>VZTQ01009134.1:0-114150 GCA_013400755.1 Pelecanoides urinatrix
AGATCCTTGGTAGGTGACTAATAAGGTGCTAAACTTGGAAATCTTTGCTAAGTGATAGAAAGGATTGATTGCACATATATAATCCTTTAGTCATAAACCATTGACCAAGTCTAGGACTAGGACTGGATCCAGCTGCACCTAGACTCCTCTCTGAAAAGGAGTTTAGAAAGCAAGGGGATCCTTTCTGAACCTCATGACTCAACAGGAAGGTCTTCCTGACAGTTTTGTCTGACCCTGTTCTCAATGCAGTAAATAATCAAATATACCTTGCCATTGAATCTTGTTAACTCATTGTTACATTTACTATCAAACTTTGTTAAATCACTGTCTTACATCAACAAACATATTGCTACTTCTCTCTTACGAGTGAAGTGCATCTCTCTCTCTTGCTCCATCTGCAACAACAGTGAAGCGGTGGGGTAGGTTGCCCAGTTTGTGCAGTCTTCATCCATGTAGGTTTTTCAAGACCCAACCGGATAGAGCCCAGAGTAACTTGGTCTGACCTAAGAGTTGATCCTGCTTTGAGCAGGAGGTTGGTCTAGGGACCTCCTGAGATCCCTTCCCACCTGAATTTATCCTATTAAATACAAACAAACAAACAAAAAACCTACAAGTGAAACAATTGTCTGTATATCAAGGCTGATGTAAGTACCTCACCTTAAGAAAAGTTTTCAGACACTGGAGCCCCCTTTGGCAGTTGTACCCCCATGCACAAAAGATTTCAGATACAGTTTTCACTTCAGCGTCTCCTTTTTGCTCGCTACTGACCTGTCCCCAGCACTTGCAGCAGTTCCAGTCCAAGATACCCATTTCCTCCTGTGTGCAGAAGAGGAAGTCCCTGTCTGGGGCATAAAATGTGGCAGTACTGAGTGAGGGAGTACCCAAATCCATTCAGGACTCCAGTCTGGAGTGCATAATAAGCCAGATAGATAGCTACTAATTAATTTCCCTATACTGCAACTAGTTTGTATGCTTTTCTGTTACTTTGGAAGCTGCACTGCGCCTACCCGTTCCTCACAAACTGCTGTCCTGTGTGACTGATTTCTAATTCTGCAAATTAAATGAGCTTAGTTCTTTTATAGTGGCAGATTCTACATGTTAAAAATGGGAGTTCCCAGAGGGAGCCTTAATGGCTGGCTCCAGATGGGGCAGTGACAAAGTATCAAACAATAATCCCACTGACAGATTTGAAGATCAAATTCTATATCCCTCCAAAGGACGTAAGTACAATTTGATGCCTAAATCCCAAAGCATTTTCCTCAGCTGCTGCATAATCCTATATACTGTAGGAACATGAAACTTCACCTCTGTGCATGCTCACAGATGCCTTAGATTTGACAATATCGAGCATTTTGGCATCTGTGTTACACCTGAGTGCTTTCAGGTTTCGCAGTGTGGCTGCTGTACCATCTGTCTCAGCGCGGATGTTTGGTGCGTTAGACATGCTCTCAGCCTAGTGCCTGGATCAGAAATCAGGATCCTCACTTGGAAGAGGGGAAAGGAAAATCCTGAGTTCCAGTCCTTTTCTAAGGATTGTTGCCATATCATGCAGTACCTGAGCAAAATTCTAACTGGGTTGTAAAATGCTTACTGTGCGATCTGAAATGCAGGATATCCCCTCCCTGACACGTTCCCTTGCGTTGAAGGTAGCAATCCAGGTACACTGCTGTGAGCTTTCTTTGTGCCTTGGTTAGTTTTGCAACCATGGCTGCACCGTAACCCGTCTTCAACAAGGGAGATGGACTGTCCTCAGCCTGGCCAGCAGTTTAGTCTCCTCTGGGGAGGTAGTTCTGAAATTACAGTGTTTCAAAATATGCAGAGATGAAGGGAATGAAATGGCCAGCATCCTAGGTGCGCTAAACACTAAGCAACTGCATGAAAGGACTGGATGAAGCCTGCTGCTTTCAGGGAAGAAAGATTTACCCCTGGGCAGTGAGTATCTCAGGCAGGCTCCTCCAGATGGGAGGAGGTGGAAAGGAGGGAGAACAGGGAAAGCAAAGAAAAAACCTGTTCTGTCTCCTCTTGGCCAGATAAGCAGCTTCCCCTTCGGCAGGTTTATTTTGTGATCATTTCTTGAGGCATCTCTTCAGATAGGGAGCCAAGTTTCTAAAAATGGGGCTGTGAGACTGAACACCTTGTCTCTTTGTGATCTCAGCTGAGGTGTTTGAATTCAGAAGCAGCATATAGCTCATTCCTCAGGAGTACTTCCCTTCACTTCAGGGTAGGCATAGATTACATACAGTGTTTGATCCGGTTTTATTTTAAATTGAGCCTCAGAGTCTCTGATGTTCTATAAAGGACCAAGCATGCTGACGATGCTGTCTGAAGGACAGCCCTTATGCAAACACAAGTGTGCTGCCTGCAGCCAGATCCCTTAATAGTTTTCCACCGCTATTTTATTTTCCTCACTTCTACTTCTCAGGCACTTTACAGTGATCTTTCCCATAGCCCACATCTTTCTGATACTCAGTCAATCAAGATGGGATGGACAAAAGGATGCTCACTTCTTTGTACCTCTGCTGAGTTAGCTGCGCTGTTTCAAGTACCCATTCCTACCATTGTTTATTTTTACTAAGGGAAGCATTAAGGGATTTAATCAGTTTAATGTCCATTTATGGCTAGTTTACAAAATATAGAACAGTTGCCTTAAAGAAGGTAAAAGATGAAAACAAGAAAATAGTTAAAATTTTGAACAAAGATAGCTTTTTAATAGACTCTTTATAGTGCTTAAACCACCAAGATGTGTTTCCAGGCAACAAGTTGCCTAACTATATGTGACCAGCAAGGACATCTGCCCTCTTTAACTGTGCTTAAAAGGATCCATGATGCCTGCAGTCATTTTCAAAAGGCCCAGAAGGGTGAGGAACCTCCTCCTTTATGTGTTTAGTCAGAAGATTTGCTGGCACTAACTGTCCTAGTCCCTCTAACTGGATTGCTGACCTGACATAATGAAATCATCATGCAGGTTTTCTATTTCACTGAACATTTTTTCCTCTTCCCGCCTAGAGAAATAAAGGCCTTTCTCCTCAGGTAATGCCCACTCCAAAACATGCGTGCCATTACCTATCAGCTTTTGATGAATATTTCCTCCCACTCCTATTTCATCTCATAGAATGAGACACTCTTTTCTGAACTCATCTCCATTAAAAAATCATGTAAAATAGAACATTTGTCAAAACAGTAATCAAAAATCCTGCTTTGCCTTCTTAGATACACAATTCTTCCGCAAAGCTGTTGCTCTGATGGGCTGGGATGGGAGACAAAGTGATGAATATTGCCCATAGAGCATTCATGTGATACCTTTTCTGAACAGATTGTAATTCAGGATGTAGAATTGCTTTCGCTATGGAAGCATAGGATGCGACGTAGGCTGTGCCCACACTGCACACAGCTCTTAGACTAGACCAAAGTTGTTTATAATTTCCCAATTACTCTTGCAGGAGAGCAGAAAAGTAGTTCCTGGACAGAGTTAACATGAATCTAACACCAAAAACCTGATATTTTGCTTGGACAGCTCTAAAGCAAATAGGCTTGTTTTCAGTGTGCAAAAGAAAACTCTGGAGGATATATATATTACAGTTTCTCTGTAGTTTTAGGAGTATCCATAAATTATTTAGGAAATGCTTGAGGCACACATTTACATGGTTGGGACTATGTCCAGCCTGCTCCTCTCAGCGTTTGAAGATTTCTGGGGGGTGAAGGGAAGAAGGAGGGTGCTGAGTGTCTCTTGGCGAGAACAGCATAGTTGCATGCCCTAATGCCATGAGCTGACACTAGTGCTCAAAGCAGCAGCCTTGCAGTACACCCTTCCCCAGCAGCTTCTACCTGACCTTGCTAGTTCATTGCCATCACCCTTGTGTTTAAACTTCTCATGCAATAGTCCAGTGAGCCTTTTGTCCCCTCTCCCACTCCCAGTTCAGATTTAGCTTGTATCAGCTCCCTGTCCCAGTCTGCCATTCAGCTGCATGTAGCTTTGTGCTGGGGTGGAGAAGCACAACAGCAGGCAGGAGAAGTGGAGGAAGCTGGCAGGGTGTCCTTCTTGGTGGCAATGCTGGCAAATACCAGCTTACAGCACGTGTGAACTTGTGGCCTGAAATGGGTCATTAAGAATAATGTACCTTGGAATTCCAGCAATACTGCACATTTTTATGGCAGAAGGACAAGTCATGAACAAAGATTTTCTCTATGTTTAAAGATGGTATCTTAGATAATTAAAAAGTAGGGCACTTGCTGCAGCTTCTTGATAGATTCTTAGCTCTTAGTAGAGTAACACAATTTATTATAGCCTCTTTATTCCATTCTCCAGCTGCACAGGTCTTGGGTTCAAAGTACAGTGTTTCCCTGGAAATTCAGACTGCAGTAAAAGATTTAGACTAGCCTTCAGCCAGCCAACTCTGACTGCATCGACCCAAACTCCATTTGAAGAAACACATTTCTTTAATTTTACCTTGAAATCCTGTCACAGGTTGGATACAGCTTTCAAGAGAGAAAGATTATTATTATAAATAGATAACCATGGCTTCAGGCTGCACCATTTGTTACTTCAATCTCAGTTAGGTCCATAATAATGTTTGTGCTCAGAAAATCCTCAAGAGAATGAGAGTGCATTTGTATGGCCTGTTAGGCACAAAATTGCCTGTTTTATTGGTGCAATACAGGTGCACCTTTTAAAAATTTTACTCCCTGTGTTTATAACTGCTCAACTAAAAAAAATCACAAAGCAGACATGGCACTGCCTGGTAATATGAAGACAGTGGCTGCTAATGCAATGTATGTAATTTAATATGACACTTTTCTTAATACATTAATCTGCTGCATTTCTTCAGCCTACTTATCAGAATTCTTTCCTAAATAACATCCACACCAAAACAGAGCTGGAGACATCTAAGCAATGGCATCACATGAGGATCTCATGAAATAAATAGCAACTTTCCTTCCTTAAATGGTTTTGTTACTGAACAGGTTGAACTCTACTACAAGGATATAGGTTAAGAAGTGTCTACGCTGTCTTTCAACACACAAAAAACCCTCTAGTTGTTTCACCCCCACGGTTGGCTAAATCACACCACCATGTATCAGCATCCTATGTTTTTGCTCTCCTCAGTACCACTTATGAGCTTAACCGTAGGTATCACTGTTGTGATCACTAGCTCATGAGTGACTTCTGAGAGTCAACATATGTTGACTTTTGAGAAAGTGCATTACTTTGCTGCGCTCCCGCAAATGAAGTTTATGTTTCATAGTTGAGTCTATAATAATACAACCACATCATGATTCAGTCATGTACCCTTTTCATTTGACCGGAGAGGAATTCTCACAGACAAACCTCCAGCCTCGGGGTTAGGTGTCTTCCAGTGCAACAGGTCCATAAACCAGGATATGCACGCTGGCAGTAGCTCTCATTTAGAGGGATTAGGAATTAACCTTTTTTTCTCTCTTTCTGCTAATGGGAATGGAATCCCCAGGTAACTTACAGCTCAGAGCAAAGCTCAGTGGTCTTCTTATGCAGGAGCCTGAAGAATGCAGCAGATCTTCCTTTGGATTTTCAGAAGGACACGAGGCCTCGGTAAGCTCATGACAGATATTGTTTCCCCCCTGCTTTCACTGCTGCCAGCATCATGTGCCTGCAGGAATCATCTCTTCCAGCTGGCAGAAACGACATAACTACATCCATTCCATCTCCAGTGCTCCCTTCCCCTTCTTAAAATTTAATCCTAGTCTCTGAGGCACTTCATTTTCCCATGCATTCCTGCTGAAATCAGTAGGAATACTCATCCGAATAAATTGTGGAAAATTAGGCTGTTATTCTTTAGAGAAAACATAGATAAAGGCAATGCTGCAAAGCAGCTCTGTGGTAGCTGAGTTAAGACTGAGTTAGTGTAGACTACTTAGCTAAGGGTTAGATCCCAATTCTGTTAAAGGATGAAGTCTTCTGATTGATCTAAAAACCTCCCTGGATGTTTCCAGGATTCTGGTGTTGCTGCATTACAAAAGCTTATTGCCGTGTTTTGGAGTGAATTCAGAATTGTGACTCTAACCAAAGAGTCGTGGCCACTTGATGTTTCTCACATTGTTACTGTGGGGTACAAGCATACATAATAACTACAGCTGCCTAAACTATTAGGTTTACTAAACCGCTGATATCCTTCTTTCCTTTTTTTTATTTGTTTAATCTTTTCTATTTTGCATACCTACACTAGTATTAATATTGTACTATACTACACCTAGAAGCTAGCACATCTTTGTAATTTCTTAATGGAAAAGCTTTTGCAGCAGTGTCAAATGAGACAAAGTGGACAAATTCTTAAGGGACACACAAGGGTAGTTTCTTACTACTTAGCTGGATATGTACAACTTCCAGAATTAAGCAAGGCTTTATTGTCATACACTGACTACATATCATCTATATATCAGAAACTTGGGACTGAAGCGGAACTGAAAAGACCATTCCACAAGATCACCTAAAGTCTGTGCTGGGACTAGAAATTGAACAGAAAATGTCCTCACCCTGTGGCAGTAGTGGCCAGAATCTGCCAGAAAGAAGAGAAGCTGCTGTCTGCCTCTTTTTCTTAGAGCAGCTACTGCAAAAATACCAGATTACATTGAACTTCGAACAATATTTTTTATTAGAACAGATTAGAACAGTAAGTATTTTTTTTAAAGTGAGAAACTCAAAAAGAACTGAAGATAAAAGACTGTAAACCTCCTACCTCCTGTACTGGGCTGGGCAGGTTTTTCTCTCCAGCCCTATTCTCAGTCTAGCAGATTTCAGTAGCTTTCTGGTTTGGATCATCTTCCACCATCCCACCAGGTACCTTGGAAAATTCTCTTTTCTTTAGCTCTGGGCTGACTACATGTTTGTTTTCTGCTCCCCTCCGCCTGTATCTGTGCCTTAGCAGCTCCCTGCCTGCCAAGTCTGTCCCTTCCCAGCTGCCCAGCTCTGCTCTCCTGCACCTTTTTCCCACTGAGCAAGTTCAGTTGCTGTCAGAAACTACCCCGTCTGTAAAATATTCCTCTTTTGCCAAAGCCCAGTGGTCAAGGCAAGGCAAACAAGCAGTTTTCCTACCTGCTGCCCAGCCACTGATTTTTTGAAGGAACATAAAAAACACTAACTGCAAAACAGAAAGTTAAACAGATGCTATTCATCACAGTCCCACCCCAGCACCTGGACTGCAATACCATGTCTTTCCACCTCAGCTTTTCTCTCTCTTCTACATCTTGTTCCTGTACACCCATCTCTCACTGTCAGCCCAAATCTTTTTACATGTTCTGTAATCTATATCAAAAGCATTTAATTTTTATTGAACTTTTCCCTTCTTGTTCCAAAGACTTGATGTTCCTCCATCTTATGTTTTTCTTCTGCTCACTTGTAAATTGCTTTTCATTCAAGACAACTTCCTTTTCTTTGCTTACCTGAAACCTGATATGCTGTTTCTGATTATTTTTCTCCATTCTCAATCTACTCATCCCAGTCTTTCTTTTCCTGATGAACTGTGCACCCTTGGCTTGAACACAGTTTTGAACACTGATTGAGCTGTATCCAGACCAGATCCTTGCAGGGACCATGCCCTGTAGGTGGGCTGACATCAATGCTGATTTATTTTAATTTATGCCAGCTCGGAATTTAGGTCCTGGTTTTTTCTTTCATTTAAATTTGGCCTTTTTTAAAAAAAAAACATCTTATGCCTTACCCTTTATGGCTTAGATTGCTACCAGGTAACGATGCCTACTTCTCCCCTCTTTTTTTCTGCTGTTGACAAATAACTGACTGCTGTGCCTTTCCAGGACTGGAGCTGTCCATTTCTGCTTGCGTTCCTACTATCCACGTTGATGTCCATTCTCAAACTCCTTATTTACCTTTTTCCCTTTATACCCCAGAAATTTTATCTGATCTGTCAAGCTTCTTTTATAATTGTGTTCATATTCTTGACCTTGTCATATGTTATTTTCTTTATAAGAACATGGGAATTGCCAAATCAGAAAACAAACAATGATTCATCAAGCCTACTAGCTTGTCAAAGAGGGCAGAAAGAGCTCACAGAATACCTAGACAGGAATACAGGATGATATAAAGGGATATAAATCCTCCTTGGCTTCCAGCATTGATCAGTTTGAGCCCTCAGGCTTTATATAGTTTACAGTTCTTATTTCAGCTAGTATAAACTACCTATGGTCTTTTTGTGCAGGTGTATTTAATGCTGGTTAAATTTTACCAACATTTTGGCTAAAAAATATTGTGTAGGTTATTCGCATATTATATGAGAAGCCTTTTTCAATGCTGAGAAGACACGTGCTTACAAAAAACCTGGTTTACCTAAATATAAACAAAACAACTGAAAAAAAAAAATTCATTTTATGCACCTTCTCTGAAACAGGATCCTTCCTCTCTCTGCTTTTATGTTTATATGTGACTCTTGTCTTTTATATTTTTCTTAAGAATGCTAAATTATTTGAGGCTCTCACCCAGTCTGTCTGGATTTGTGGTCCAAGATATAAGAAGAACAGCTTCCCAGATGGATAGGAAAGTTATTTCTGTAGATCTGCAGCAGGAAAACACACAGGACAGTGCTGCAGGGTCAGTTCTCGTAAAGCTCAATGGTGAGGCAGGACTGAGACAGTCACTTCAGAAAAATACCTTTAAGAAGACAGCCTTAGGGGAGAGAAAGTTTTACATAGCATTTAGTTAGACAATAGTTTTGTTTCCTCAAAGTTCCTGCCTTTGGGATGAGAGGATCACCAAGGTGCCTCTTGCCAAGGAACATCTCTTCAATAAATACCATGAATAGATACAGTACCGCTCACAAACATATTTCTCTCACATTTTTTAGGTACTTAATGTTGAAGATGCTCTGTGGTCTTTACAGCTTTTTCTTTCCCCCAGTCAT
Source organism: Pelecanoides urinatrix (assembly GCA_013400755.1). Taxonomy (NCBI): domain Eukaryota; kingdom Metazoa; phylum Chordata; class Aves; order Procellariiformes; family Procellariidae; genus Pelecanoides; species Pelecanoides urinatrix. The sequence continues at coordinate 8,886 of VZTQ01009134.1, forward strand.
AAAAATGCTTGAGAATGGGATATGTAGGTGCCTTTTTTTTGGGTAAAACACATGAACTGTATATAGCTGTTTTCGAACAAAGGGATGAAACTCCAGCAGGGTATCAGCCTTACGGCCGAGCTGTTCCAGTTATGAGGTGGCTGTCCTGTTTGGGGCCAGCGCTCTGGTACCACCATCCCATCCACTTGGAAACTTCATTCAGGAGCTGAAAGTGAGCAACACCTGTGTCAGCCATCGAGAGAAGGCTCCCCTGTGCCATAGTCTCCAGCCAGCAGAGCCATCGGCTTCCACCAGCCAAGGATGGCCCACTTGGCACAGCAGAGTTCCAGCAAACCAGCCATCACAGCATCCTGTGGGCCAGTTGGGAAACTTCAGAGAGTTCACCTCAGAGACCCTTGAAATCTTCTTCCCAAAACGACCAATGGCCCACGGTCAGTTTATGACTCTTACTATGGTGTGCTTTGAGCCGTTTATGGACTATTATCAGTTAAATCACTCTAGTCATTAAACTCTCATCAGCTGTGAGGTCAAAATACAAAATCTCTGAGTTATGTTGTACTGCATGCTGTATTACACTTCAGGTAAATAAAAACAGCTGGGATGGAAATCGTAGATCAGAAATTAAGTTTTTCCCTCTTTAGGTTGTAGGGAGAGGTAGGTATCTCGTATTTTATCTTCACCTACTAGTACTAAGACTCAAAAGATGTAACTAGCTTGTCATATAAATGAACTTTGTCAGAGCTAATCAAGCTTTTCAGTCATCTCAGTTGGCTCTGGTATGTTCAGCCCAAATAGGTGATACATGTAGTGTTTGCTCTGTTTAGTAGCACAAGATGCTCTGAGGTCTTCCTTTAAACCTCCAGAATTATTTTCCCTCTTTTCCACTGAAAAGCATGCCCAGAGCTGCCTCTGTCTACAATTTATTTATATGAACTTTGACAACTTTCATGTAGAAAAGATGGTGCTTAAACATTACCCATGTCTTTCCCTTGTTTCCTACCAATCACAGCCCCAGAGGAGGTTTGAGTAATTCAGTTTCACTGATTGCAAATGAGCAGGAACTTCAGATACCATGTGTTGTTTTCTAACACAACCTTGTTAATCAGAAAGGCACCCAGAGAGACCAGCTGCATGCAACTGAAGCTCGGCCATCTAGTTAGTGTCTTCCAGCTTGCCTGAGCCGCTTCTCAGACCCTGCTCTCTCCCAGCAGACATTTGGCACGGGCAATACTTGCTCTCCAGGGTTAGTGAGGAGGAGGGTGCTGGTGTGCATATACACACTCTGACTCCCTAGATCGGAAGGGTAAACTCTGTATTTGAAGCATGTTTTCTATATCTATCTGAAAAAGCATTTGGTCACCATTTAGTATCATTACACTCTTGATGCATAGGTATTTAAAAATGAAAGGAGAGCTGGATCTTTAGAGGAACAATAACACGTTTGGTCTGAATGATAGCTCCTGTGGACTTTTAATGGTTACGAGGCTGAAGAAACCATTTGCTCTTGAATGCTTAGCAGCTGATTCAACACAGGCTGATTAAATAAAGAGAAGAGAGTGGAAGGATAATAAATAAGAGAGCACTGTGATGAGGGTTCTAAGGAAATGAAAAACACTTTATTGATAATCAATCTATGGTAGATTTTGATAATGAACTCCTGTATAATAAGCAGCCCGTGTGCTCACTCTGCCACTGGAATTCTAATGAGGAAGATAATAGATCTAAATTAGAAGTTTGCCGGTGAGCTTGTTATTAAAACAATTAAACATTTTTAAGGAAAGTAAACAGAAGTTACAGTCTGTATTTTGCCATGAGGTTATATGCTATCTTCCTTTTGTTCCTTACTAATAAATGGGCTAAGTTATCCTTTGGATATATACTTTTAACAGTTTTATGATTACTGCCTCTTGAACCAGGTGAGACTATTGTGGATGAAATAACTGGGTTAAACATCGACATAAGATCATGTAATTATGTTGTATTGGACAGGTAAAAATAAGTTTTCATGTCAAGCCACAGAAATATGGATATTAAAGTCCTTCTGCTCTTCAAGGTTGTAAGTTCTATTGCCCTATGTTCTATTGCAAGGCAGTGGGTATGTACATGGCACAGTAGTTAAAGTCTGTCCATCCACGGGTTAATCAGATTTCTTCTTGCATCCAGACAGCTATGATCAACCCCTTGCTGTGCTCTGCTGGAATGAGCACTGACGAGAGCCATTCCCACACTTAAGCAGCAGCGTTTTGCCGGCTCAGACCCACCTTCTGATGATGCCCCTATGCTTAAACACTTGCTATAATTCTACCGCAATGCCAATAACATCCTCCATCAACTGCTTCTCACCGGCCTGTTGAGACTCTGCCTCTCCACCTTATTTAGCTACTGTTTAACTCATCCCGTGTTACTCTCATTTTCTTTTTCCAATGAACTTACTGCATGATTGATTCTTGCTAATTCTGCCAGCCGGTCACTAACTGTTTGTTTCCAGACAGGCTTGTCACATCTCTTCAGCAAATTATGCTGTGCTCTTCCTCTCCTCTCTTTCCCACTGCAGCCATCACTGAACCCAGGGCCCAAGTGATTGCCTGAAAGCTGAAATGGGTCACTGTGGCTTCATGCACCATTTTGGCTCTCACAGCACTGTCTCCTCTTCCCTTTTGCAAATGCAGGTTAAGCAGTTGACCTGGAGGTGTAAGTGTGTTTAATCTTTACTGTTTCTTTAAATAGTTCAAAGTAAATTTAATACTTCAGCTTCTATCAAGATCGTCAGAATACTCCATAGCTGGGAGGTGTGTGTTGGGAGGAAAACAAGAGGAAAGAAGTGAGGAAGGAAAAGAGAAGGACCAAAACCATTAACAGAATGCCTTAGATACCTTCGTGAATTTTACTTTTTCCAGGGAGTGACCAGAAAACAATGTCCTTTAAGATGAAAGACAACTCAAGTACACAGAGCAAGTGTCACGTGCATATCTTGTGGCGGATAACATGCTACTCCTGAGGGGAGAAAAGCCTTTGAAATTATTAGTATCAGGGCCCCAAGTACCCCTGGCCTCACCTAGGACCCCACCTGCACCCCTTCCCCTAGGCCCATTTCAGCTCAGGACTGAGCTCCTGGCCCTCACTCTTCCTGACAGTTACCCAGAAGGATATCTTGAATTAAAAAAAAAAAAAAAATAAAAAAGCAGCTCAGAAGGCTGCAGCACAATCATAGCATATGGACAGTTCTGTTTCATCTGGAATTATGAAAAATATCTGTGCAACTGATAAGTGAAACATTCACAAATTATGATCAAGGGGAAAGTTTTAGCAGCTTTCAGTACAGAAGAGATTTAACTATTGAACTAAAATATAAAACAGTAGCTGCTTCAGTCCTTTTTATAGGCATCAGTCTTCCATTTTACTGCTACCTCTTTTTGACATAGATACTCAAATTCATCTTGTAAATTCTGTTTGCGCTGATGAGACATCTTAGCTCACTTTTAAAGGATATGAAAGGTCTAAAAATCTGTGGTTGAATTAGTAGTAGTTCAACCTCAGACAGAGATTGCTATGCGGTGATCAAATCTGCTTAATAAAACAATTACTTCCATAGACACAATTACTCACAAGGCCTTAGAGATGTAATACTATACTAATATAACAGGTTGACATTTTGGAGAACATCTAATTTTTCCATTCAGGAGAATTTTGGGGCCAAGGGGGAGCAGGGGTTGTTAGACTTCCTATTAAATGTAATGATTACACATGTGGCAGCTTTACATACCAGACATATATGCTTAATACAGATCTGTGCTAGCTTCACCCAGAACACTGTATTTATTAAAACTGGTGTTACCCAAAGGGATTTTGAGGAAGTGTATGGTACTTGTGGTGGAGTTCAAATCTCTTTGAGCTGTCTGCAAAAGCAAACAGATTCCATGGCATTAATTTCTTAGGAAACATTTACATTTCTTTGCCAACCTACAAAACTTAGAAATTTGGAGGGGAGATTGTATGTTTGTTCTCTGTTAAAGAAGCTTGTAATTTCAGTATCCAGAAAACTGAACCTTAAACCCCAGTCTAGGTACATCACAGGCTCTTGTCCTGAAGGGGTATCATAGCTTCTCCTTCATAATTTCTCTTGTGAATGCCCCTCATTCTTGACAACAGCATCAATTTCCACTGCTTGTCTAAGCATTTCTGCAGACAATGGTACTCTTTGTTCCATGTCATCAATCCTGTATAGAAGAGGTTCCCAAAGTTAGGTCATTTATCCATTGCCCTTTCCTCATCTCTTCCCTACAAATTCTGTAATGTTAGTAGTCTAAGATAATAACTGGGTGATCTTTTTCCACCCTTCTTACTCCATTCCTTCTCACTGTTTGCATTTTGTTTCAATTGAACTGTAATTCATGGGGGCTTCTATCTATTGATTTCTCCAGTATTTAACACAATGAGTTCTTAATGGGGTAAGACAGGGTTAAGGAGAAGGGAAAATCCTAGATGTTACCATAATAATATAATTGGCAACACAACTAAAAAGCTGTCGTCTTTAAAGTCTATTTATCTGTGCAAGGAGGGCTGAAACATGCTTTGTATTCAGTCTTCTCCACTGTGACTTGCATTTTAATATCCTTAAGGTAAATCTCACAGATGAGAGCATTTCCCTTCTGGGGTCACTGCATTAAGATACTCTGTGATCAGGAAGGATACTGTTCATGGCATTCATGTAGGATGGTTTTCCATTTAATTGAAATATCATGACCAGTCAGCCTTTTTTTCCCAACTGATACAGTTGGCCATCATCAAAACAATTTGCTTTCTACAGGAAGATGAGACCAACAAATGACACTTGCATCACGAAATGAAAAAATAGTTGTAAATCGTACATGACAAATGGAGCTCTAGGAAAGTTTAGGGTACTATTCACCACTGTTCCCAAGTAGATTCAATTTATTGTTCCCCCAGAAACAGATACTGTAGCTCATGCACTAAGGTATTGATTTTGCCAATTACTGAGGAATATGATGTATATTTTTGAGTTGTTGCATTATTCTTGAATGATGTGTCTTGGTTACTAAACAAAAATATGTTCTTCATACATATGTTGTTCAAACCTGTCAGATTCAAGAACAAGCTTGTTATATATAATTCTCTAAAAATAGAATCATGATTACTGTATAAAATTCTTTCTGCTTATTACTGGTAGAATTTAAGTACTATTCATATATGTGTTTTTAACGACTTCTTTCAGAACTGCATGGCAACTAACTGGTCTTTAATAATTGCCTAAGTTTGACTACCAGGAACTGAACTAGTTATTTTTCTTAAGTTGAAATATGAAGTTCAGAAGGAGTCTTTTACTCCTTAATTGAAGATACTTCTTATAGCACCATTAAAGAAGAAAGAATCACTGTCTACTGGACAATCAGTGGAGGAAGACTGTATTAAGAAACAATTATTTATTCCTATATGATAAGACTAATTTACACCTATTCCCAGCCAGTGGGTGGCTGATTTTCAGACAGTTTCTGAGCTAGACCTTTAAAGGGAACTTAGCCATCCATATCCTTGCAGCACCACTTTTAGGCATTTTGCCTAAATATTACATACTGAAGGAAACAGTTGTAACTTAAAGTACATGTCTTCTGCATATGGCCCAAGTGCCTGCATATGGTAAACTTGCACCCAAACTTATGGTTAAGCAGTATGCACATACGGATCAAGTCATGAGTTTGGACTGTTTTTCTGTCCATATCATCTTTTCCAGAAATTGGGGTGAAATGATGGCTTACAGGCTTGTGAATGTGGAGGACAGGAAATGACTTAAATTTGTAAGGACAGAAGTGATAGTAGGAAAAAAAAGAAGAAGTGAAGTATGAAAAACAGCTAATAGAGGTATAATTTAATGTCTTTATATCCTCCTATCATGCTGCCCTTAGGAATAGACCTTTAAAAGAGTTCATGAGCTATTTTTTTAAATTTTCAGTGGAATTGATCACAATTGGAGTTGGACTTTAAGAAAATGAGCTCCTAGTTGACAACTTGTGGATTGACTACCTATTAAAACCTAGTCACTTCCTTCAGCGTCTAAGTGAGATCTGAAATTTTTTGAATGTTTTGCCCCAGGTATAGAGGTTTAGTTGTTCTGAAAAGCATACATGAATTGCTGTCTTGATACTCTCCCTGAATAACAAATAGGTATATTTTTTCACTTGAATGTTTTTATAGTTGCATATAACTTACAATGTTCTGTCATTGCAGAGTTTGCCTCCTAAACTTCCAGAGGAAGTTGGACTTACTTGTACAAAATCTGTATGTGAATTTCTAACACACAGAGAAGTACAGCAGTAAAAAAGATTTATACTCAGAGTTTATTACTGATGAATAGAGCCATGCTGGAGTCAGGCTAGAAAAGACATGTTTACTGGTAGTAAGTCTTCTGTTTAAAGTGGCAAGTCCCAAGTTTGATGGGATATGTGATATGCAAGCAGAAGACAAAATTTTACTGATATGATGAAGTGAGTATAGTTTTCAGAAGGATTTTCGAAGAAGTGCAGGAGAGTTAGTCATCCACCTCCAGCTGATGTTCAGCAAAAGCTGGGTGCCAAAGTCCCTTAAGCTCTCTTATACATTTTTGCAATAACTCTACTGGAATCTTCTTAGCCTTATTTATCACCACAGGGAAAGGCTCGGCCTTTTTTCTTCCACTTTCCTTTATACTAGGTAGGAAAATTTGTCAGCTTTATTAGTTAAAGAGGGTGGACGTCTTCCATGTTTATGAGGTGCAATTCTGTCCTTTGTTTTGTTCACATTTTGGAAATGAAAATGTCCTTTTTATATTGTCTGTGGGCTCCTTACTGAAAGTATGCATTACCAGGGTCAGGCTTGTTTTCAGTGTGGGAGAAGATTATTTGCTTGGAGATCATCTGAGTGTCATCAACACAATTTATAGGTAGTTCAGTAACTACAATACTTTTTTCTCCATTTCAGACGTTTTTTAAAATTAAGATTTGTAGATCAAATTGACTTCTCTTCCTCTTTGAGCTCTAACTCCATGCAGGCTCGTCTCTGTAGCCCTCCTACACCTGCAAGCACTTCTGGGCTCTTTCAGGATGCAGACTGGGATGGTTCAGCTGTGGGACAGGTGGGAGAAGAGCTGCAAAATAGGGCTTTGAGTGTTTTACATGCTGCTACTGGAAGATGTAGGGCCTTGGCATTGCTGTCTGATGAATGACCCCTAAGGTAGTGCTCCAATAAAAATATCAAGCTGTGTATGCTGGAATACCTTCAGGGCTGTGCTGGAGTTGACCCGCTAGAGTTCTTGGAAAGCATCATATGGATCTGCTGCTGCCCAAGTGGACCCCAGGTCTGAATTACCTGCAGGATGTCTGGCCCTGGCTCTCTGTGCAGTCACTGTCCTCCATCTACTCCTACAATGAGAGAAGGGGCTTACAGTTAGATACAGGGAGAATAATCTATGGCTTTTCCTTTCAAAACCCAAGAAGGCTCTGGTGCTACCCACACTAAGGTGATGGGGAATTGTAGGGAACCTGAACACAGGCTGAATGCTGGTTACCTGAAAGGAAAAATCTGGATGTCATATGCTGGATCCTGAGGGTCCTCAGAGCTCCATGGTGTGGAGCATCTAGCTTGCACCACAACTTCCCTGGCCAGTGTATGCATGCATGAGCATAGTAACGTGCACGTCTGCATGTGAAGGAAGGTCCCCTGGGCCAAATCTCCATAAAAAGATGAGAAGCAACCTCAGTTGCACTGTGCCATAGCATAGCACTCTTTGGTTACGTGGTCATTGTACTGTGGTGGAGCAGATACATGGGTACTGTGTTGCTCATGGTAAGGAAGATCCCATTTGCAAAAGTTCTTTTCTCATCCTATACACAAGTTCAGATTTGATTCTCTCCACAGTTCTTAATTAAATACTCCCTTTACAGTCTTTTTTTTTTTTTATTCCCATCAAGCCCTTTTGCTCTTCAGAGGTTCACTGGACATGTTTAAAGTAATTTCAGTATATAGTAAACTAGAATTTTAAGAGCAGGGCAGGAAATCAGTCTATTATGGAGAATTTTAGTTGATTTGCCAAATTAATGTTTCAGATCACCATGCAGCACTAGATATAATTAAGTGTCAGACAGAGAGGGCTAAATGCATGAATAAAGTATCTTATTGTATCATTACGCTTTTATAATAAGATTTACTTGTCAACTTAAAATGTAATAGTGTAACTAACAAGATAATTTATCTCTCAATATAATGAAGACATACAGAAGGCAGAGGCAGGACCTTGTAAGATGCCAGCTTCACCCTGTGGCTTGAGTCTGTCTGGTAGCATGCACACTTAATAAAGGAAAAACGCTACTAAACCGAAGGAGGGGGCATAACCGCGTAGGATGGAGAGCAGGTGAGGAGAGAGCAGGAGTAGGCATGAAGTTTGGATGTGGTGAAGGAGAGAAAGATGAGAGAAAAACTGTAATGACAGAAGGCATAAGAGTCTGCTGGGGAAGACGCTACTGTATGCATTTCTCCAACTGACAGAGCAAGACATTTCCATAATGTAAACTTTCAGAGAAAGAAGATTAAAATAACTAATTGCCTTGGTGTGGGCTGAGAAGATATGTATGGAAAGCTATCCCAGACTGGCTGACACATGCTAACTTGTGTGGCTGTGTAAGTTTTAATGATGCTTTCCTTAGGGAAAAGGAGGTCTACTGGAAGTCAACCAAGGAGGCAGAACTCTTCTGGCATTTCTCCCCAAATTAACTACATCTGATAGAGACTATGATTTACAAAAGTGTGAGAGCTGTTTGAAGAGGGTGTGAGGAATAATTTGCTACCATCTAGTTTCTAAGATTATGACAGGACCAAGTCCTGGAAAGGTCCTGCTTGTCACCATTTCTAGACCATGAGCAACGCCCTTTACATGCCATCTCTGAATTCCTGTCAGTGGAACTGTGTAAAAGCAGGCATGTATTTACAAAGAAACGGAGGGCTATGCTACCATTCTGGCTGGCTTTGAAAACAGCAACCAGGGAGATGCAGCATGAGACCCTGCGTAAGCTACTATGAAGACTGTCATTGCTTCCTTCCTGGCTCATTCCCACAGACACCGGTGCTTCCAGCGACCACCATAATCATGCAAGGCAATTAGAGAAACACATCTCCCTGTGTCTGAATGGAGCACAATATAGGTGTAGGTATACTGGGGCTATGTTCAGCATCACTATAGCAGGTGAATGGATGCAGGCTTGTCTCAGAGAGAGAACGGCATACCCTAAACTATCTCCTGATTCTTATTAGACCTAGCTTTTGGCCAAGTGCTGAGGAAGCTGGCTCTTGCTGATGTCTGCGCAGATCTGTAGGGATTCAGTGGAAACAGTTGCAGGATAGGCTGCAGCCTGTGAGAGTGCTGGAGCATGCTAGGAGGTAGTGACAGGTGCCCTGTACCAGCATGGAGGAAGAAAGAGTTGCTGTGATTATCATCCATGGTACACTTCCAGCCATGCAAGGCTGCATTGTGGAAAGTATGTCATTTCTGTATAATCTACTCTCTCTCTCTCTCATATATCACATGTAATCTACACAGCCAGGCAATACACAGAATAGTAATTGCACACAATGTAAGTGCATTCCTGAAATGTGTAGCATAAATATGAATGAGAGGGAACATACTGCACTTTAAATTCTTTGTATATTGTGCTGCATATTATGACAATTAGTACACTGTGGTACATTATTCAAAATGTAAGAAGTACAGTACCTGCAAATGATGTTTTGTTTTTCTCCTCATAGCTGCCAGATGGTGTGGAACCATTTACACAACATCTGAGTGTTAGTGCATTTTAAGCAGGGAAAGAAGGATCCTGCTTAATGTTTTGTTTCTCTCTTTTTTTTTCCTTAGCTATCTAGCCAGCATATTTGAAGATTTTTTATTTGTGCAGAACAAAAAAAAAGCCTACTTAGTGTATTCCTTATTTTGTCTTTCCAAGTCACTTCAGGAACTTTAGTTTAAGCAAAGAAAGAACAGAGTTTCTCATTGTTGCTTTTATGACAGTGGAAAAATAGAGAAAGCTTTATTTACCATGCTTATTTTTTCTTCACAGAAGTGTGATATGACAGTGCCTGGAGAGCGAACTAGAACACATGTTTCAGGATTATTTTAAGAGATCTCCTAGACATGAATGAACGTATGTACCACACGGACCCTCATGACATAAAGCAACATTATACTGTCCTTCTGGACTTACAAAAGAGATCTTCCACTCATATACAATTTGATAAGCATTTCAGGAACAAGTGTACAACCTCTCTCTCTATGACAGTGAGGGATGTATAAAAATTGCAAAGTTTTCTAATATGCAATTTTCTTCATAGCTTGAAAATACTGTGGAATACTAAAGAGAAGGGAAAGAGGGAAAGAAATATTTTCTCTTCTACTACAGTAAATATTCCTGGCCACTCTATAGAGAAGTGTTATTTGCCTAGGCATTAGTCCTATGGCCTAGGCCATTAGTCTTAACTGGTTTGGTTTTTCTTGGATCGCCAAGATGGTGCTGCAAGCAGGCCACAGCTGTGAGGTCGATATACTCAGACTGGTTCCAAGTCGGCTCTCCAAAGAGACCCGGAAGTTTTCAAAATCAGTAAAGTTTTGTTTTACTTGAATGGAACTTCATTTTTTAAAATAAAGCTCTAAGCAAATAGGGAACACAAACTGGAAGTTAAAACCAAGAAAAATAATAGTTTTACATACGGCTCTTACCCTGCCCGCTGTGTCCTAGCCAATGAGTTCTTGCTTCTAAGCTTTACTGCAGTTCACATTGTAATGCTAGCTTATAAAAAACTTCTAAGTCCCCTTTGGTCTTAGGAAATTCCTTTCCATTGACTCTGAGGTCTCTCTGTGCTATGATTCCTTCATGCGTCGTAGCATACAGTCTCTTGAGCCTTTTCTTCCGTTACAGGCACAAAAATCTCTCCAAGAAAATATGCAATCTTTTGTCTTCTTCTAGAAGTTCTGCTTGACCTAGTCCAGAAGCACTTTCTTTCTTAAAGAAACTGTTGAAAACAAACAAGTCAAATATACCCCCAAACATACCAAGGATATTATGATGATGGAGACTTGAATTCTCCTGTCTGCAATGAAGGCTGAGGCTACAATAGACTGTGGCATGTTTAGAGAAACCTCTGATTTTAAGCTAGCTTAAAATTGCCTTTCTTGGATTCTGCTGGCAGTGCTGCCATGATAGCACATTCTTGGTGTGGGTTCCAGGGAAGTCGGGAAAAACTTCAGATAAAAAGGTCCACTAAGCTACAGCTATTCCACTGGTGCTGACCTACGTAAAGCTAGCAAAAGTGTGTATATGTGGGCTACAGTTGTTGCTGTGTAAGCTTATCCCTAATGCACAGTAAAAGTTTTATGCTGCTAGAGTTATGTATTTGATTCATTAACTGGCATTTTTCCAGCCACCCTTTTCTAGGTTTCAGTAATTTCTTCTTTCTGTTACCAGTTCAACTCATGTCAATATATCAGGTTCTGTATGTAAATCCTGATATGTTCAAATCTCATCAATGTGTTTGGTTTCCTTTTCTTCTTAAATGAATAGAATAAATATACCTTGATGATCAACTTAGAGAAATAAACGTTTTCTTACTTTTTGTGGAAAAAAATAAAAAAGGAAAAAAGTTTTGGCATATTTCTGGAGCTGGCACACTGTCTTCTTCCTTTGAAAGTGTAAGAGGTGGATTAGAGTAGTGACCTTTGCTGCACGTACAAGGGAGAAGGGAAGGAGAACTGTTGCTCACCTTCAGTTTCCAGCGTTCTCCCACCTGTTCACGCTGTAGGAAGTCGCTAACATTCAAAGTCAAATTCCTAAAGTATTTGAGCACTTGAAGCCCGCATTATAATATTGGTCAATGTAAGTAACTTCTATTCAGTCTTAGAGAAAAGGAGTATAAGAGGAAGGGAGGACATATTGTATTACATTCCTAGTTGACTAGGGTCATTCAACCTTATAGAATACATGTAATTTGATATAATCTGATATAGTGCATCTTCAAGAAATACAGTTTTCACAGTGGGTAGAAGCTTGTGGGCAGGTAATAAAATCCCTGCACTGACCAGAAACTGTTGTGAACATCTGTTCCCTGACTACTTAAATTATACTTGGACAGTTTGATGCATCTCTGGCATCCATCCCATGTTCTAGCGGAATGAAAGTAGAAGTGAAGAAGAATGTAAAAATCAGAGAATCCTGTTGGGTTGTAATCTTTCTTTCTGCTCTTTCTATTTTCTTCTCCCTTCAGTAAATCTGTCACATCTTTGTTTAGAAACCCATGACATCCTTTCTTTCCCTCAGTTGTATTTGCAGCTGTCTGTTTACTTATTTTGTGTACATTGATTACAGCTATGAAAGGCTTCAGAATTAATTAAAAAGCATGGCAAGAGAAAGATAGAGGTTTCTATAGAAATATCTTCTTGTTGAATGTTCTGTTGAGTTAAATCCACCCTACCAAACTATAACTTCTGAAATAAATGATTCTTCCATGAATTTCATCTCTCAGTACCATCTTCACCTGAATTCTATTGGGCTAGAGTCACACTCAGGGGTTTTATATAGCCTTGAAAAAAAGGCTAGAAGGAATGATTAGTTTGGTTGAAACTATTATGGTGACACACAAAAATGTGAATTGCCTTCAGCTTCCCCAGGTATTACAGCAAAAGAACAATTAGTTCCCATCCCCATATTAAAGCTACACTTGCCCCATTTTTAAACTGTACTTAGGCACCTGCAGTGTTAGTGCAATTCGGCAAATGTTCCATACTGGCAAAAAGAGTGCTCAAATTAACAAAAAGTGAAAATCAAAGCCACTGTACAAATTTTAAACGCCACTTAAAAGAGCAATAATAATTGATTAAGTCAGAATTATTAGTGTTTTTAAGGGTCTTTTTATTGCATTTTGGCTCAAGGATATAATCTTATTTTGGCATGCTTGCATGAAAAAGGTTTGGTGCCTGGGGCTTGGCTTCCACAACAGTAATTTGGAATACGAGTCATCTATCATTAGTTTATGCATATGCGAAAATATAGGCCTTGTGTTTTATGGCAGTGGAGGAAGACTACAGCATGTAATAACAGATGTACTTCAACTGTGTGGCCTTAGGAGATGCTCCAGCTGATATTCTTCTCTGCCAATAGCAGAGAAATCGTTTACCGTATATGCTGGTATAAATCTACTCCATACATAAAAAGGAACACATTGTGATTTCCCTAAGCATACCAGGCACAAAACGCAACTACTAGCTTTTATTCAAATAAAATTCTGTAATCCTTTCCACAAGCTCAGAGCTGCATTCAGCTGGGAACTCTGAGAATAGCTTATGTGTCTTATGAGAAATGGAGTACAGTGAAAGACAGAATTATGTGCCTCATTCAACAAATATGTTAATACTGAAGATTTTTTTCCCCCTGTGGGTAAAGGAGGAGACAACTGACAAAAATCCTGGACACAAAAGGCAACTGAAGTTTCTATGCTAAGATAGATGTGCTAATTCTGTCAGATGGGTGTGCTATCTGTCTTCCCAAGCAACTAGGACTCGCCAAAAACCTTTGTGCCATTCCTCTCCCTGCTTCCTCAGAACAACTTCTATGCAGATCTTTTGTCTAATTTGCCATCATATCATATGTAAGGAAAAAACTGCAATATATATAAACACTTTAAATACTGCATTAACAACCCAGAATCCTCTTTCCTCCTCCTCCAGCCTGGATTTTTCTCTTTCTTCTCTTATATATCTGACTGCCACATCTCTATAAATTAAGCACATCATATACTTAAAAATGGAAATAATAGCAAATCTCATGCTTTTTCTTTCCACGGTTTGTAAGACCAATAACTAGATTAATGTAGTAGGATGTGTGTGAAAGTATTTTTCCTAGAGAAACTTAAGTCAAACAGGTGTATTTTGTACTTTTTCTTTTCTGGGTGAAAGAAGACAGTTCCTTGGCTCTTCTGGAATAAGTTTTGTATCTGAGAACTGTAAAACCTATCCCCCTTACAGATTAGTATACTCCAGTAGAAGTTAATGATTGTGGACTAAAAAAAAAAAAAACCAAGAGCACAAATAAGAAAAAAAAAAAAAGGTAAAAGAAAACAAAGTAACAGAACAAAACTAAAAGCAAGGGATTAATTACTTGGTTTTGTATTTGCTGTGTTTATTGAAATCACTATGTGTTTCTTTTTCTGTTCGTAGAAAATATACAAATATATACTAAAAAAGATCTCAGGATAACATTAACAGAGTATATAATTTGAAGCATGTAAAACAAAAAAAAATCCCCCAAGCCCCTCAGAAAACATAACTAGAGGTAGAGAATGATTTCTATATAAGAAGAGATAGGTAAGCTAGCATTTTTGACCTTGGAAAAGAGACACTTGAGTAAGAATATGGTAAATACTGTTATGTTTAGAATACTAGTCAGGAAGTGATCACAATGATATGATGCAAAGTTAGTCACATCTCTGACCATTTGGGTTCTTTGGGGGATTTAGACAGAAGCCAAGTGCCTGCTCATCTACATACGGGTTCCCAGTTAGGTAACAGACACTCATTTCTGCTCAAAAGGCACTTTGGATCATGCATAGCTAATATGAAGTAGAGATGGATGTGAAAAGTGTGAGGGACAGTGTGGCGTTAGGAAGGTTTGCTGCCTGGGACTTAGCAAGATTTAAGATGCCTGGTAGGACTGAGGCAGACTGAAGAGCACCCGGGTTTATGTACAAAGCAGTGATGGCAATCTTCTATCTGGAGGACAGAAAGACATTTTTACAGTTGTGCTACTTGTCACACAGCCCTGGACTGTGTGTGTGAAGAATGCATTTTCTGGGGGTAGATGCCCTTCGTATTTGGTATTGCTATGAAGGAGGCAAGTTCTTGAGTGTATTTTCTCAGTTCTTTTATTTCCACCTCTTTGCTCAGGCATTCCTTACAGGCTGCTGCTGGGAGAGCTGATTGAAAGAACTGCTCATGGTACTTCTTGTCACCTGCACAGTGCCATCAATTCCGTGTACATTATCCTATCATCCCTTCCTAAAACTTCTGTAGATACTGACTAAAATGGAGAAAAGGGCAGAGCTATGTGGAAAACAGTTCATTGGTATCAGCCTTTGAATTCATCTGGAGAGGAGAAACCTGAGCCGCTACAGGGTGTTTCCATTCCATGGTTTTTTAAGTTGCTTCTGAGAGTTTACACATGAAATATATTTTTTAAATGTGCTGTAAAAAGTGTTCTTCAATTTTTAACAACTTAATTAAGTATTAAAATCCAATTTACTTTATATCTCAAACTGCAAATTCTAAGGCGTTTTTGCTCTCTACTATTTATTAGGAAGAGTGTTTGTTGTAATTATTTGTTATGCTTATTGAATGTTGTATGAGTATGCATCACTTAAAATGTAAATATTTTTACCCAGAATGACAATCAAAGATAAGATCGGTGCATATGCAAGTTATGATCGCACCTCCTGAAGAATCCATGAGCTTCTGAGTACAGATGTCAGGTGCACATGAAATAAAAAAAACCTGCAGTGGATCTTCACCACTGCACTCGGGATACCTGTACACTGTAACGGTGTGTAGTGATAGCTCAAATCCACTCCGAATGCTTCTGCTAGCTTTAAACTAGCCACCCTGGTACAGGTACTTTTACAGGTTTCATGTCATTGTACCAGGTATGGCAGCAGAGGATGCAAAATGCATTTTTTAAATGTTAAGGTGATTATTTTGCAATGAGCTCCAGGTTACTGCAGCTACACAGCTAACGTTGCCCAAGGTAGCTTGCTTAGAAATAGCTGAAGAAATTCCACATGAGCTGAAATCACCTTTGACAGTAGTTTGTAGGTAAATAGAAATAAGAAGGCGTTATTGCCCTTATTTTATTGAAGGGGAGAAAAAGGAACACTGGACTTAACTAGCTTGTCAGAGACTGGGAGGTTGGTGGACTACACGCAGGATGGCCAGTCAATAAATCTAAGGTCTAATGTGGGTTCTAGTGCACTCTTGCATGATGATTGTGTCACTTAACTCCTCTGAATCTCAGTTTTTCGTGCTCTAAGATGGAAGTAATTATATGCAGCTACCATATCATATCCACAGAGAGCTGTGTAGTTGGAAAGTATCACTGAACCTATCAACAGGAAAAATGGGAGGAAGTTAATAAATTTTAAGGCCAGAAGGGAACATCATGATCATTTAACCTGTCCTACTGCGTTACTGAGGCCATAAAATTTCCCCTGTTCGATTTCTGAATTACTCGTCAAACTTGTAGTTTCAGAAAGGCATTCAGACATTTTCTACTCTTGATGCGAATGCTTTTAGAATCCATACCAGTAAGTTTTTCTAAAGGCAATAAATAGAAGTAGATCTTTGGTATCCTAGGGAATACTGTGCTTNCCTGTTCATACATGACCAATCCCTTTTATCCCCTTATTCCTCTACCTTCTTATGCACGTCCCTCCCCCCAAAACCTTGATCCTTCCCTTTCCCCACCTCTGGTTCCTGCCCTAAACATCCCATNCATGATCATTTAACCTGTCCTACTGCGTTACTGAGGCCATAAAATTTCCCCTGTTCGATTTCTGAATTACTCGTCAAACTTGTAGTTTCAGAAAGGCATTCAGACATTTTCTACTCTTGATGCGAATGCTTTTAGAATCCATACCAGTAAGTTTTTCTAAAGGCAATAAATAGAAGTAGATCTTTGGTATCCTAGGGAATACTGTGCTTCAAAACAGGAGGAAAAACCCATTTAAAACAGCGTGAAAATATTTTTTAAAGCAAAATTCCACAGTTTGTTTGAGTCAGTTGAAATATCTTGTTTGAATAAAATTGAAAATGTTAATTCTATTTCTGCATCCTGCTCCCCTCTCAGGCTGAGCAGGGAAGAGGTCTGCTGCTGGAAATATATACATGTGTACAATGTGGATCTCTCCAGCACCCATAATCAGTCCTGTGCAATCATGAAATGCTCTTCCCCTGCACCCCAGAGTGTGTCCCATGTCCCTAGGCAGTGGCCCTCCTCAGTGTGGAAGGGGGGGAGACCTGGGGAGCAGCTCCTACTGCCTCATGATGATCTGTGTCCCCAGCCCATGGTGCTGAGGCTCTCCTGGGACAGTCCTGGAGGAGCCGGGCAGGGGCTGTTTCTCTGCCTGGGTTACTGCGGCTCCTCCACCTGCCTGGAGCCCCTGTGCTCCTTCATGGGTGTGGAGATGGGCCTTTGACGGGCTGATAGCTGGGATGGACCTGGAATGAGGTGGGACAGAGTGTAATTTGAGCCCCCCCTTCTGCCTTTGTGCCTCTGTACTCCTCTGTGTGCTTGCAGTTAAGCTTTTTATCCCATTACTTAACAATTTCATTTATCGAATGCATCACAAAATCATTTTTTTACTACTAACCTTTCTTTTCAAACAAACATTTTTCAAATTTCTTAAGCAGCGGTAAAACATTTCCTCTTGGGGAAATCCATATTAAAATATTAAGTGGGAATGTTTCCAGCTGGCCTCACTTAATAGTTCTTATGGTGAAGATTTGTACCTTATGAAAACATTAAACCAGAATATAAATCCTCCTACCTCCCACTTGTTTTCCTAATAGGGAAAATCACCTCACTCTGCATAGTCATCTTTGCAAATTATTTTAGGAGAATTTCTGTCTGGCAGTTATTCCTTCATTCTGTTGGTTGTACAGTGAATCTATACCTTACTTAAAGAAAATGTCCAAATTTGAGATGGCTAAAATCAGGTAAGATGAATCCCATTCTGTATATCATTTTGGGGAAAAAAAGTCAACATTTTCTCTTACAATCACTGCTACATGAAAATGTAAAATGCTTTTCCATNGCCCAGTTTCCAGCACTTGGACACATGAGACCTCAAGACTTCAGCCTCACTCCAGCTTCTGGTACAGACCTTCTTACATGCACACACATTGACACACTCAGACACACACACATGCACTCTGCATCCCTCTTGTAATTCAGCTTAGTCACATTCAGCAGCTGGTCTGGGTCATCACTCTCCCCTCCTTCCCGCCTCACTCCCAGAGACACACTCACATACACACACCCCCACCCACCCNTTATTTCCAGAATTGTACAGACCAAAACAGCTGATCAAACAGCTGCATTTCAGGAGGTTCAATAGTCCAGAAAAAGAATCAGTGAAAAATCATGCACCCATTTTTGTACCTTTTATGATTTATGATTGTTAAAGCCCATTCAAACCCTTTAACCTGCAAGGTATTCCCAAGAAACAGGCCTGGAAACCGCTATGAATTCCAATGCAAATATGGCACATGAGAGCCAGTAAATTCCAGTAAACTTCACACTACAAGCTTAAACTTTCTCTTTTACCCCTTTGTCAGCCATTGCTCCTGAACACAGCTGGCAAGGCCAAAACATGTTGCTTCTCCTGGTAATGTCCAAGCATAGTCCTCCATCTTTGGGTGAAGTTTCCTCCATAGACAGCTGACCTTACATTGAGTGCCTGAGCCATGGGGACATATTTTCTTCTATGGACTAGTAGATGGAAAACAGTCTTTGGTGAAGCAAGGGTAACAAACCACTAATGATTGAGTAACCTGCCAAGATGAGATTTAACAGATAACTCATCTTTCATCAGTCATAACTGTAGTACTTTCTTTCTTAGATATCCTCCCCCATTCTTCATATTTGCCACTACATCGAGGTTCAGAATGTTCAGGTGAACACCAACATTTTTAATTCTCTGTGCATCTTCCTGTTCAAGATTTACAGATATAATAACATGAATGATCAAATAAAAGAAGTGTGGGGGAGAAACACTGTTGTAAAATTTAACTGTGGTTAAAAGCCAGCCAACTAAATAACAGTTAAAAGAATTTTGTCCATTCACTCAGTCCCTAGGTGATTGAAAGATTTAATAGAAGTATCGTCTTTGCTATAAATGTAGCTTACTCTTCTGACATATAGAGGAAGTATACTTTATTTTTAGCAATCCTAATTTAATGTTGAAAAATGTTACTTCTTGGAGCATTAGGTATTTTATATACAGTTGTATAGTTGAGCACCGTGATTATCACAGCATCCACAATCTGATTATGAAAATCTTTTTTTTATCTATTATAGATACAGGTCTAATGTATGCCTTTTAGAAGCTGCATCAAAATGGACATGGCTATATGAGGTATTCAACTTCTACCAGGAAAAAAGTCTAGTGGGTACCAAGAGAAGAGAGGTAGGTAACAGGATCTGTGCCCTGTAGAAAATCATAATGGCTTCTTGCTGCAGTACTTCCACTGTCACTTTCTGGCTTGTACAAAGTGAGGTCCTGGCATACCCTGCCTGTTCCCCTGCCAGAATTTGGAATGGCCAGAGTCCACTGCAGCTGCCAGATGAGTGCACTGCTCTGAGAGAGGGAAGGCATTGCCTCCACCAGCTCCGTTTTGTGCCAGCACAATGCAGAGGAAGGCATGAATCACCCTGCACAGAATTCCTGTCTGACTTTGATTACCTAAGATCTTTTTTTATGTAATTAAATTTTTAGAAGACATGTATAATGGCCTGCATTTTCCAGAGTAACAGGTTACTTTGCCTATTCTCAGCTTCTTTGCTGAAATTGGTAAAAGTGAGCGTCCAGATCTCTTCTGAGAACAGACCCACTTTAAGGTTGAAGTCAGGCACATGTCTTGGTTTAAAAAAATGCAGGCGGCTATATCTTTTGAAGGGTGCAGGAAGTGTGCATAGATTTCTAGCCAAAAAAAAAGACCTTTGGTAGTCTTGGTTTTGTTTCTCTAACTTAAAAAGTATGCTCTTCTCAGAATGTTTCCCAAATTCATTCCCTCTAGGTATGAGTTCGCATCCCTGTTATGTGCCTGTAGCTTGAAGACAAGCTGTTTTGAAATCAGTACACTCTTCTTTCTAAAATGCCCCTATTTTTAAAATCCACATTCCTGCTGGTTAAAATTCCTCTTGTCCTGTAAAAACTGAATGATCTTCTTATGGGACTCGATGCAATGCAGGCTGCAGGCAACCCGGTCCTTTCAGAGTAACAAGGACTATGAACAGATGATGTTTGGCCCTGAATGTGCTAGGTCCTTTTCTTTCAGCATAATGTGCACAAATGGTGTCTCTTTTTTTTTTTTAAGAACATTTTGATGTTTTCTGGATGGGATTACTATATAGCTCTGAAAAATGGCTATTGCACAGGTCACATAGCTGTTTTGATATACATTTCCATTGCAAATTCTACCCATTTTAGACATACTTGGAATACATATGGTGCCACATAATTAAACTGTGATGGTTCCAATGGAAGTGTTATGGTCTATCAAGCTCATAATATCAGTTGAAAAGAATTTTTTTAAGGAGGATGCACACAATGCAGTGCGGAGAATAATGTATCTTTTCACAATTATTTAACTACATTTGAATAATTTAATTTTTTGAAGTCTATAAATACTTATTTATTTGCAAATGCTTGACATTATGATGTGACTGTATCAACTCTCACGTAACCTAATGAGAACTAAAGAAATTAAGTATCAGAGCACTAGCACAAGAAGAATGAAAAGAATCCTATATAAATAGCCAGGAAAATATGATATGAGAAATGAAAATCAGACACATTTAAAATTAAAGCTGACACGCTGTTCTCAGTCCACCCTACTGTGTATAGGGACTGTTGAACAGTGGGTGTTTTGTGATTGTTTTTTCAAAGTGAATCTCATTCTCAGGAAAGGTCCTGGACGGATACCACTAGCATGCAAAAGTTGTGTTCATTTTTAAAATGTTCCACACATGAACTGTAGCAAACACAAGAAACATATGAGCTGCTGAACATCCTTATCTCCTAGGGAACTGACTGGAGGGAAGGGCATTCAACGTCCCACAGGATGGACTTTCCCTTTGTTTCCTTTTCATTTGCTTTTAGCTTTTTTCATAGGAACAAGTTCTATATGAGAAAGTAATTAGGTTTCCTTGCCTGTCTTGCCCATAGCTGTTTGGTTTGTGGGAATTTCTGGGCTTCACAGCTGCAACACAGGAACTGGAAGGGTCTTCCTCTTAGCACTAAATCTCTCAATCAAGCACACCTTTTGTGGGTTGAAGATTTTTGCCTAGAAAATATCTCACTGTTACAGAGAAATGATAATGTCATAAACTAGGTGCACTGCCCTCTTCCATACAAAATTGCAAGGAAGTTGATGTCCTGGAAATGCATTTATTCACTTTTGTTCCCTAGTCTAAAAAGACCCAGTTGTCTAAAACAAAGGAGCAGAAGATTTAGCTAATCTCCCCCTGAATGAGGTTCCTGGTTTTGCCCCAAGCACAAGGATGTTTTTGCACTGATCATTTTGCAAGACCAGGGTCTACTATTGAGGGCATTCTGATCAAAATCAATATTCAACCCTTTGAATGCTTGGGTTTGTGAAGCAGTTCAAGAAACAAAAATATACTGTTATAGTAAAAAAATTAAAGGCATGAAAAGCAGCCCAAAATAAGACTGTAGACTTTCTCATTTGAAATTTAACAGGGGGAAAAAAAAAATCAGATTACTGTAACCTTAACAGCACAATGCAGATGCTTACTTGAGATATGAAGGCAGGATTTTCTTCTAACAGAATTTGGGGGTTCTAAAAAGCCTTTACGCTCTGCAGTAGACATGGACGCAACGGTGTGAGCAGAAGCATCACATTGTATTCTACAGCTGGAACAAGCGAACAAAAAACCTCTCTGTAATTGTTATGCATTCATTAATGCAATGGAAAGAGACCCGCTTGGCAGTCTCTCCGTGGCACTGAAACAATTCTTCTGTACTTTTTCTCTTATTACAGAAAGGAGCAGCTATCTTCTTGTCTGCTCCACTCCATCTTATTGATACAAGTCTTGACAATCAAGCTGTATATGAAGTGGATGTATCAGTTTGAGTTACAAGCATCATTTAAAATACTCAGTTAGTTGCATGTTTTAAATATTGCTATGCCATAATTATACAGCTGTATCATGCTTCTTGTCCAGAAATTCCTGGAAACCCGAAATTGCTTGTTTCTTGATGTGGCCACAGGCTGTTGAAATTCAAATGAGCTTTTTGCTCAGCTGGAATAGTATTAAGTCTGTAGGATGGCCGGTGATGCCTGCATTGGAGGCAGGAGACAACTCTTGTTAGTAAATGTGCGTTTGAGCGTATTGGTATTACAGAATGATAGCTAATCATCTGAAAGTCAAAGGAAGCCTCTTTAAGGGAGCAATGCTACGACAAAAGAAAAAGAACAATTCTGGGCCACATCTTTATAAGTAATGAATTCTCATTTCCTTTCAATCTAGCAAATGCCCTCTTTAAAGGTTAATTCTTAAATAGCCACTTGGGAACAGATGTCTCCTTCACTCTGATCTCTGTGAGTCAAGTAGACTGCTTAAGAAACTTCAGTTTGTCTCTTTTATTACCTGATGCCCCTTTCTTTCAGATTAAAACCACTGATAAAGATGATTTTAGCTGCCTGATCTCCTGCATATTTTGTAATTGCTGAATAAAGGAATGAGCTGAAGTAACTAAATAATAACAAACTGATACCCAGGCAAGTTACAACTGCATTTCCCAAATTCCTCACTGTTATTTGAGGCAGTGAGGCAAAAAGGAATATGCTTTTTTTGTATATCATTCATCTGGCATAAAGACTCTGAGGAGGCAACTGCCTTGGCTGAGCAAAGGACCATAAAGGCTGTTGGGATGATAGAGTAAATTACCATTTTCTCTTATTTAGGGTGATCTGGCTGAAGGCTGAGTAGCAATTGAAGTATGTCCGTGACAATCAGAAAGGATGCTGTCCTTGTTCCATGGCCCTCACGGACCTAGATAATCACCCCCACCTCTGAAATTCTTGCAAAGATAAAACAGATTGAAATTGTTTTGACACTGTTCATTCATCTGTATGAGCACGGAATGAGAAAGTTCGACAGGAAAATACTTCAGAGACCTATGATAAACTAATACTACCCAGATGAATGCAAGCACTGCCTGGAATATAGACGACGGTGGGTAAATTGCTTCAAATGAGCCTTATTGATTCCACTCAGTGTTGATGGGGCATATCTGAAGGAGGAAGTTTCATTTAAACACTTGGGCACTGCAGTAATTAAATGAAGTCTGGGACAGTTTACGTAACGGACTGGTTCTGATTCTTTGGGAGCTGGTGACTATCTCCCTTAAACATGAAGCATGTTAATAGCCAAGCAGCTAATTCATTATAATGAAATGAAAAAATGCTGTAGCACCCTTGCGGCCCAGATAATGTAGCAGCAGGTTACTGTTCTGATGAATAGGGACGTTGCTCAGCAGATGTAATGCTTTCTAGTCTTAGAAGAGGTTAGATCAATTTCTTATTCTTTATGAAGAAGGATGATTCCTTTGCAGTGCTGCTGAGAGATGTGGACATTTACATCTTTGAGTTAATCACCCTCAGAACAATCCAACCACTACAGGTTTGCTTAGCTGTTATATTTCTTGCTATATAAATAAGAATTTATAAAACAGGAAATTAAAGATGGATTTGATTTCTGTTTCCGTACCTTGATGGTATTTCTATAGACTTCTACTGCTCGCATTGTATTTAAGAAAGACTAGAGAGGAGAAAAGCCATCTCCCGTGGGCAGGGAAGGCTGCAGGTGGGAACATGTGGGACTCCCAGGCTGAGCAAGCTGTGTTTGGGTGGGCAGCCCAGCGAAATGCTGTGGCTCAGTAGATGGCAGTCTTCCCTCAGAGTCTGCTTAGTCCCTGCTTAGGCTGAGCTGGGGTGGAGCTGGGAAAGGGACATTGTTCCTCTGGAAAGCTCAGAGCCCCCCCCCCACATTGCAAACCCCATTTGCAAACCCTTTATGCACCGTTTCATAAGGTGCCTCTGGGAGCTAGTGGTGGTACACCCAGTGCTCCATCAGTATTGTTTAGAGGTGCCAGTTACAAACCCCTTTACTAATATTCTGGCCCCAAAGCTCCCTGTTTGCCTTTATTTGATTGTTAGTGGAGAATTGTGTCTGAGCACACAGAACAGCAGAGGAATGGAGCACACACAACTGAACCCGCTCTGGTAGCAACTGTCTCCCAGTTTTTCTCTCAACCAATATCTGAGATCTCTTACAGTCAGGTTTCATAGTAGACAAAAAATGACATAGTGACAGTGTTGATGAATGACCTGGACAACTTCTTCCTGGCCATCACCAGCATTATAATAGTATTACTGAATGAGTGACATTTAGGATGATACTATGCTTTGCATAAAGATGACTCCTAACATAAAAATCAATGTCTGGAATTTATTATGTCATTTAACTTAAGTCTTGATTTTCATTAATTTGGGAAATGTAACACTCCCAGTGGATACTCAAAAAGGAAAAGGCAGCTATGTCCTACATTGCAAGCACATAAATAGCAAATCTCCCCATGCCAAGATTCACGACTATTTGCAGAGAGTGCCCTGCTGTTCTCACTGCCCTTACTTTTGGTATAGTAATAAGATCTCCATGCTTTAAGAATACTTCAATAAATTTCTATAAGATTCTTTCCTTGTGGTCCCTCCTGATCTCACTTCCCTGCTCAGCCTGTGCCATACTTGAGAGCTCACCTGAGGCTGTCTTCAGCTGAGACAAAGCTGAAGAAACACCCTATGGCCTCTGCTTACATTTGGAGACGTGCACTGAGGTAGTCCTGCACATTTAATCATGAAGAGACAACACAGAGCTGGATGGCCATTCTACAGGAAATTCTGATTATCCATCAGTGTCAAACTGAAATGAACACCTGACTGTGATCCTGCTTGTGAAAAACATTCTGAAAAATTGTTTAGGGAATAGAAAAATGACAAAATGTTTGGTTTTTTTTTTATAACATATGTGTGCTTTGTTTCAATAAGGACCAAATGCTTTGATTTGTGTTATTTGTCCCACTATACTATACATATTCAGGTGGAGGGGAGTGACTGATGACCTTTTTCTATATTTCCAAAATGATGAGGTAAATTTATATTAGGTATTAGGAATAACTTTTTGACTGGTAAGCAGGATGAAACTCATGAAAAAAAGCCTTGTGAGACTAGATTAGACAAAGCTTTGCCAGGGATGCTCTATTTAAGTTGATCGTACCTAAAAAGCAAAGGAATGGACAGTCAGTTGCTGTCTTCAGGCAACTCCCAGCCTGTCAGCTCTGAGAGACTCTGCAATAAAACACAGTATTACTAGCAGTGAAGGAGAATGCTCTGGATTTCTCAAAATGAAATGTTTCAACTATATCGAAAAGGAATGAGTAGACTATTTTTGTAAAACCTACAGATGGAAACATTCCTGCAAAAATACTTTGATTTAAGTAGGACAGAAATTTCCATCAGGAATTTTTTAAACCAGTTTTGCTCTTCCCCTTTTTGAGGAGAGCTTTATTACACAGCTGTGTCCTTCACTAAAAGTTCTTCCAACATCCTGTTCCTTGGGTTTTTGTTAGAGAAGTGGTTTCCCACTCCATGTGTTTCCCAGTCCATTGTGTTTGGATTGCAGCTCTGCAGGACCTCTTGGTAGTCTACGTTGCCTGACTCACACCAATGTGCAAGTAGGAGAGGTCCTCGCAGTAGTACATACATTGCTAGAGAGACGGAGGTCACGCTGTTGAGTTTCACGTCATCGACCTTGAGTCTAGTCTTTACAGAAAATCATTTGAAAAGCATGTGTCAACAGAATCAGACCCTGCAAAGGCTATGGCTGTACTTGCAAAACATTGTTCATGTCCTGAAGCCAAGAAACTGTCTGTGTGGATCTAATTGCGGGTCAAATTGACAAACAACAGTATGTGCTTGACTCTTTCCATTAATCTAGTTTTACATTGTCTGTAACCAGAAGCTATGTCCCTTTATCAGAGGTTTTTACAGGCTATGTCTATACTAGTAAATAAAACAGGCAGGGGCAGGTCTCCACTCTTGAGGCCACTTGGTGCTGCATGGTGTGTGTCCAGCCAGAAGGAATCCTGCTCCCCTTCTCCCACAAAATGGGATTGCCATGCCCAGGCTGCCAGTGAAGAGAGGTCCCTGCGCTTGCTACCCCTGAGCCCTTCCTAGGCAATGTTTGAGACAGCGAAGCCAAAACCAGTTAGGGACTGCAGTAACAGCTTAACTGAATGGGGAGCTGCAGACCAGCACTTGGCTTGTGTCTTGACCTTGTTTAGTTTACTACTATAGAGGTAACCATATGTGAAGATGTGCCCACTCTCCATATTTTCTCCTCTCAGTATCCTGCTAAGGTAAGGAAGGACTATATTGACTTTCCATGCCTCCCTACCCTCACAGATAAAGCAGTGAGAGGTGATGTGGCTTGCCCAGGTTTATGTAAAAATCTTGCAGAAAAACTGGAATGCATGTGCCAGGCTTTACGTTACACTGTTTTTTAAAAATGTGCACTGACAGTCAAAGCCGTATTTTATTCAAGGGTCTCTTTCGTCTGTTCCGGCAACGGGTAGGGACTTCAAAGTATGTGCACTTTAAAGTATTATAAATCATATTTATAATACCAAAAGAAACCTCAGAATAGATGAGAAACAGACAATGAATTTTAAAACACTCTTCGTCCCTTAAAAATTTGATAAGATACAGGGTTATTTTTACTTCCTGTTTGTTTGGAGTGGAGAATTTGTTTCAATTAGAGTGGCAGCTCCTCACCCCCAAAATGTTCTGTAATTATCAGTGGAAAGTGCAGAATCAACAGAAAAATCTGTTTCATGAATTGCTCATAACCATAAATCGTTCAGACAATACAACTCTACTTCCTGCTTGGGCACTTATCCAGGCAGTGCTCCAGCTGAGATTTATTTTCTGTTATTTAATTTTAATTGAATGTGCTGTTACAGATACTGTGCACAAATACCAAGCATGGTAACAGACTTAATTACATAATTTTTCCCGGGAATGCGTGACTTTGCTTATCCCCTTAATACAACCACAGTTCCTGTGTAATCTATCTCTTTTTCTCACTTTGTGTTTTGACAGATGGGCTCTGTCAGACTGAGCAGCCGTGATCCAAGGTGTTACCACCCTCAGCTCTCCTCTGCCCCGTGCTGCTGGGAGCTGCTACCCTGGAGCAGGGTGACAGAAGTCGCTGTGATCTGCTCCGTTGCTGCAGCTGTCGGGTGGCTTTGCAGCTTGAAGCGTTGATGAGCTGAGAGCACGATCTCTGCTGAGCAGCAGGTACGTTTGCCTCTGATGCTTCTGCTATGGGAACGCTGACTTTGGAGAGAAAAGGGGGGTGGATAGATGGGGTGATAATGCCCTCAGCCATACTTACTGGTCTGTCAGAGCCCCCAGCTTCTTCTAACAGCATCCCAGTACTGCCTCCACACAAATGAATTTTCTGTTTCAGTAATATTAGCAGAAAATTCCCTGCGGCAAGCTCCAAGCCACTGCCCCGTTGTCTACCATGTCCACACCCAAATGTTCAAAAACCTGGGTCAGGCTCCCCAAGTCATGCTATGTTAAAGCATTTGAAAATTGAATTCTACAGATTTGCCTTCCAATATTTGAACTGTACAAGCACAAAGGGTACTAAGTTAAAATTTTTTTGGTTGGTTGGTTGGTTTTTTTGTTATGATAAAGCTGAATTTTCATATAACTGCATGAATTCCCAGGGACATGGTGAACCCCTTCTTCCAGGACTTTCCAGAGAGTTTAGGGTGGCCCACAGCGATGCCAGAGCAGTGCATGTCCAAGCTGTGGTCCCAAATCAGTGCTACTGCCAGGCTCTGCTCTGGGACCTGCACAGGGGCGAGAAGAAGGTTTAGCTCCTGCCCACTCCCTCACTAGAGAAAGCGCCTGTGATTGCCCCCGGAGCAAAGGTGGCATCGCTTCTCTCCTTTCCTGATGAAAAGAGAGACCAAAGAAGAGCAGCACGGGGTTGTGGGAGCAGTATGTTGCTGCCAGGGAACTGTGTGGTCCCCAGGGGTAAGGGAGTTAGTCATCCTGCTCCATGTTAGCCCAGTCCTGTGGAAGCAGAGTGATGGCCACTGTTGTCTCAATAGATGGGCCTGCCCAGAAATTATGTTCTTTGGCACAGTCAGCATCTACTCTTCATATATCAGACCCTAAATGACCTGCTGCCTCTTCAAAGTGCAGCTCAGGGTGTTAGTTTTGATCATTAAAGCCTCTCACTGTCTTTGTGCATTACCCAGTTGAGCTAGGAATTGTTTTCAGCGAGAGTCTTCTGCTCTGGGGCTGACTCCAGTCTCAGCCACTGATAACATCAGTGAAATGGAAGGTCTAGCCATAGTATCATGACCAAGAAATAATGATTTATAGACCACTTTGACAGATCACTATAGGTCAAGATGTGTAAGAATTTTTTAATGCGGCTTCAACAGACAGATTTACTGAAGGTTAATGGCAAATCATATTTTATCCTCAGTAAGGATTCAGGTTTTTTTTAACATACGTTGTATTTACCTGTGCAATAAATGTTAACAAACTAGCTGATATATGTATTTCATTCTATAGCACGTATCAAAGAGCTATTTATTCACAATACAGTGATCATAACTTTGGTTTCCTTAGTGATTTCTCCTGTGTGCATGAACTCTGCTTTATGTTCAAATTCTTTTCCCTGTTAGATCAAATTATTTGTCTTCAAGGAAGATGGGTGGACTGAAGTGACACAATAATATTTGTGGTGAAAATCTGAAAAATGAGTGCTTTTGTGGTTATTCACAAAGCAGATACTGGAGAACTCTGTGTTCATTATGTACTAAAATATAGGCTAAATAATCTGTTTGGCTTTTATCCATAGAGATGGAACGGAGCGTGTATTAATTCTAACACTTACAATTGTACATCAGGAAAATGGATGGAAGAAGAAATTCTCAAAAATACCTCCAAAACGTAGGTCTTATCCTAAGTTTTCCCTTCTTCATAAGGATTTTCTGCTCTATAGTCTTGTGTCTCAGGAGATGTGCCTCAGATCACCTCATTATAATATGTTGTGTTGAACTGAGTAGTGTTCATGTGAGCAAACTTGAGAGTAGGTCCAGCCCCTTGGGGTTTCAGTATCCGGTGTCAGGTTGTTTAAGCAGAAAAATCATCTGTTCTTACACATTTTATTCTTTCACATCCTCCATTCCTATCCTGAAGAAGGGTTTCTGAAAGCGTAGCAAATGTTTGGGATTTTCAGACTAAGAAACGTGGAAACAGGGAAAGACAATTTTACTTCTTTGAATCCCTTTAGTTATTAAAATATTTTCCTGCTTTTTAAGAGCAATGAGACAGTGGAAGCTTAACTCACAAAGATGCAGGTTTATATGAGCTTGTAACCATCAGGGAGCATGTGCAGCTAGGATCTGCGTGATTTCTCTAAAGATGTTAGCAAATCCACGGTCCTAGTACTGGGAAATGCTCCTTGCTCTGCAGCCTGTTGGGAACCTTGTTGTGCTCTGAGTCCCTTTGAAATGTGATGGCTGAGAGTACTGTCTTTTCTGTTTATCTGTAACTCTCTTGTCTTTTTTTTAATACTGGAGAACAAATCTGAGGTAAATTACAGTATTGTCTTGGCTGTATGTGCTTCCTGGGTTGTAGCTCTTAGTTCATGGATGTGTTAGGTTTGCTGTTGCGATGGTGTTGGGGACTGTGATCAGGATTTTGCTCAGCTGTGCTAGATGCTGTCACACCTGCAGAGTCCGTAATAGTTACAGAAGTGAGTATTGAGAAGCAACTTGCAGTTTTGAAGCTAAAGCTTTGCTCCTTACGAAGAAATGAAGAAAGGGTGAAAGCTTCTGGAGGAAAAGTGGATGTGTAAGTAGCCCAAGGCAGCAGCAGTGGGAGTACAGGACATGGGTAAGGGGGCCTGAGCTGAGGTCAGAAGCAGAAGATACTCTTGCTCTTTTTCACGCTTTTAGTAAAATGTTGGTGTTCAGTTACCGAGTGTAACTGCCTAAGAAAATTCAGCAACTAAAAGAGTAAAGCAGCATTTTCTACTTTTTTACCTTCATTCTGTTGCTGTTCTCTCATTCATCCTTCGGTTGCTCATACAGAGGAACTGCAAAAAACCAAACAAGCCCTAGCAAATCTAGTAATTTTGCTTGTGTGCATACTGCTTAACCAGGCTAAAAAAAATAAAAGGCACACAACAGAGAAACATGACAGCCCAGGAGGAGAACAGAAGTTGTTAATTTCTTCAACTCATATCTTGCAGGAAGATGGTCTAAGTGGTCAACAGTTTATTAATGTTCCCAAAATGGTGCCATTATACTGCTTGTTTTTGTGCTGATTTCCTAAGTAGGGCACAGCAACTTTTGTTGTGGCAGCTTTTGTGGCAAAGGCTGAGTGAGGTATGTCACCCCATGTGAGTTAGTTTGGTCTAACAGAAGTTCGTTTCCCAGATGAATAAGAAAAAGCACTGGTGTATGTGAAAAAGAGCCTTGAGCTATGTTCCTTTAACGTTGTTATGTTGTGGCAGTATCATAGTGTTTTAAAATAGGGGGAGGAGGGGGAGGAGAAAATTAAAATTCATAAACTGAAGACTTGCATGGCCAACCCGGCATGAGAATTATAGCTGTTGGCTGTTACACTCACTTGAACAGTACTAAGGAAACTTGTAGGATACTAGCTATTAGCAAATTATTTACTCAAAAAAAGATATCTCAAGATGGATGGACATGATAGTTTTTGCCTTTCCTGCTTCCTAATGTCCGGCAATATCTTTGTTCTATGCTTTAAAGTTTCTCTGAAGAGTTCACCACAATATCAAATAATTGTTGCTGAAGGGTAGTTAATGACCCAATATATAGCTATTGTAGCAAAATGATGTCCTTCAAGGAAGTAGTCTTTAAAAGAATAATTAACCAGTTTTCATAGAGCTCTAGCTGGTGGAAGTGCAGCTCCTTAGCATGATATTTATTTAAGTACATTTTGGAGCAATTTAAGTCAGACATTTGTTCTTCTCTAATGGATGCTGGAAGTTCTCCACCACTGAACAAACAGATTTTCACAATTCTGGCTGTTGTATTCCTGAGCAGTGTTTCTCTTGAAAGGGTCTCCTACCAGCAGTGGACTTTTACAATTTATTATGTGATGCTGAAGGTCTAATGCCTTGGTTAACAAGCTGTTAATTACGCTAATGGTGCTTAGGAGAAGATTATTATGAAATGTAGTTAATAGCCCTTTACAGTGCGAAAATGTTGTCTTAATATAGAGATATGAAGAAATCACCATGGTGTCTTAGTGCATGAGAAGACAGAGAGATGAAAAGGATACTCTGCTTGCTGTTGAAACCTTACAAAAAGACAAAACAAAATTTCAAGATATTTCATTTCATTGGAGACACAATACAGGTCTTGCTATAGCCCATCCAGTCTCTGGTACTGTTCTGTTTCATTCCCATTGTCACTGACCGGCTTTCAGACCACGATGGCATCCACAGTGTAAAAACTGGTGAAAAGTAGAAGTAATGAGAATGAAAATTCCTGAGGTAAAGCCATGTCATTATATGTTCCACTACAAGGCATAACATAAGCAGCTATTTCCATGATGAATAATGTGCTATTAAAGTAATGTATTTGTAAAACTAGGTTAAATGGAACAAATTACAAAGGGATTAATACAGAGGAGAAAATCAGTAGCTATTTTTGTTGATGAAGACCAAAGAACTGAGCTGGGCAACAAGTTTGCTCAGTAGTGGAAGAATATTTATTTTTTGACCTTTCTTTTAATCTGGCACAAAACTTCCCATAGAAATCAAAGTAATGTGTACTAATACACTGTCATTACATCTATAGTGGGAGCACATAAAACAAGTTTATAAAAGAAAACCAACATTGTTTTCTTTCCTGTATAAGTTGTCCTTACAGCTTCATTGCTCCCTAGCCCTCTTTCACACAAAAAAAATCTAATAACTCTCCCCTTTGCACCCAAACCCATAACTTACGTAACTGAAGTGGAGAGGAAGACTAGAATACGCAGTTGAAGGTGGAAACACAGGAGTAAATATTAGGGCAAAATTCTATTCTTTTTCACATATCTAGACATTTGAAGAAAGTATATTGTTAACACAGAGTTACACTGGTGTATCCAGACTGGAATTTGTCCTTTCTGCTAATTTAGATCCTTTATTTCACAGTAGAGTTATATATATTCAACCCCAGGCAACGCTACAGGCTTGGGGAAGAGTGGCTGGAAAGCTTCCCAGAGGAGAAGGACCTGGGGGTGCTGGTTGACAGCCGGCTGAACATGAGCCGGCAGTGTGCCCAGGTGGCCAAGAAGGCCAACNCGCTTTTATCCCTGCACCTATTTGCAAGTCCTTGTTCAATTTGCACTTTGGGTATTTGGTACATAGTGGCAATTCTAGAGCCACTTCAAAGCAATGAAATACCCAGCTGAAGATGTCCATGTGAAAACAGAAGATAGTTCCACAAGAAAAAAAGATATAATGTTCAGTGAAGGCTTATATATGCAATGCACATCTTTGTGTAGGGTTGTAAGCCAGAGGATTTTAATTCAGATTTATTACTCTCTTAATTTATTCAAACTTGGCACTATATACTCTCTGTCAATTAGAAAAATGTAGTGTTGTACAAAATATACTTTAATAAGAATTTTCTTTAAACTAATAGTTTCAGGAGTTTCAAGAAGAAAATGGCAAACTGGTTTCCTTGTGTTGCTACCCTCAGGCCCTCCACCACACCCTCATATTGCAAAGAACAAATCAGTATTCATTAGGAGTCAGTGAGTTAATGGGTATTATACTCAGCATGCTATAAACTGACGAACCACAGGATGGCTGAAGTCAGCAGGGACCTCTGGATATCGTCTAGTTCAAACCCTGTGGTCAAAGCAGGATCAGCTATGGAGGGTTTCTCGGAGCCATGTCCAGACGTCTTTTGAATATCTCTAGGTGGGGAGACTCCAAAACCTCACTGGGCAACCTGTTCTGATATTTGACCAACCTGACAATAAAAAGCTCTTTCTTATGTTTAGACGGAATTGTCTATATTTCCATTTGTGCCCATTTCCTTTTGTCCTGTCACTGGGCATCGCTAAGAAGAGCCTGGTTCTGTCTGCTTTAAAACCTCCTGTCAGGTATTTATATATATTGCTAAGATCCCCTGAGCCTTCTCTTCTCCAGGCTGAAGAGTCTCAGCTCTCTCAACCTTGTATTGTATGAGAGATGGTCCAATCCCTTAATCACCTTTGTGTCCCTTTGCTGAATGCATTCCAGTGTGTCCACGTCTATCTTGTACTGGGGAGCCCAGCACTGGACACAATATCCAGGTGTGTCTCACCAGTGATAAGTAGAGGGAAGGATCACTTCCCTTGACCTGCTCACAATGCTCTGCCAGCCCAGGAGGCTGCTGGCCTGCTACGTCGCAAGGGCACATCGCTGGTCCATGTTCAGCCTGGTGTCCACAAGGACCCCCAGGTCCTTTTATGCAAAGCTGCTTTCCATCCAGTTTATCCCATACTGGCGCATGAGGTTATTCTTATACTTAAATTAAAATAAATTTTAAAATAAAGCTAAAAGCAAACATTTCAGCCTTTCTCTTCAAAACAACATTTCTGCCTTTTTTTTTTTCCATAAAAGGGTCAGAAAAGTTGAGCTTCAGAAATATGCTAAAGCACCAACTGAGAAAGCCAAAGCAGCATTATTTGTAACCTTGCATATGCCATAAAGAAGGTTGGAATTAAAATATGTAGAAATATAGAATGAATGTGATAAACAGCTGAAGCTTCTAATAAGAAAAAGATATTGACGATAGCATACTATGGCCAGTTTTAGTCTTATCTCTTATTTTTACATTTTTTCTGTGTGGTTTTTTTTTTTTTTTTAACATTCTTCTAATAGCACAGCATATGTTGCTCAGTTTTCAGTATTAGACATTGGCTTTCAGGTATAGCTGAAGAAATGCGAAGGAATCAGTGATATATTCCTAGGGCTAGTTCTGGAAGCAGGGATGGAGCTGCTCCTAGTCATTGTCTGAGGGCCAAAATTGTAGCTGACAACAGTTGGAAATGCATTAACTACAGCCATTATAATCGAGACTGTGGACACAAAAGTGAGGAAGACATAATTTTCTTGTTTGGATTTGCCACTAACTTTGTTATTTGAAAACCTGGACAGCTGAAGGCACTACAACAATGGGACAGCTAAAAGCACTACAACAATGCACTAGACATTTCACATTTTGTTGACACACTGGCAAAAGCCAAAAGGCTGTCTAGTATCTCAAGCAAGATAACATTAGTTATGAAACGCAATCTGATGAGAATCCAGCATATCCCTGCTCAAGCATTCCATTACGATGCAAAAGACTGTAAGAGCTGAATTAATTCGTATACCCTGCCAAGAGGGTATGTGCCAGTGAGGATATCCAGAAGGAAATTGAAATTATGAACCAGTACAACAGCAGTTGCATTGATCGCTTATGTTAAAGGGAGATTTGGTCAGTAAAAATCTATAATTTAAAGACCAAACTGTAAATCTTCAACTCAAATATTATTTCAATTTCTCTATACAGATGTGAAAGCTGAAGGTTTTGTTATAAAGGCAGACCCAGTACCTGCCGAAGTAGGTGTGCTTCTGGGTACCTGGAACAATATGTTAAAGGGTGTAACAATATGTTTAAAGGTGTAAATAAACAGAATAGTTATATTGAACAAAAACATCTTGGACCTAACAAAAAAAAAGAAAGAAAAAAAAATTAACATAGGTAGAGGACGGACTGGGGGCTCTTTTATTTGATTGAGTTTTGCTCCTAAAAGATTTGATGGCAAGGAAAGGATCTACAATCAGGATCTTTTTTTGTCCTGAGTGCTTTACTGTGCTCTGAAAATGTTTCCAGAGTGTAGACAGTTTGTTTTATGATGCCTCTTCTCTTTCTGCCTCAAAAACAGTAAGAGTATTTCCATTGTGCATTTTCAGAACTTGATGAGGTTTTAAGCATTCTTCCCATGTGAGAGCATCATCTGAAGAAAGGAATTAACAAGCTACAACAAAAAAGATTTTGTTTGCCAGATAAAACAAAGGCGATATTAGTCCCTTCAACAAGTGTTTAATTTATATGTAAAGTATTTTATCTGAATCATAACAAAACAGAATAAATACTGTGGAGATTTCAAAGAAAATGATAGTATTATTACTTCACTCAAACACCAAGGGATGATAATATGAAAATATTTATTTTCACAACATGTTGCAAACATGACAGCTTGATAATATTCTGGATGATTATAACTGACATTTTGTTTGAAAAATAATAAATAATATGGTCTCCTGAAGCAATTATACAAATGCTTATTGGGAATGTGCCTTGAGATATTCATAGAGAGTAGCTCTCAGAGTGGGCCAGGGTTCCTCCAAGGCTGGTGTCATGGGCTGACAAATACCCCCCATTTCCCACCTAACAAATAAGAACCTAATCCTGGGAAGTTAGAAGACAAGAAGGAATTTCAGAAAGGACATCATGATTATTGAAAAAATTGAGAATTACTGTGCTTGAAGGAAAACATGGGAAGCCACAATGCCATTTTATGTCTAAATAAAGCTGATCCTTTATGTTACAGAACTCACAGAAATGTATTAAACGCTTTAGGATTACCCAGGATAAAAAGCTATACTGCATAACTCATCAGTTAAATATTTATTTCTCAGGACAACTAAGGGCAGTATTTTTATGTGCAGAAATGATAAAGCTGTAAATGCAGACAAATGGTGGTAAAATTCCTGCAGGATGGTACAGCTGAAAGTACAACACTGTTTCATAAGAAATCTTGGAAATCTTGCACGCCTCATGGTTTGAGTAATGAGGGGAAGTCAATATAGATAATTTTTAACATACTGCACAGTGCTTTGAATGTTACCAAATGTGGATGGATGAATGTCTACACACAGCAACTATAATACTTCACACAAATCTCAGGGCTCTGAGCTGATTATTTGTTTGTAGCTGAGGACAAAGCCAAGAGTAATTAAGCCGCTATGCAGCATTCCTAAAGTTCAGAATGGCTTGCTGTTGTGGGAGTTAAGGATGTAACAGTCTTTATTCCCAAGGTTTTGGTGGAAATTAGTTGAGTAATTTTTATTGTCACATAATACTTTTCCATCTAAATAAATAAATACAGATTTATTTATAAATAAATCATCTCTTTATAAATAGTCTCACTTATAAACAAAACCTAATAGTTATAATCACCTCTTTATGTTTGTGAAGTTGCAGTTGGATGTTTAATAGCTGAAAATATCATGTTGCAATAGAGTAATAATAATGGCTTAGACTGTCTATAAAAAGATTTGTCAGAAGTACAGTACTATATGGGCAATCCCTGTGCTGAAATGCATGTTGCACACTTCTTCTCTATTATCGAAGAGACACTATGGGATGTATAAGCAGAAAATTCAGATGATGCCAGAGCAATTTCCTATATCACCATTACCATGTTATGCACCTACCCATTTGGCCACTTAAAGTAAATAATTCCTTTACTAGAGGATCACATAGGTTAGTGGGCTAATATTTTGTCCTCTACATGAAACTCTTCCATTTCAAAACACACCTTATTTTTTCCTCCATGAATTTTCTCTGCCACTAAAAGGTGGCAAGGTCCATTTCTGAGTATGGTTTATGGTCTAGCAATACTTCTACATAGGAAGAAAGATAAAGTGCCTACTAAACACAACGAACATAACTCAGCAGAGCCCCAAGGGCATGTGGTCAGCAACACTGCTGGGTAGTGAAGTGTCATATTCAGACTCACACCTGTAGCTTGGAGAAACGTGCCTATGGAGAAAGCTGAAAACTTGCATATGGAGAAGAGCACGCCTTTTACCAGCAGTCACAAGAGTCTCAAGCATCTGTTCCTCACACCTGCTACAGATCACAAGGCTGCAAAGAGGATGCTTTGGCCCGAGAGCATGAAGATGAGGACAACAAGCAATGAGCACAAACTGAAACACAGGAAACACTTTTTTACTGTGAGGGTGAGCAAGCACTGGCACAGATTGCCCAGAGAGGTTGTGGAGTCTCCATCCTTGGAGATATTAAAAAGTCATCTGGACTTGGCCTGGGCAACCTGCTCTAGATGGCCCTGCTTGAGCAGGGGGTTGGACCAGATGAGCTCCAGAGGTCCCTGCCAGCCTCAACCATTCTGTGACTCTGTGACTCTGTGACTCTGTGAAGATGTCCTAGAAGTCATGTATGTTGATGAATAAGTTTACAGTCAAAGGCCGTGATGTGGCCAGAATTTCTTGGCAATACTTATTTCTGTTCTGACTCCAAGGCCAAACAATGGCCTTAAGGACATCATATTTGTAAGAAAATGTTAATCTTTCTCATCAGTTCATACCCTCATAAAATCCAGGTTTTCTTATCTTCTGAGACAGAGGAACAGATCTTTTCACTGAAGTGTTTTACTTCACTTCAGTTATTATTCCTGTACACGGTTATAAGCAAACTTGACAGTACTGGTGTTTCAAAAAGCACAGGTCAGACATGTGATATTCACTGTTTAGGTGATGCAAAATTTTTCAGTGTAAATGCATTAACCATAGGAAAGCAAAAAGCAGAAAGTCAGTAGTTTGTTGCTGAGTATTTAGTCTTCTGAACATATTAAGAGCATTGACAGATTTGGGCAGACTTATTAATTGCATGATCCAGATTTCCATTTCTCTTCTGAGATGGTGCCAAATGTGTGTACCTTTAAGTAACTAACTTGTACAGACAACTGTGATAATTACTTATTTGAAAGAGAGACTACAGAAATAGCTGATCAGTTACATAAGCACTGAACTTTCTGAACATATCCTTTCCTATCGTTTATTTGCAGACACAAATATGTAAATGCTTCTCTAAAAATCTGGGCTTAATATTAGAACTTCTTCATTTGTAAAACTAAACGATATAGAAAAAGGTGGAGAAGGAAAGACAAAAAGAATTTAAATGAGTCCAGATAGATTTGCATGATGTGGGAATGTCACTACACTTTAATATCTGTTATAACATTTCTGATACTTAATAAAATCAGGTTAGTGCCAGACTCTAGTAAAGGTCATCATAGTGCATTTTCATTTATAGCTACAACATTTTCACATTTATTAAGATTATTTTAAACTGAATGAATTAAATGAATGAATGACATACTATGGAGGTAAATATCACGGAAGAAGAATTATTATTTAAGTTAAAGGATGGTATTGGCACAAGATCAAATGATTATAAATTGGCCATGAATAAATTTAGAGGGGAAATTAGAAGAAGGCTCCTTATCCATCCAAGAAGTATGTTTCTGAACTGTCTGACAAAGGCAGAGGGGACTGAGTAATTTAAACTGTTTTAAAAGTAATGTGACGTGCTTGGGAAAGGCATCACGTAATTAAGTAGGAAATTTCATGGAGTGAGATTTGTCATAGGATCCTGGGAAATAATTTTGTCCCAGGGCATAAGTTTGCAGTGACAGTTTTCAGATACACGGTGTGTCAGTATTGCCAAAGAGGTCCCTTAGAAATGCTATTGCCAGAAAATTATACAATCTTATCCATGTTGCTGCGTTTCTATTCAGCACTGCTTAGAAATCAGCTATCAGTTTCCTATCTTGATCTGTAATTTGGCTTCTGGGGTCTGCATTTACTGTTCTCTAAAGCCTTGGAGGTAAGCAAGCAGACATAGATGGGGTGAAATTGTACCTTTAATGGCATTACATCCTCAGATGTCTGGTTGATGTGCCCTGATCACACAGTCAGCATAAAACCAGTTGCCAGGTATGAGCTCAGAAGGAAATTCTTTCCTGAATTTAAATTAGCAGCAGTCTTGCAGTGTAAGTATGTGACTCTTTTAGGACTCTCTTTGAGTTTTATTTAGCAACTAAAGTGTAGGCACCTGTGATATTAGCAAGATTCTTCCTACTTTTACCAAGGGCATGGTTCAGGCTTGGCTTTCTGATAGGGTGTTGGGAAGACTTTTTTATCCCTTAGTGCATGGTACAGATGTTTTCGGACTCCTTTCAAATCAGGCTGCTGTTACATGGCTGCCTGAAATTTGAGAAATTGGACTTTATGAGTTGGCTGATTTCTCCCATTCTTTGTTCTTACTCATCTTGCTTATTTTAAATAGAATGTTTAAATTCCATTTTTTAAGAAAATAAAAGTTACTGTTGAGAGTGGAAACAAACAAGTCATATGCATTCCTTAAATTTAGAATTCTGTAACCATTTTCTTATGGATTTTCTGCTTCATGATCACCTTCATCTTTCTTCACATTAGTACTCCCTGTCTCACTATAGGATTATATAGGCAAGGAATGACACATGAAATGGGAGCTTTGCCTTTGATTCTGGGGCATGAGGGGAGAAAAGAGAATACAATGTATTCAGTATTTCTCAATGGTAAGCCTTTGCTCCTAGGAGGCCTTGAACAAGGATGCCATGGAGGCCAACTTAATCATGAAGTTTGTTGACAAAGCTGAAAGAGAAAATTGCGTAGTACTTGTCTGTGACACCTGCCTTTAGCAGTGCTTTGAGCCTCAAATCCAAAAAACAAACAAAAACCCCTCCTGCATAAAGTAAGATCTCACAGCTGGACTATGCAACTAGGTTTCTTGTAATTTGCATTAGCAGAGATGATGTGGATCTGAAAGAGCTAGAGAAATATTTGTTGCAACTCAAATATATTTGAAACAGCCAACATATTTAAAAAAAAATCTAGCAGGTATTTGGCCAGAGGGAAAAAAAATCCTTTCTGTGAAATACAGCAGATAGTGTGTTAAATACAATCCACTGTCTGTTCATCAGAGGTGCACAGCTAACCAGCAACATTGCCAATAATTATACCATAATTTCCAGATCTCATCTCCGTGTGTTGTGTATTGTGAGAGTGTGGTGATAACATGAGAAATTATGATTCACAGTATTCCTGATGTTTTTCGTAACGTTTACCCATGAAATACCATGAAGTTCTGAATGCAATAGGAAATAGTTCTGACCTCTTGTTCTTCAGATTTGTCAAAGGACTCCAAAATGACAGGCAAAGACTATCAACCTATGTATAGTCTTGACTAACAGACTTTTCACTATGTTGATAGGAAGGATGAAAACTGTAAAGAGAACTCTGCTTCTCCCCCCACTAGATTTTCTCAAATCTGATCTTCACTGTTCTGGTTTAAAACTTTCTTCTTCAGAGTGGGGAAAACGACTTCTCCTCTTCCCTGTTGCAAAAATGAACTTTACAATGCAAAGGCTGTCTAAACCCACATCGCAGCTGTCACTAGAAATTTTAAAATATTACAGCAAATAAACCAGTCTGCTACTGAAAAATAAATGGGAATTAGAACTGGTCAGAAATGTTCTGCCCTGCCCTGCTTGCCTGTGATAGATGTGATGAATTTCAGTAAAAGTGGTTTTGATCACAATTTCCATCAAAAACTTCACCTTCCAACAACAACATTTGAGCATTTTGCCAAACCTATATAATTTCTTGATTAGGAGAAAATCTAGTTCGGACAGAAGATCAAGATATGTAGTCCTTTTAGTGTGTTCTCAAGGACACGAACTATATTGTAAAGGCACATAAGGGAAAAAAGGAAAAAAGGCCTAAGGGCTCCAATACAGTAAAAAGAGTTTCAGCTGGCAGAAATTACAGTTAAAGCATGCAGGAGAAAACAAACTGGAAAACATATATTAAGTGGGATGGAAAGAGCAGTAAAGCTAAAAGAGGCCTTGGGGAAGAGAGAGGACAGCAAATTAGACATGAATTTGTAATCTGATATTGGAGTAAAACAAGGCAATGAAAGTTGAGCTATTTATGCAAAAAAAGTGCATCATAAAAATATTCCAAGTAAATGAAGTAAACATTTTGGCATCTAACTTGCCCTATAGTAGGTTTATAGCCCCATTTTATAACCAGAATTACAAATATGGAGTGCAAAAGTGGTGATGGACTGGATCTGGTCAAATATAGGCCTTGTGAGTAGTATCCATTATGCCTAACTTTACATGTCTAAAAGTTAATTGACACATCAAAATAAGCTCCCTATCTTAAGAGCAGACACATCACCCTTTGGATCTGCCTGTTTCTACAAGCATAGAGTGACTCAAGGGTGACCAATTTAGACAGCTGAACTTTTGCATAGCTAAAGTTTAGAGAGGTGAATCATGCTTTTTTGTTACTAGAAAACCTGAGAGAACTGAGATGATGAGAATGACATGAAAAGTCTAGAGGGTCTAGAAAGGATTAGATGTTTTGAAGAAGTACTGAGAAAAGACTGAAGACCTCATAGCAGTTAATAAGTATAGGAAAAATGAAAACTTTGAGGAATGTAAAAAATTTTGAGGTGGTATAGATGAATATAACCAGGAAAATTAAAACATTTTGAGGGGGATTTAGTATTTTGCAGCATGGAACTCACAGTCCTGTTCAGGTGAAGGAAATGAATAAGCTGCAGGGAGAAAGTTTGAACCTCCAGTAAGATAATTTTTTCTCTCCAACTTCTCACAGTTTGTGATTTAGTATTGCAGCACTGTCAAAGCATTTACATCAGTGTAACTGCAAAATGGAAGGATATCCAAGTTGTTCCAACACAGAGAGCCAGTTAATAGTTCCTTCCTTAAACTGATTCTCTACCTAAGATTATGGCAGCTGTGTGTCATAGCCAAATTTAGATGAGCAGTAATTCTTTGCACACAACACCAAGTTTCTCAGAAAAGCACTGCTCTTCTGGGTAACCATTTCCTATGGCAAAATCGTTGATTTTCTGCCCTTTTACGTTCTATTTGTAGCAAGTGCAAAGAAGGCATGCTAACCCCCAGGGTTTCATGGTAATATTTTATTGAGGAAATATTATGACCTTTACTGACTGACATTTTATAGAAAAATCTAGGGGTTTTTGTATAAATTTTTACTTTATTTGTGACAAAATTAGAAATCTATTCTTTTCACAGTAAGTTTTGACAAGATGAGGTTTTTTTGTAGTTTTTATTTTTGGTTGAAGTGTACATTTTGTGGTGTAAATGAGTTTGTTCCTATCAGTTTCCATTAACTGGCATCTTTTTAAACAATTCATTGCTTTTGTTTACTGAAATATCAGTTTTATCAATTTTAAACATGTTGACTTAAACTTATTTATGATGATGGAGCTCAAATTAAGGTTGATATAATTAAGCTCTGAATATGTCACCCCTTTGCCTTTCCATAACCCTGTGAAGTTGAGCCATCCTGTCTTGTAATATGCAGCCTTTTATACTGAATGAACAAAGCTGAGTTTGACATAAAATATATCCTGGAGTCAGACTTGCAAAGCTCTTAAAATTACTCACCCAGACTCAAAATCTAATTATCTTTCAGCTTTCTTCCTTTTACCATGAGAATGGTCAATAAAGTGGGGGGAAAGCAAACTCACAAATGACATTTTAGATGCTAATAGAAGAGAGGGAAAGGAGAAAGAATTTTCCAAAACTGAATGTAACCCCTGTCTCCAAAAACCACAAGTAAGCTTAGGCACCATCAAGTTTAAATGCATTATGATACAGTTCATGTTATACTGTTTGGTATGCACTGGGTGCATAGAGGGAAGAGCACAAGAGAAAAGTAAATGGACTCAGTACAAAATAAATGGGAAACATAAGGCTTTTGAGACTAAGACAACATTTCACTGCTGCTTACTGTTTTCTTTCTTTGTATTTTAGATTGAAGTAGTTTATCCTTTATATTTCCAAGTTTCTATATTTATCTGTGAAGCAGCTGGTGCTATTTGTTCTGGGTGATTTAATTTATTTATTACCATGTATTCTAAAGACACATAACTCTATCTTCTAATGTTTTTTCTGCATGTTCTTTAAATTGAAACAGTTGATCAGGTTTTTTGCTACACTGTCTCCTGATTTCGTTAAAAGAACAATTAGACTTCAGTGCATTTTTCTTAAACAAGGAATTTAATCAAAGTGAAAGAAAGACTTGAATAATGCTGTATATAGATTCACTAAACACGAATATCAGCATGCTGGGGAAAACTTCATGTAGATTTTGTTCTTTGGTTAAGAAGTTCACAAAGGCTGCAAATATAGTTGCCAAATGATGTGTAATCTCCTAGTGAGATCCCAAATAAAAATGCTTTTCAATGAAATGTATACCTTAATCAGTCCTGTAAATCTTAGTTTTAGATAACACTGTCTTCTTGCTCATGTTTTATTGTGAGATGCAAACAAGAACGTAGGAGTCTTGTAAAAATACATTTTTACATTGCTAGTATAAATGTGCCTGTCATTCCAGCAGTATTTTTTACTTTTTTGAATGAAAATATTAGTAAACATAAATGATCCTCATATCCATTCTGATTTGATTAGACTGAAGTCACACATCTGTTGATTGGGGAAAAATAGTTTGGTAACCATGGTAGAGGGAAGATTTTACTCCATAAAGCAATTCAAGAAAGAAGTGAACAGCGGATCTGTAACACTGTCTATTTCTTTTTCTGCTCTGCTGCAGGAAATGAACGGAGAGATGTAAGAAAGTTGTTATTGCTTGCAGACTCTATCTTTGATGACCCTTGAGAAATAATTCAGCAGCCATTCCTCATGCAAAATTCCAAATAGCAGGAGCATTGCCACAGCTGACTCATACTTGCATTGCTGATGCGTTGTTTATCTCTTTGCTAACCCCTAAATGATCCACTGAGAGGGTACCATCTACATTCACTACAGGGTAGATAAAAGAAACTGTCAGCTGGAAAGGAAATCGTGTTAAGGACAAGAGAAATAAAGGTGGATGAGCATTCAGTTGTAGACTCATTCACTTTTAATTATTGTGAGGGATTTTTTATGTTCAAGCCTGGGCATTTTTTCATGTTTTTTTTTCTGGTTTTGGTGATTTTTTTTCTACTCAAAATTTTTTAAATACATGATGATTAGGAGCAGAATTATGCTTTAGAAAACTCACTAGCATAACAATCTCTCTATCCTACTGTAATCAGGGAGTGGATGTGAGGGAAAGTCTGCAGGTGCTTAAAACACCACCTCTTCAGAAATGTAGAATTTTTTTTTTTTTTTTTTTTAAGGAAAAGCAATTTGCAGTTGACCTTTGGCTTCTTCTCTCAATCTTTCCTTTTTATGAAAAAGAGTGGAGGCTTAAAATCAATTTATCATCCACATCCAGGGCTAGACTTTCAAAGCAGCTCAGTTTGCTAAATGAGTCATCTGAAAATTTGACTGCAAGAGTCACATCAGAACAGGTGCACTCTAACTACTTCTGAGAAATCTGGCCTTCATGTGCATCCTAGAAGGGGCCACACGTCTGATGCATCTGAAACCAATGGTCTGAGAGCAAATGTTGTCTTGCGTAGTCATTATGTGGAATCAGAAGCTGTTTTTCACATTTTCTACTATTTATTTTGAATTACTTCATGGCTTGTGCAATGTCGATACATCGACAGATATTACTCCAGCTGTATTACAGATATTTTATGTTATTGAACAGAGGTTGTCAGTGAGTAGCAATTGTCTATTGAATGAACACAGGGAAATCTGAAGAAGCACAAAGTAGTATGCTTTGAACTGTCATATTTCTAGGCAGAACAATACAGTAAATGATTCTCTCTGCTGTGTCAGAGCATCAACCCCTTTGAGGCACCAAGTATGGCTAGAGCATGTTTAATATTTGTTGGAGTGCAGGGAAGGATGCCTGGCATTCAGTCCTGGCTCTGGAGTTGATGATCTGAACTCCAAACTGGCCTGGAGTGAGGGAAAAATAGCTACCCAAGCAGAAAAGTTTTATTTCTCTTCGTCCCAGCTGTGGTATGAAGTTTTCTTTGTTGGTGTCTGTTAATCATTTTACAGTCCTTAGAAAAAAGCACCCTGTAGAAATTCAAAGTACAAACTGCCATATTAAAAAGA
The DNA here is from genome assembly GCA_013400755.1 of Pelecanoides urinatrix. Lineage (NCBI taxonomy): Eukaryota > Metazoa > Chordata > Aves > Procellariiformes > Procellariidae > Pelecanoides > Pelecanoides urinatrix. Next base: position 53,782 of record VZTQ01009134.1, read on the forward strand.
GTAACAGAGAAGCACAGGTACTCATATATCTGTAAAAGCCAATAACAGCATTTTTTAATGGATCTACAAAACAATTCCTTAAGATCCAGCCATTGAATGACATCCTCCTGCCATTCAAACACACTGCTCTTTGAGGAGCAGTGGAGCAGCGAGCAAGACGAATGCAACTGGCCAGAGTTGGGTACTTTTAACCAAGGAAAGCAGAGCACAAACTTCACCCAGGACCCAGTCACTTTCCCTCTCCAATCTCTGCATGCCACATTGTTTGTGCTGAGTTGTCTTTATGTATGAGACAGTTGTCTGAAGAAGCTAATCCAATGGAGAGTGCTAGTCTTGGTTACTGAAAGGGTGTTTGTGCATCCTGGACACTGATAACCCTTTGCCACCAGCTGAGCTGGCAGTAGTAGTGTTAGGAGATGGCAGGGGTATCTCAAGGGAAAAGGGAGTGAGAGGGCAGTGGCAGGAATCCTGAAATCATCAGAGAACACCCCTTTTTGAGGAAGGCAGCCAATGGAAGGAGGATGGTATGGCAAAGCTGCGTGTGCTAGGGCAAACCTAGAAGAGCTGAGATGTGGGAAGGCAGCAGCAGAAGTCTGGGCAAGCAGTGAAAAGAGGAGAAGGAGAAAACAGCAGGCTTGGGGAAGGCTGGAACCAGTGCTCTAGGCCAAGGTGCAATTTTTTTTATGATAAATGCTTCCCAGTAATGACAGCAGTGAGAGCTTAGAAGAGGAACTCTTTCTGCCAGAAGTGCACCAGACTCCTGCTGTCCAGCTCCCACTGACTGGTGAAAGCAGCCCAGTTCTTGGTCAGAGGTTGCCCTTATCAGCAGCACTGTATCAATGTATTCTCAGCCTGCTCTAAATATGCTGCTTTATGAGTCAATGCCATTTGCTTTTTATTGCTGCACTGACTTTGCGTGAGTCCCTGGAGGAAAGGGAGTTTAGGAGTCCCTCATGAGATTTGTGTCTGATGGCCTTTTGATAGCTCTAGGGCTCATATCACTTTGATCCTTTCAATTCAAATAGAGTAGTATGTGTTTTCCACTGCTCTAGGCCTGCCTGTATTCTATCTGAATAAATATATCCTTATTAATGTTCATTTGTGCATAAGGTTACATTTCTGCTTGTGACTGGATCTTGACTGGCAGCCCACTGGTACAAATGCAGCCCTACTCCAAGTGCCAGGCAAGCTTGCTCACTGCCAGTGTCTAAAGGTATCGTGTCTTTAGGGGGACGATATAGTTCATAATCCATTACTATTTAATTGTATCCTCTCTGTTGATACTGCTGTTGAGGGCACCAATTAGTTTCAACTGTGCAGGTGGTTTTAGTAAAGCAGACAGGCTAATAGGAAATGGACTGTGATCATCTACCTCATTTCACAGAGTGAAGGAGCAACGATCTAATTTGAACTGAATTCAATTATTCTTGACTGGAACTTGCTTTAAACTAGCAACCTGAGTGCAAAAAGACTGTCAGGGCCATTCAGCCTCTTGATTTCTGTTTTATATGCCTAGGTCTCTTCATCAGAAGTATTTGACAGCAACTGGCTCTGATGCAGCCGATGAAATGTTCCTGTTTGGCTGCATCTAATGGAGGGTTCCTTCCCTGCACAACCACATGACATTTAATTCTTGGGAACTGTAGGGAAAACTCTTCTTATCTAGACACACAGATAAATCATTGCCCATTTAATGAGAGTAATCACACTAGAAAAATTATCAAATGACCTCTTACAGGATTTTAATCATCTCAGAGATCTGTGTTTTGTTGTGTGGCCCTAATTCTGTGTGTGCAGTTAAGAGTGTTTAGCACTGTTTTCTGTCTCCTATTCTGATTCTGAAAACTTGAGGATAAAAGGCAGAGGGAGTAAAAGCAGGATAGGAGGTGGACAAAATTAAGGTGCAAATGGAACTACACAGATGTGCTCACTGATGGGTAGTCATTTCCCCAGGAGAAGCCAGAGAGCTTGTGAGTGCACTGGAGAAGTCAATGCCTTTTTGGTCTTAGGAGATAGATCTTCTTGCCACACGCAAATACCTGGCTTAAAGGTCATGTAACTGCCAGTCTACCTGATTTTCTCTTTCTGTAGCGTTTTGAAACAAGGCTGGCTCATCCTTACTGTCATGTTGTTTTTCTTTCTGTTTCTCTGCAGGGCTCTAGTCCTGGATTTCCACACCACAGACTTGTTAGTTTGATCTCAGTTGCTGCTTGAACAATGCAAGTAGATGTGCTGGCAGGAAAATGTGGTTGTGAAACAGAAAATAACTCCTTCCACAGGGTGCCCATTGCAGACAGTGCACCGTGTCTCACTCTTCCTACCTGAGAGAGTCTTCCGGCAATAATACCTCAGTAGGCCATGAAAGGGAGCCCATGTTATCTCCCTAAAAGACAGAGATCATACAGGGGAACAGCCTTTAATGGACAGGAGATGAGCACTGTAAGAGCACAGCACCAAGCAGCTGAGACAAGCTCCAAAGCCACCCCATCCCAATTCTGCTGCACCTCACCACCCATGTGCAAGGGCCACAGAGCTAGGACTGCCACTTTCTGCTCAGCAACAGCCCTTCTGTCCCAGGACACCTCCCTGGTGACTGAGAGTGGGATGCATCATTACTGCAACCACTGGATCCTGAGTGACACTCAGTGATACTGTCCTGCTCTCCTGACAGTCCTGCACCCGGTGATTGCCCTCCCACTTGTGTGTTGCAGCACACTCCCTCATGAGGGGACTATTCTTCCAGGCCTCAGGAAAAAGGAAGGGGAACTGCTTAGAGCTGTGACTGTGACCAAAAGCATGAGGTGCTGGGAAACAACCCCAGCAAAGATGTCCTTCATTTTCTGGTGGTGAAGTAGAGTTGATTCCTCCAGCAATTAACAGCTTCTGTATAAGAATGAACTAAGTAGACCTAGACTCTTCCAGATGGAAAAGAGACAAGTGAGGAAGACTATTTAGGAGCTGGTATGATAAAGAGTGACACTGAGAGGGTAGATAGATATAGTCTCTTTTGATACAAGGACTTGGGGGAATGAAATGAAGTTGGAAAATGGTAGGCCCAAGGTAAATAAAAGCAAGCATTCTTCAAACAGCTGGTAATTAGTCTGTGAAATGCCTTGCTACAGCATCTTGTGAATGGCTTTCAAAAGCAACCGGACACATTAACAAAAACATCCATCAAAAGTTTTTAGATATGATCACCTTTGTCTAATGATGTCCCCTTTGATGGAGGTGAGGAAAGCATTTTTGGGAAGTGCTACTAGCTTTTAATTTCTCACATTCTCTGGTCGAATCTGGTTGTGGCCACTGTCAGAGTCAACACTCTGGACTTTTGTTGTATGCTGATAAGGCCTTTCCGATTTAGTTGAACCCTTTTCTGAAGGATAAGCCACATCATGCCAAGGTTTTCTGAACATCCGGTATTGGAAAAATTGCAGCAGGCAATACACTCCAGTAATATATGATAAATATTCTCCAAAGACCTGCATGAGAGGGTGGTCCTCTCACACAGGAAATATGAGCAGGGTGATGCCATGTGTTAAATAGATAAGTAGAGAGAGATCATATTGTCTGTATCAGAAGGCCTTCTAGTCATGAGATGCTAAAGGTTATGGGCTAACAAATCTTATGCCACTGTGTGTGCCACCTAATGCACATCATGGATATACATGATCCATGCCAGCAGAACAGTATGATGGTCTGGACAATGTGAATATAAGCTGGTCCCTACCAACTCACCATAGATAAATGTTTGTTCCCTTAAATTGATTTCAAAGTCTGTATGAACAAAACCAAGAGAGCTTGTGACTAAAATAGTTTTTTGATGAACTGAATACCAAAATGATATTTTTTGACCTTTATTTCCTCCTATATTAATAGAAATGTTATCCCAAGAAGGTAAAAAAATATTAATCATTATTTTAAATTAATTGTGTTTCTGTTTTGTGTTCAAAAGTAAACAAGACATTGAGGAAAACAGGGGGACTGTGTTGAAATTATTATTGTTATTATTAAAAACAACTCTTTTGGGCCTGTGACTAGGTTGGAGGGAGCAATAAACATTTCAAAAATCAAGTGCTGATATACAAGGGCTGAGAAACTATGGTAAGAATTTCAAAGGAGTTCATGTCCTATTCAAACTATCATTAATCTGTCTTTTGTTCTTAAAATTAAATGCAATCAATTTTACTTTTAGGAAATGTTACTATAGAACCAGGAGTATAGCCAAGACACTATTATTTTCCCTGTACAACAACTCTTCATGTGGCAACCATAAAGTCAGGTTTGGCACAGGGAATGGATGATTATGCTTTATTTATCTAATACAGAATTTTAGTAAGGTGAAAACACAGATCTCTTAAATATTCAATAGTTTCCATTCTGAATAGAAAAATGTAAATATCCTATCTGATTTATTAAAGATGTCAACAAAACAAGCATAATCTGACAATTTAAAGGATTTACTCATGGCTAGCATTCATTTCAGTCTCTCCTGAATGCCACATCATAATTGAATCGAACTAACTTTTATCTGACATCATGAAGATTGAGCCTGTTCTAAGAATGTTCAGTCTGTCATTGAGAGAAATGGATATCCTGAGCTCTGAAGTCCACTGTGAAGAGAAATAATCTTGAACCGTGGCATGTGATAAACAGTATTTGTATCACCCCTCAAAAGTAAATGGATTTGGAGATTAAGTGATGATTGCTAGTACAAACTTGCTTAGAGGTTTTTCTTTGAATGTGGTTATTATCTCAAGCAATCTGTACTCAAGCTGTCTCAGAATATAGAGATAACATGGGGTAAAATTACCATTACGTCAATGAAAAGAATTTGTTTATGTATGGCATATCCCTTAATTGTGTGAAACAATCAGGGGAGTATTAATTGCCTTCTTGACGAAGAGACCAGCAGCTCAGTTACTTTTAGAAAATAGTAAAAAGTTCCTTCTTGATTCAGCACAGAATTCATTCAAGCCTGTGAAAATTTGTATTAATTCAATATATCATTATTATAAAAACTGCATTGTACATAGTTAGCTAATGCAATAAAGCGTAATTTAGCACTTTTATTTTCAAAGTATGTTTGCATGCAAATCCATTCTCACATTATAGTACCTTCCCTTTGTTTTATGGTCACAATTAGCATAAAACAATGTTTTTCCCTTCAAGGAAAACATAATTTAATATTAAGGTCATGTCTGAAACTGGATAATTGTGAAAAATAGTCCTGCTGCTGTCTGGAGAGCTTTTGAGCAGTACAGACCCCAAATTGAATGCTTTGATGAATCTTTCCCTGGAGATGTCATCAGATGGAGAAGTTAACAGAGACAGACCTGACTCTCAAGCACCAGAGACCATCATGTAGCAGAAATACTCCTTACGGAGATCAGGAGAGGCTGAGACCTCAGGTCAGTGAGGCAAATTGAATGTAGGGCATGTGCCCGTGCCTATGCCTGTGCAGCCAGTGAGCTGCAAACCTGTGTGCTACATTAATAGTGCCTTAGTGCTTTGGTGCATAGCGAATCAAGACCCTAAATTCTCTCCAACTCTGCTTTTCCATCTTGTTGGGCAAGGAGCTCCTCCTTCACATGCTGTCACACACTAATAAAACGTGAAGGGAGAGATTTTCCAGCAGGGACCTTGAACTGGCCAGATCTTTGAAGGGAATCCACTTAGATGTTTCCTTCTAGTGAGCTCCCAAACAAAAGCCTTTAAGCCACCAAAGCTTGGTTGTATTTGAAATACAAATTTAGATTGCTTTTTAAGTAGCACAATCTCAAAGTGACTAGCAATAGAAATGTCTTATAAACAGTTTCCTCTGCCTCCTGCAAGTCTTTGCATTCAGGCTTACATTCAGCCAATTCAGAAACTTTCTGTGTTGCAGCAAACTCTGCACTGTCCCTTCAGGTCCTGATGAGGACTCTTACCACCGCCTCTGAGGGCTGAGGACTGTCTGCTCCTTCTGTTCTCCATCTGAACACATGCACTGCTCCTCAGGAAAAAAGCTATCATCTCCCCTTTTTCTAAGAAGTGCCATGTAACCTCCTCTTTTTTTGAAGAACATTACACACAGCTGAGAACAACCAAATCAAACATACATAAACATTTATCTGGTAGTGGTTTGAAATTATGCATGGCTCAATGCTCAATACCTGCGAGCATCGTAGGGGGACCTGCCTTCAGATACTGTAACACAGAGTGCTGTATGTATACCCAAAAGATATTTCTCCCACCTCAAATCACTGGAGGGCTTTGTGGATGAGAAGGATGTTTTCTTGTATCAAAAATAATCAAGGCTGTGAGCAGTTCTGCCTCCCAATGGAGCCCAGGCTAAAGAATTCAACTTTTTTATGTTCTCACTAGTCCAAAATTCATCCACACCCTTAAAATGCCAAGTGATAAAAGAATTATGCCGTATAGTTTGATGTGTTTTTTATTTATATTTTATTTCTATTTCTAGACATTCAAAATAAGATTTTGCCTGAATTTTTACCTTTTAACAGAATGGCTCTTCTGCTGTTTCACAGGTCTAACTTGCAATAAGATGTGGCTCTCCATGTCCCAAAATGAGACACAACATAATTGAGTTTATATAGAGATATGACATGACAGTGGAGAGAACATACTCAGTACACTGGAACATATTTTAACTTAGTTTTTGGACTGAAGGCCAAACTCATCCTTGAAAGATGCTTACAGATTCCCACTGAAGACACTTGGAGTTACAGGTGTTTCTCTGAGGTCAAATACAGCCCTAAAATATTAACAACCTTTCTCAAAAAGCTGAGAATTATAAAAGTCTTGGACAATTTAAAGTAGTAAGTCTAAAGTCAGTGTGAATTCTCTGTGGCTGGAAGCAGTGAGGGGAAAATAGAAATATGTTCTGCAATAATTTATAGGTTTGGAAGATTAATGGAGAAAAAGGTGCAGACATACAACAAAGATGAAAAGCAGTACTATCCAGGACAACCCCCACATAGAGATCAAAGTTAATTTGAAAACTTAAGTGTTTTAAAAAAAGCAAAGAACAGCTGAAGTAAAGAGAGGGTAACACTGAGGAAAAGAAACATCAACTTTAAAAGAGATACTAACAATTGCAGAAAAGAATAAGAACAGAAAAGTAAAAAAGACAGAATGTATCTCTCAGGAAGTTGCTGGGGATCATTAAAAAAGATCTCAATGTGAGAGGTATTTCAGAAAAACAGACTATTCCTTTGGATGAAATTACACATCAGTAGAAGGGAAAGAAAATTACTAGTAGAAGCGTTAAATATGATGCAGTTGCATGTAAGTGTGGAAAAAGGAATGTTCAGAGTAATCCAGAGGCAGAAAGTATATGAGCATCAGGGAGGAAAACAAGCCCATCTTGATCATGACACTGAGTTACAGCCTTACATTAGAAAAGCTGCTGCCATTTTCCAAATTGCATGCACTTTGGACACTTCTCCAAATGTTTCAGAGAGATTATAGGGTTTGAAAATGGAGGCTAAGAAATGGGGACAAGGAGGAGATTAGCACACTGTGTCAGAAAGAGCTACACACTGCCTGTTCCTCCTACTCTTGGCCTTGTGTCTTCCTGAACACCCTTCTGTAAAAATGATGCCTCATCTTCTCATAATGAATTTTCAGGATGCTGCAGTTGTTAAAAATGCTCATGGTCTTTTGATTAGAAAGCAGGGAAACATTGAGTAGAGACATAAGAAGGTATTATTCCTACTTCTCTGGCATTAACAAAACCCACAAAACACTGAAACACTTCAAAGGGAAGTTGAGATCTTGGACAGAATTAGGAAAAAGCTGTAAGAACAGTGTCAGTCCTAGAAAGCTTGCTCTCAAGGAGAGGTTAGAGAAATTTGATTTTATCTTTGCCAAGGTCAAGAAGTACTTAAACAAGGAAGTTCCTTTGATCTATTAAAAAAAAGTATAGTAGGATGCCATAGCTAATCAGAGACAGGAAAAAAAAGTATAAATAACATTAATTATCAGGAATTTTGTTCCTGATGTTTTTAAATCTAGCATGAAGTCTCTCGGAAAGCTACACTCCTGCTCACCGGGGCTTGATGGTTGTAGGCTTGATGACTGGATCACGTTTGATGGTATTTGGTATGCAAGAAGTCGGATTAGATGATCATAACAATCCATCTGATTTTATAACGTGCAAATCTTTTTTTGAAAACTTACTATTATTGCAAAGCTCTTTCTCTGTCACATTGTATTAGATCTGGCATCTTTTCTTCTTTGACAAGGTAGATTATTAACTCTGAGTACCTACAGGTTCTTGTGTTATTTAATGGACTTTCTCTGGCACCCATTTCTGCATTTTTGAGTGCTTGGAGCATTGTGAACATCTTCAGTTAACCCAAGTTAGCAAAGCTATTTATGCTTTCAGAACTTTGTAGTTTGGTCACAGTAACACAATAAGAGCCATTTAACTAACACTGCACAGAAGCTTTTGCACTGCTTAGAAATGAATCCACATGCCATCAGGCTCTTATTTTCACCATGCTGAAAGGAAACAGGGTCTCTTTTTCCAGCTTGTGTACCTGTGCATAGACATACACACCTATGTATTTTATAAAGTCACCATGTCTACATATTTACAGACATGAAATATTTCTGAAAAAAAGTATTTGTGTCTGTGAATGTTGAACCCAGTCACACGAAAGGGTTTCTTCTTCAATGAGGTGGATAGAAAGAAATTCCAGTGCCTTACTGTACTTCACATGAAGTCATCAGGCACTCTGTAAGAATCCAAGAGACTTTCTTGCACTTTGAAGACATTTCTCTGTGTTGTTGATTTTAATGTTTCCTGTGTGGCTGTGAATCTTTGTGTTCAATGTGGTGAAGTCTACATCTTTTGTAACAAGTATTCACCAATCCAATGTTTTCATTGAACAGCAAGCAACAGTCCCTAAAGCAGTTTTTTATTATTCTACTATACATTCAGAGTATTCTCAGGGTCTTCCTTTAGCTCACTGTTATTCCATATGTATATGCTGTCACTTACAGATGTAATTCATTGAACATCATAGCAGTTTGAACATGTAACATTTGCAGATGACTTGTACACTGTTAATATTTCATTGAATTGAGTTGTTTGCAGTGGTTTAGGGGAGAAGGGTATTTCTCTAGTCCTTAAATCAGATAAGCTGTTAAGATATGCAGTGGACTCTCAGGTATTTCCAGAAACAGTTTACAGTCTTTACATGTATTTTAACCCAGCCTGATTGACAACCTTGACTAAAAATGTAGGTCACACAACCATGTATAGCTTATCTTTCAGACTTCTATTTATCTGATTGCAGGAACACTTCTCCCCAGCTCCCTCTTGAGACTTCAGCCCACCCAGGTGTTTTTGGTTACATTTACCTATAAAAGTTTCATAGCTTCATACTGTTTTTAGCAATATCGCTCATTCATCTGTGTACAGCATTTTTTATTGTAGTGTAAAGTCCCCCCTTTTTATACACTATCATTCTCCTTCTGAATGGCCCTGAACTGATGTCAGAAATACTTTTCCTGCATCAGTATGTTTCTCTTGAGAAATCCTTTTTTCTTTTCCTAGGAGACGCTCATATGTTGCCCATGAAGTAATTTCAGAAAGTGCTGCGCACTGAAGGCCTGGCCTCTGGGGTACAGTCTGTCAGAGCATGGGACACAACCCATGTTTAGAAGTTGCTAGCATACCTTTATTTTTGTGAGTACCGTATCATGACATTTTAAGAAGACTGGGGAACCTGACAGTCATTGAAAATGCTAGTTTTCTCCTTGTGGGATTTGTTGACTATCTGATCCAAAGCCTTAAACCTCCCACAAATGTTTATTCATTCATTTGAACTGTCTCATGGGGAACTGAGAAAATGATGCTGACAGCTTCACCTCTTGCTTTCTGGAGCAAATGGCCTACTCCAAGGCCAGCTAGATTAGGATGCTCTGGTTGCTGGTTTTTAGCTATGGATTGGTAATCAAGCTATGTAGGAAGCAATTTTCCTGAGGCTGAATTGCAGAGTAGCTTGGAATATAGGTGGCTTTGGGACCATGTCCTTGCTATGCTTGATTTGGTATGAGGGTTTGAATTGCAGTCTTCTGAATCTAAGAGACTCAAATTTCTCCATCTCCTGTATTTGCTGGTGTTTTTTATTCTCTCCTGTTAAACCTGTTCAGTTTCATATGAATAGTACTTGTTAGGACAGAGTCATTAGAACTAGGCATTTGTCCACGAAGAGGAAAAGCTGAGTTTTAGGCTTTATTCAGCCCTTTGGCACACTGGGATATTTGATGCCATGTCTTGAGCCAATGGCTTCCTTACCAGGTTCTGGGATATGCTCTGCCTGTTCTGCTCCAGAGGGATCTGAAACAAAACAGAGAAACTGATTTTAACTTAATGGCTGAGGCACTAAGCTGGCATAGGGGTTACTCTAGGGCACCCATGTTCAGGTTGTTACTCTTCACTGAATTATCCATCATCTTTCTTAGTTATTGACTGTATTATGACTGACCTCCAGCAAAGCTTAGCAGTAGTGGCAGCACACAGCACAAGGTGGAGTCTGCAACACAAACTGGATTCCATGACTAACAGAGGTTAATCCTCTTTCACTATATGCACCTTCTATGGAGTTTGGCCTTGGACATACACTGCTGGATAGTCGGTCCTTACTGTTATTTGTATGACCGTATTGAAGAGGTCCACAGTCCTTAGATAGATTCTGCCAGGCTGTATTTCCTTCTATGAGCAGGTGACCTGCCTCATGGATGAGGGAAAGGCTGTGGATGTGGTGTACCTGGACTTCAGTAAAGCCTTTGACACTGTCTCCCACGCCATCCTCCTAGAGAAGCTGGCAGTTCACGGCCTAGACAGGTACAAAAAAAATTCAATTCGCTGGGTAAAAAACTAGCTGGACGGCCGAGCCCAGAGATTTGTGGTCAACGGAGTTAAATCCAGTTGGCGGCCGGTCATGAGCGGTGTTCCCCAGGGCTCAGTATTGGGGCTGGTCCTGTTCAATATCTTTATCAATGATGTGGATGAGGGGATCAAGTGCTCCCCCAGTCAGTTTGCAGACGACACCAAGTTGGGCGGGAGTGTTGATCTNAATGTGTGTAATAATCCAAGCAGAAATTCAACAAATAAATGCATCCCACAGACTGCTCTGCAAAGAGAAGCAATGAGAGGGACTGGCAGTATATTTCCTCTTGTGTATTTCTGAGTCTTGATCTGCTTTTCTGAGTCTTGATCTCTCTCCTCTAAACTCTGAGCCCTAGGACTTAAATAGGCAAGGGATTTGTGCATTGGCTGTACTGTGGTTCAGAGAGAGAAAAGTTTGAATGTGGCTTTGAAGTTAGAATCTGCAGAGCAGCTGTAAGAGCATGCATAGGATGCAGTAATAGATCATAGGCTCTATCATCTCCTTTTTCCTCTGTGTTTCTACTGTGTGCTTCATGTACATATATATATATGATACAAGACTGTCTATATGGAGAACCTGATAAATTATATATTTACAGCAATTGATCCAAAACTGTGCTACACTCTGCACTACAAGTGTAAAAACTGTTACTGAGAAGACAGCAGAGTATAAATATGACTCCAGTGATTTTCAAGTATTCAGGCTTAGTGGTGTCTAATTCAGGCTCATATTCAGAGTAATAAGTCTTAGTGGCTGTATTTTAGAAGCCCTAACAATTAAGAATGGGATGAAAAGAAAGAAAAGTAGTAAATAAGAAAAGTCAGCCTTTTGGAAGGCAATTTGTAGGTATCAAGGTGAGTCAGAAAGATGCGTGTCTGTCCTACAAAACAGGCTTCCTCTTTCAGGCAAGAAAGCAGCATCACTCCCTTTTTTCCCTCCTTCATCTCTTCTTCCTTTGCTATTTTACTGCTGGACTGCACCCACTATTACCCTTTTTCTGGGCTTGACTCCTGTTTTCCCACCTTTTCTATAGAATTTCTTACAAACCAGTTGATAGTAGGTAAGGATAGCTATCCTTGTCCTGGATGAAGCCTTGTCCCTCCTCACTGTACACAACCATTCAGGGAAAGTATACAGTTGAAACTAAAAACTGAAACACTTTCTGAACCTTTTCCTGCTGCCATTGAGGCTTTTGAAATGTTTTTTTTTTCCGACCAGGCAAAATACAGGTGAAATAAATGACTTTTGATGTCCTGAGCTAATGTGTCCTCTAACACTGTAGAAAGATATAAAATGCTATGTGTAGATTGTGAAGCATGAATTTAATATGTCCTTTTAGTTATTTTTCTGATGGCAACCTGCAGTATTTAAAAAACTGTGAAACCTCCCCACCTCAAACGAAGGTGTCAGAATACATTAACGCTGTTCCAGTTATTTCCACAAGTCCTCAGTCCTGCAATGTATGTGCAATCCACTGTGTAGCATATGTATGTACCTGTCATCAATTATAACTAGATCATGTGAGCATGTTTTCAAAGTTGCTGTGGGATCAACATGATCTGCAGCTGGTGAGAGGACAGCTCAAGCTGCAATCTTAGCAGTGCAGCTTCTGGCAGAGTGCTGAGATTACATCTCTGGTTCTGCACCAGGGACCTATATTCTCCATAGATCCTATATTTTCTACCTCCACTGGTGAAGACCACAGTGGTGTTTATTCCATCCTGATTTGTAGCAGTTTAAGTGAGAAGGGATTTGAGAACTAGGCAATGAAGCAAGTGTTTGGTAACTGACTGGGAATGCAATCTCTTTGAACAAACGTACCTACACTTTAGGCAGTTTCCATTACATAAATTGGCATTTCCAATCTAGTAGCAAAGAACATTTTAATCATATTTGTGTTATCAAACCTTCATAAGGCAGAAAATCTGCTGAGTTCTTCAAGATGCTCCTTTGTTTTAAGCACAGAGACATTTTATTGCAGACTTCACAGAGCAGCAATGGAAAAGTGCCTGGTACTTGTGGGTGTTTCATTATTTAAAATGTAAATAAGAAAGACTACAAGAAGTTAACCATCTCAGTAGGAAAAAAGGAACAAACCTTTACTCTGACAGATACGGGCTTATCACAGGTTTCCTCATTAGTGCATGTGAAATACTTTATAGTTCTGTATCTGTAACATCAACAAGAATATGTTTCTTTGTTCATATACAGAATTATCCACCTGCCTGTTTCTTTAGGAAAGGAATCTAGACAAAAAGTTTCTGAATAGCATGCAAATTGATTTTATTTTCAGAGAGTTATCAAGAACTTTCCTTGATCCATCCCCTACTGCTGTGACTCAGTCCTCTGTGGTGGTTTACTGATGGACCATGACTTGCTCTTGGATTGTGCTGACTGGGTAGGGTAAAGAAAAGGCAAAGGTATTTCATCTGTCACCCTTGAGCCCTTGGGGAGTTCCTGCATGTGAAGCTGTCTGTATACGTAAAGGAGGGACATGAGCTTTGTTTTGGGCCTGTACATCTCAGAGGATTTGTGCTGTCTGTGGATAGGTCCATGTCAAACGAGCTGAGAAGGATTTGAACTAGCTGGGATTTGGCAGCTTTCATATCGCTGTTGCAAACCTGCACTCAGTGCAAATATCAAGTTGGTAATTTGTATCCGCATTATAGAAGATATTTCTTTACAGATTTTTAACTGAGCAGCACTGCTCTCCCACTAGTCCTTGTTTTTTTTCAGGTACTCAGAAATCACAGTGAAAAGTGGTATGAGAGCAGGTCTAAGGGACTATAGGTCGCCCTTCCCTGCTGGACATTTTGGGCATTAGATACCAGTACGCCACACACAGCAAATACAGCTGCTTTCCTGTGGTTCTCTGGTTCTTGTTGCTGGTTCCTACCCCAGGGCAGACGAGGACTGGGTAGAAGGAGGCTGTGCATGTCCCAGATTGTATTGTAAAACAGTAATGAGCTTGATCTAGTTAAGTACATCGCAACTGCTTGAGGCTTGAAAATCATACCATATCATTGCCTGGTCTTTCATTGGATGTTCGTCATGACTGAACAGTGAAAATTAAAAAAGGGCATAGTTTCAACTATGAGCTATTAGGTATTTTTTAATCCATTAGCAGAGTCTGGGGCAGAAAGCCTTTGGGACCCAGGTACTCAGTCAGGGCTCCAGAATCTGTAGTGTGAGTAGTATTAGGCAGTGTTTGGATTTTAGTGAGGCTCTCTGCCTACTTCTCAGATATATAACAGCCACAGGAGATGAGTTTGATGAGTTGTATAAAAAAATCAGCACAATCCAGAAAGCCAGAAGGATTTTTTAGTCAAAAGTGTGACACCAGAGGAGTAATCTTTTATATTCACTTTTGAATTTCAGTTTGAATAATCCCAGTCTTGAATAATACCTATGTGTGGAATGGCGGTGGATTTTGCTGTCTTGTGTATGGGCCTAGAACGAAAGAATGGAATTGTTATTGTGGTAGATTTCAATACAGGAAAAAAGTTTCAATTGAATGGTTGTTTTACAATAGACAAGTACAGCAAGAATACCTCTTGTCCAATTTTACATTTACCTATCAAAGGTTCAGCATATTCGTCTGTAAAACAATATGCAAAAAATAGTTGTCGTCTACTCACATCACCTCTGTTCGTTTACTGGTTTTCTCCATATGTTATGGAACACCCTAAACTGACCTTGTAAGAGACTTACATACTTTTGCAGCTTTGGAAACTGCAAAAGAAGTAATTCTCATCCTTTTATACTTCTCTTTTCTTCTCTTTTTATAACTACCTTCAAAGACACTTTCAAAATTGTCATTTAAACTTCTGACTAACAAGGGAAATTTTGGCTCAGACTTTTCGGTGTTTCTGGAGCTTCAGCTATTGTTGTAGCTTTGAAGGAATGACTACTTTCCTAGTACCAACTTCAAACATTTTCCTTCTGCAGCCTTCTTTACACCCTGAATTGGGAGTGGTCATATTATTATTTTTAGCATTTATTGGTGTTGAGTGCTCAGACTCATTAGGAACTGGGTGAGATGGAGAGAGAAACAAAGAAAGGAAACCCAGTTTAACTGGAATTATGATGTAAGCATGTACTTTCTATGACAATAAAATAGTAGGAATACCAATTCTGAAGGTTAGAAAATCCAAAGATAAAGTTATATCTTCAGAAACTTCCCCAAAATATTTGATAGCCTCACATAATGAACTAGATATTGCTGACACATCACTTGTCATCTTTAAGTTTATGTGTGATGTTGTTTGTAAGTGATAGCATACTATCACTCATCTAATTTATTATCCAACACATGTAGTTAACTATTAATGAAAGGACAATACTGTATGGTTTATTAAACAAATGATATATGGATCCGTCTCCTTAAGTGTATGACAGCTGAAAGGTAGGTTAATATAGTATATGTCAATATACGCTAATCACTTGAATTATGCCACCACAGCAAAAAGATCTAAATGATTCAACTTGAGTGCCTAAGGTTAGGGGCCTAAATCTCTATTTGGGAAACTGCTTTTCAGGACTGTCAGTGTTAAGTATGCAGCTCACACTGTTCACTGATCTCAGCAAAGGCTGTGATTGCTAAGCCCTCCTGAAAACAAGGTCATCTGAATTTTGTACCACTGTGTCTAACTTTTGGCTTCAGTTTTAAAACTTCGGCCAGAGGTATCTGAGGGAGTGAGGGTTAAACATTCCTTCTGTCAGCTTGACTGAGATTTATTGTGTAATGCATGTCTTCCCAAGAAAGATGTTTAATGCTATTGATTGCAAGGTTGCCCACTTAAAATAGCGTAATGTGACAAATGATGGATACCACATAGAGCAAAATTGTAGGGTAATTCAAGATATGAGCATGTATGGTATGTATATCAGAGTAGCAGCTTCATTTTTCATGAGGGCAAGTTAGAAGGTCATCCATTTCACTTAAAGGCATTAAACATTTTTGTTAGCTTGACAGCCATTATGGGCTTGATCCTGTTATTCAAGGCAGTCATTAAACTCCCATTGACCTAAAGCGGGTAGGAGTGGGGCCAAGCTTTTCAATATGCAAAGCAGACACTATGAGATGAAAAAGAACTGATGGATAATATTGCAGAGTGAAAAAAGCATTATGGTGGCTCTTATATATAAACAATAACAATCCTAATTATCTGATGACCTCAAATATTTTGTACTGCAGTTAAACATTTTCCTGTTAAACTTATGACTTCCTGCATCTTCTAAGAAACTTAGCATCTTTGCACTGTTGTTTTCTAGCATCATAGAGCAGATAAACTGCTCTACATTTTATAATGTTGCATTTATTCTTACCTACGGGTTATATGACGTTCTGTAAGTGCTCAGGAAGTGTGAATGCTGTGAGAGAGAAAAAAAGGTCTCTACCCTGTAAGTCTACACATAAACCAGTATTAAAAGTTTGCCTCTCACTTGCATACTGTTCTTCTGGGCCATAACTTCTGCGTCCTTGGCTTCACAGAGCTCCAACTTCCGTAGAAACTGTGAGGGTTGTGTTCAGGAGGAAGGAGAATATCTTCCTGTTTTTCTGTGGCTCATTATTTATAAATAACCTGAAGTTGTTTTCTTCAGGTTGAAAATGATATTGATTCCAGGATTTTTAGTTCTTGGGTAAGTACAATAAGCATGTCTGCAAAGGATGGATTTACAAAAAACGTTACCTCAGTTAGGCTTTTCTGTGCAGCAGAGAAGTCTAGGTTCTGGATCATGTGGGAATAGAAGCATTTGTTCTGATGAAAAGCAGGAGTTCAGGCACTTTCCTCGTCCCTGTGTGTCCTCTCGCCTAGCTCTGATTTAGCATTTTACCAAAATTATTAGAGGAAGAGCCAACAAGCAACTTTTTGCCATGTTTATCTTTTCACTAAAAGGGTCTCTGTTGGTGTTGTTAACATTGTCCATTCTGTATTTTGGAATATAAAGAAAAAGGCCTTCAGAAATGACAGAACTCTTTACATCAGTACTACTGCATCTAGAGACTTTTACCTGAAGTCACAAGACTAAGCTCAGACAAACAAAACTGAAGTTTTACATTGTAATCTCAGCTTCATAACTTCAGAAAAGGCCATGGACATGGTGAAAACTGAGGAAAATGTCCATTTGTGAGAAAATGTGGAAAAAGAAAACTGATGTTGAGATTATCAGGCATTTCATATTATTATCATGTACTTAATGTTGTTATGTACTTCATAACATAAATGAAAATGAGTTATGTTTAATAGAGAATTTTGTACATAATGTTGCAGAATGTCTAAGGTCAAATATCTGTAAACTAATTCCTTTCAAGGTCTGGACAAAATAGGAGACATCATGTCAAGAATCTGCTTCTTAACCCCATAATTGCATAATTAGTTGAAGTAGTGAATTCTAGGCATTTAAAATGCCATAATTGCAGGTTGTATTAAGTCATTTATCCTTATTTAGTCAGTAAGAATCATCAGAGATTACCAAATAAGGACTTAATTAGAAGATATCTTTAAAATACATAATTTGTATTTGGTAAAATGAAATAGTTTGATAACATTGGGAGGTAGGTGTGTGGACCCTCATGCCTGTTAAATCTAGTCTTATAAAAATGAGTTGTTTTAATGGCATTTAGACTATTTCTTAAAACTGTAGTAGGAAGCCAGGTAGGAAGGCAGCAAAGAAAGTTGTTTCTAGAAATAATTATGTTTATTAATGAAGAAGTTAGTGAAAGAGACAAATTTAGGAGAAAAAGAATATTTCTATCATTGCAATGCATTTTATGCTTCAGCACAAAACCAAACCCAAGTTTTTTCATTGTTTCTGTTTTCAATCTGTCGTGCGTCATCAATGTCTTTCCTCCTTTGTCATAGCTTTCTATGAAACTTACGGGTATTTGCTGCATAAGTTTAGGAGTATGCAAAAAGTAAGTCTGGGACTAGCTTGATGCAGAAATGTGCTTCTGCTTTCTTGCTGATGCACACCTCAGTTTGATACAACCACCCAGATACTTCCCACCTACCAAGACATGCTTGAGGAGGATCAAGGTACAGGGTTAGACCAAGGGACTGCTTCTTGGGACACCCAGTCTGTTATCCTGCTAATTACTTGTCCCTGAAGTATGGAAGTGCCTCAGTTGTAACAATGTTTTCCATAGCTATCTTTTGAGCACGAG
Source organism: Pelecanoides urinatrix (assembly GCA_013400755.1). Lineage (NCBI taxonomy): Eukaryota > Metazoa > Chordata > Aves > Procellariiformes > Procellariidae > Pelecanoides > Pelecanoides urinatrix. The sequence goes on from VZTQ01009134.1 coordinate 71,854, forward strand.
TGTGAGACGAGGTAGAGAACCCAAGGATTTCTTTACAGAATGAACCTCCAGGGCCATTTAGGTGGCTCAGCATTACCTCTGACTTGCACAAGAAGAGTAATCCAAGATTTTTGCAGGGCATGGAGAGTCAGGCCCATTGCCTTCAAACCATCTTTCACAATGAGGTAATTTTACGTAAGTATTTTAACACCCACCCTTCAATATCGTTAGACATTCTTGTTTTCAGGAATCCAAAACATGCTGATTTTTAAAATTTGCACTCAGCAATAACTCAACTTTATGTATTTCACACTTTTCCTAGTAAAAAATAATAACTTCTTGATCGGAGGTAAAGCAACGAAAAAGTAAATCAGCGTTAAATCCAATTTTATGTCCCTTGAAATACCCTTGAGTTTAAACTCAGAATAAATTTTATAAAGAAGTTCACTATGGTTTGAGCTCAGTTACAGTTTTAATTCAAAGTGAGATGAAATGAGTAAATTATCGTATTTTTACAGGACAGTAGATGAAATGCAGAAGCTCAGGGAATGTTTGCTTTGGTTTTGTGCTCTTTCAAGCTCAAAAAGAAAGACAGAGGAGACTGCAAACACACCTGTCATAAATCATAGATATATTCCTAAAACAACCTGCAGAGTAAACTCTTTCAGTTTTATAAAGTGGTATATGTTGTTTTACAGCATTAATTCAAAAGGTTATTAATAATGTAGCCTGATTTAAAAACTGATTTTAAATAAAAATGAAAGGAAATTTTGAAAGTAAAAAGCAGTAAAAAAACCCCAAACAGTTTTATGTGGATAAGTAAGTTCAAACTACTCAAATATAGTACTCTAAGGACTTTCTTTGCCCCATCTTTCTTTCCAAGAATTTTAACCTTTTTACCTCTCCCAGAAAAGAGTCCAGCAAATTTAGCAAAGGGTATCAGATCTTGTGTAATCCTTTAATGAAGTCTTTGCTTGACTGTAGTTTCTTGTTAAGCAAGGATTAATTAATTAATTAATTAAATCTCCTGCTGCTAAGAAGTTGCTTTGACATTTCCAAACATAGAACAAGGCGAGAAGGTCAGAGTTGTTGCCTGAAACGCTAGAAACAGATGAGAGGATTATTCCTCCCCTTGTTCATCCACCAGAAAGCACTTGGTTTATATTTAGAAAGCTTATTTATCACATATATCTGTCTGTAATTCTCAATACTGTTTTCTCTGTCTTTGCTTCCTTGTTATGGACATTTTACTGTAAGTCTAAGATTATCTCTTTTTAACTTAGAACACTGCAGTGGATATGTAATTGAAGTATAATTCTGATCTATTTAGACTTGTACTGTCAAACTAAATAGAAAGATGAATTGTTTTTTAATTATACATTCCAATAAAGGTACCACAGTTGAATAAATTTTGTCTACCAAAGATCAATTGTAGCAAGTACTATCTCTTTTTGTTCTCTTGGAGTGCAAGTCCACCATGTGAATTACCTGTCACCCTGTAAATCTGGAATTGTTTGTTATAATGGTACTTCTACTCTAATTTCAGAACTATTTCAAAATGGTTGTCTGGACTGCTTTATTATGCAGCACATAACATAAAAAGTAGTCGAGAGGTTTTCTTTCTGTCCCAGGTATCTTGAGTAGGTTTTGACTTTGAGATCAGAATATTTCTGGCAGTTGTAACAGGAATACTAGAAAGGAATCCACATGTTTTTAGTTGTTTCCAGTGCAATATCATTTGTTCTTTTTGAAAAGATCTAAACAACTCTGAGAATTTAAGAACATCTGTCACTGATGCTTCAATTTTTTATTTAACTCGGTGTCTACTTTTAGTCTTTCTGTCATCCTTATTCTTCCATCTTTACTGTTTTCTTTGGTTGGAAACAAGACAGATAGCTAGCTACTTTTCTACCAGCCCTAATGGTCTCTGAACCACTGCCTGCAAATTAACACAGGGAAAAAAAACTGCTCAAAGAGCTTATGACACCTCAGAAACTGTGATGGATGACTTTCAAGGCGGCTGCTGTCTTTTTCCTTTTGTTTCCTTTCTTATCTGAACTGTGACATATTCCTTTTCATGAATTCTTTTTAATTTGTGAAGAAAAAAGAATGGAATGTTCAAAAAGGCATGCAACAGACTTTAAGGTTTTAATTAATTAATTTACTGAGAGATATTGATTAGCAATGCGTTTAAAGCAGACCAGATGTGGGTTTCTTACAGCCCCAAACAGAAAACATAGTCTGAGTTTTGATTACTGATTTACTATCATCAAAAGTAACTACATACAAGACTATAGCATACTGGATGCCTAGCTGGAAAGCACGACCTTTAGGAGAAAAGCTAATAGAAATGGGAAAGTAAATCAGCTGTAAATCAGAGTTATGTATAGTTGTTTCAAAACTTGTACAACGTGTGGGTAGATGTGCACACTCCCTGGACTGTATTCGAGAAAGAGGGGATTGGGAAGGACAGGGGTGAATCTGGAGCTTCCATTGCATCCAATGGCCAGAAAAGGAGGTTGCCCCTCTGGCAAGGATCATCGTTGCTCAGAAACAGATGTTTAAATGATGGAGTGCTTTCTTATATTTATTCATCCTGCACAGCCACTGCATGTAAGTTGACATTTAAAATGCACTAACACAGTGCTACTTGATGTACTGTATTATGCAGCCTATCAGTTTTGAAATGGACTTCAGCCTGTCAGCAAAATCCTCCCTGCTGTACTCAAGTAAACTTAGTCAACCTTGGACCAAGGTGGCTTAAGGAACCTACATAATTTTAATACCCCTGTGACGGTTTTTCTTGTATTTATCGAGTATGTCATACTTGGGTTCTATAGGATCTTTCTCCATATGTGAGCATATGGACAGTTCCCTTTGTGTCCACAGGACTAAAGTGTTTATACAAAATAAAATAACTTTAATTTGTATGGTTACTCAATGCCTTTACTTATTTTCAGCCTTTTGCAACACACAATGTGAAATGACTGTTACCTCATAAAATCAGTTATTTCATTACATAAAAACCCACCATGAATTTAAACTTTGCACCTCAGTAAGCATTAGAAAAAGATAGTTTTTCTTAGCTGTTATGTACAGCTAGACTTTTGCAGATAACTTTTTGGATAACTTCTGACAACAGCAGATGTGGTCTTTAGGGAGATCTGGTGATCAACCCAGCCATTACAACAGCAAGTTCAAGTAACATCAGGTACAAAGAGCTTCCCAGGAACAGTCCATATCTTTTTTTTTATAATGACTGACATGGATTTTTACAAAATGTTTTGCTTCTTGCAGCATGAAATCAAAATTCTTCATGACTCAGGGGAATAAAGGATACCAAAGCCCACCTCTGAGGCATCTACATAATATTCTGCTCTTAAATTCAGGGAGGTCCTCTTTCTCCCTGTTCTTTAGTTGGATCTTCTTGCTTCAGGGAACATATTTTATTTTTAGTAATTGAGAGTTTGGCTAGCTAGTGATCTGGATAAGTGAGATGACTCTGTATATATTTATACTTACAAGATGCTCATAGCAATCTTTCTTCCATAACTACTTCTGTATTTTTCCTATTACTTTAGAGGCATACATCACTAGTCTTTCATCCAGCAAAATGACAGCTTCAAATCCTTCTGAGGCTTCATTGAATGAAAGGTTGTTATTCTTGCTAGTCTGTAGGGGGCTTCCGTTCTTTTCTCAAATGTGCAAACAGTGTTTGCCACTGTCATATTTCCTACCTCTGCAATGAACTTCCTTCTTCTCTTACTCCGAGGGATAATTTTCTTAAGGGAACAGTGGCATAATGTGCAATATAAGGATTCATGCTTTGAGATTTCAGGTCATTAAGTCAATTCTTTTGTTTCTCCTCTGAAGTCACTTTTCTAGCACTGAAAATCTTTCCTTTTTTCATAACATTCATGTAATCAAATATTTTTTATAGTATTTTCATGTTTGTCTTATAGTTCAGCTTTGCTGATGCTACTTCATGGGGAACTAGTCCTTACCTCTTAGAGGCTGCTTCATTAGTATCAAGTAACTATCATTGTTGTGCTCTGTAATCTACTGTGATATTTGCCAGCTGACACATTTACCTGCTAAGAAAACAAATGCAGATAAATCAAATGCATCTATTTAAAATATGCTGAAGTCTAACAAGTCTTTCTTACTCTTTCCTGCTAGACAACCTTCTGTTCTTATTTTCTCACAAGAAGACATGTTTTCAATACAGAAAACACACAGGCTAGAAGGGTAGCTGTTTATTTAGATAAATGAAAAAGATGCAAAAAGTGCTTCTATACAAAAGCTTTTAATTTGTCTCAGGTCCTTTTAAATGGGGCTCAAAGCACACATGCACATAAATAAATATGTTTCTTGCAGTTCATCAGGAAGCGAGCAGCAATTTCTATATTGCTGGCTTGTTTACAAGTGCTTTTGAAAACTAGGGTAAGAATTCACTCACTAGATTAATTTATCCTCTTAAGCCCTACTTTTATAATACCAAACCCACACCTAGACCACACTGTTCCTAAAGCAATCATCTTTTCCATCCACAGTTCTTTCCAAGGCATAACACTTCATGAGGTTAACCCTGCACTGGTCATTTGGCGAAGAAAACTTGATAAGGCTTCAAATTGTAGAGGTGAGGCACAGGAACTTGCTTCCATTGCTATGACTATTCTCCTGACTGAAATAAATATTTTCTCACCTACAGTAGAGCTCTGAGGACATGTAGTGGTTTAACCCCAGCCGGCAACTAAGCACCACACAGTGACTTGTTCATTCCCCCTGCGGTGGGATGGGAGAGAGAATCAGAAGAGCAAAAATGAGAAAACTCGTGGGTTGAGATAAAGACAGGTTAATAGGTAAAGCAAAAGCTGAGCACGCAAGCAAAGTAAAACAAGGAATTCATTCACTACTTCCCATCGGCAGGCAGGTGTTCAGCCATCTCCAGGAAAAAAGGGCTCCATCATGCATTAATGGTTACTTGGGAAGACAAAATGCCATTGCTCTTAACATCTCCCCTTTCCTTCTTCTTTCCCCCAGCTTTATATGCTGAGCATGACGTCATATGGTATGGGATATGCCTTTGGTCAGTTGGGATCAGCTGTCCCAGCTGTGTCACCTCCCAACTTCTTGTGCACCCCGAGCCTACTTGCTGGAGAAGCAGAAGAGGCCTTGACTCTGTGTAAGAACTGCTCAGCAACAACGAAAACATCCTTATATTATCAACATAGTTTCCAGCACAAATCCAAAGCATAGCCCCATACTAGCTACCATGAAGAAAATTAATTCTATCCCAGCCAAAACCTAGTACATTCTCCACCCCTTATTCCATACCATTTACATCAGGTTCAGGTCTCACACTATCCAATACATTCTCATTACTCACCACCACCCTTCCCACCCTTTGATATAATACACAGATATAATTTCCTTAGTCTATGGACCACCCCTGAGAAATGTCTGTAAAACATCCATAAATGTCCACAAAACGTCTGTTGAGTTCATTTAGTCCATGACTTTGGGCTCCATCTGTTATGGTCATCACTCAGGATGGGAGAGGTGATGTGTTGCGTGGAGTTACTGGGCACCACAGCCAGCTCAGGTCGGGTCACTGCTGCACTTGCACTGCTCCTTGTAAGACTTCTCCTCCATTGGTTCAGGTGGTTCCTGCTATAACATGCTAATTCCTATAACACACAACTCAGATCATGCGTTACAATAATTTAAAGGTATTTCCATTACAATCTTCACCCCTGGTCCCTTTGGGCCAGACCACAGGATTTAACATTGCAATGAACTCCTCCCTAAAACCAGCACAGGATGCTAAGCTGAATTAGTAAAAATATATTCACCTTAATGACATAGGTAAGACTAGTGAGTTTAACTTTACTAACTATTGGAATAGCCCTTTGTCACAGAAGGAAGTGTTACTGGCTTTACAGAGCAATCTTCAAATATGTTTTGATTTAAATATATTGATGCTTCTTCCCACATTTTTGTGAAACTTCAGCTACACTTTCTATCCCATTTCATTCAAACTTGCTATAAACATGGACTTTTAGTGAAAATCAGATTTATTTATAGGCTTATTGGTACTTTGGAGAAGAAATGAATGAAAATGACCACAGCCATGTGCTCCCTTAACAATAGTAAAATATCTACTGGCTTTAGTGGGATCACTGTGGGAGAAGGGGTAAGAGCAGCAGTGGATGGTTTTGACTTTGTATCATTGAACAAACCCTGGGCAAGCGCTGAAGCCTTGCTGGCGAAAGTTAGCCCACCAATCATGAGTGTCTGAGGGAAAAAGGTCTGGTTCTTTTTCCGGACTAATAGGACCCGGATCAAAAGGCTCAAATGGACATTCTTTTGGGGGTTCAGTTTCCACTATCGCCTCTATCTTGGCAGTCTCCGATTGTCATGTACTCCCACCCGCCTCGCAGGAAGCTGGGGCAAGTGCACCGGACCCTACATGCTCCTTTAAAGCTTCAAACAAAGTTCGCCAGGGGGCTAATAACTCGGTGGCAGTCTTGTCATTACGAGTTGCCCTGTCCCATAACCGAACACCAACCGCGTCCCATTTCTCAAGCTCATACATATTTTGAAGATTAAGTTCATTATTTCATGTCCATGCCAGTAAACTTTTCAAATCATAGTCAGCAATACACTCATGCTGTTGGGCCAAAATCTGTTTCAAGACTTCCAACACATTTTTCTGTTCAAGGGTCAGTGTATTGCCCGTGTTGTCCCCGGTCACTTACCTTCTGTCTGGTAGAGAGGCAATTGTGGTGCACCCAATGAGCTTCCTTTCAGCTCCTCATAGTCCGGCCGGGCTACACCATCCAAGCTTCAGGTCCCTGTGCGGGCACCATTTGTGGTGTATGATTCAAAATAATCCACGCAACGCTCCGTGGAAGTGGTAAAATGATTTTCATTCTTGCCAATCCGCACAGCTTATATACTACTATCTACTTGTTGTCTATGTGCTACAGTACTGTCTCTGTGTTAGCCCTTGTTACAATTTTTTGCATCTTGTGACAAGCAGCCAATCTTTGCATTACTTTGTTTCCAAGGTATCAGTCACCGGGGTTTCAGCCACCTGCCTCACTGTTCCCATCTCGGTTTCAGAATCAGCAATATTCACTCCCTTCTTGCTGTTCTCATGGTTTCTTGCCCAGGGTTTGTTCAATGATACAAAGTCAAAACCATCCACTGCTGCTCTTACCCCTACTTCCACAGATCACCATCAATATCCTAGTTTTTTTGCTTCCCTTTTTACACTTTCTAATACCTTTAGTTACTAAAACAGTGATTATCTGTTCTGTGTTTTGTGAAGATCTCTTCTACTCTCAAGAAACATGGTTACATTTGCATTCAGTCCTAGATATTTCTTTTGACTTCACAGTCTATTAGACTTCCATGATGCACATATGTCAAACTAAAATTCTATCATTGTTCATCTAGTGGATTTTTTGTCTTATCTTTGTAGCCCCCTGTCGTGACTTAACCCTAGCCAGCAACTAAACATCACACAGCCACTTGCTCACTCTCCCCACCTCCGATGGTATGGGGAAGAGAATTGGGAGAGTAAAAGTGAGAAAACTCATGGGTTGAGATAAGAATAGTTTAATAATGGAAATAAAATTACTACTACTACTACTACTACTACTACTACTACTGCTACTACTACTACTACTACTACTAAACGAAGCAAATGATGCATGATGCAATTGCTCACCACCCGCCGACCAATGCCCAGCCAGTCCCCAAGCAGCAATCACTGCCCCCCAGCCAACTCCTCGCAGTTTATATACTAAGCATGACATCGAATGGTATGGAATATCCCTTTGGCCAATTTGGGTCAGCTGTCCTGGCTATGCTCCCTCCCAGCTTCTTGTGCACCTGGCAGAACATGGGAAGTTGAAAAGTCCTTGACTATTTAAGCACTGCTTAGCAACAACTAAAACATCAGTGTGTTATCAACATTATTCTCATACTAAATCCAAAACACAGCGCTATACCAGCTACTAGGAAGGAAATTAACTCCATCCCAACTGAAACCAGGACACCCCCTTTCAGTCTTTATCCCTGTGGTTGAATTCATGTGCCTGATTCCAGAGCAACAGTGACATTTTACTGATAGCTATGGGAAAATGCCTCATGCATGCCTTTGGTAGGAGGAATAATTTAAGAAATAAATAGCTGCAGCTCATAGATTTTTATGAATATTAGATTATGTTGGGATTATATGCACATAGTAAATGCAGTCACCTTGTATGTGTACTCTATTCCATAACACGTAAATTTAATAAGGCAAAAAAATTAACTTTACTTTACTTACAAATATTATCGCATCTTTGCATGGTTGAGGGATCAGAGAAGTTCTGTTAAGACTCTCATAATTATGATGGAGTTTTTTTAAAGCTTGTTGTTCTTTCAAAGAGTTCATCAGATTGTTTGATACCGGTTTTGGTTTACTTCCTGCTTTTAGGCTGAATAAACATTATCATTGGCATTAGATAGTACTACAGATTCTTACTTGTAACATTAGAAAATATTAACTTTAATTAAATTTGAATCTAATGTCTACTGCACTAGAGTCATGCAATTATAGCCTTGCTGTACGAACTTGTTTGGTTTCTACTTTAGAATATTCAATTTTCACAAAAATCCAGTGTTATTAATGATGACCATTAAAATATGGCAGTTTGTATTACAAATGAAAAAATAATCCTCAAAAAAATGGGTGCAACTGAAGAGGCAAGAGGCTTGGTTCTCTTTTAAAAGATATCACTGGTCTGATAATTTTTGCTGAGATAACTTGTGGGACATAACCAAGTACAGACTTCAAAAAATACAAGTATTACGTTTATGCATATATAAAATATTACTAAGGACTAGAAGTATGAGAAGGGACGGAGTCATAGCACCCAATTTTATACATTAGGAGTTAGCTGTCAAGTGTGAACTGGTCACTCTAGACTCCTTTGTAGGGCAATTCATTTTACTTATCCTTGAGGCTTATGAGGAGATGACCTTTAGGAAGTGTTTACTGCTTTCCAGTGAGTACAAAAGGAGCCTAGTTTGACTGAACACGAATTTCATTAGGGCAGATGAATCTTACTATCTGAGCACTAGAAGATACCAATGACTTCCAGTCTTCAAAACTAGTTTTTATTTAAACAGAAATGTATGAACTAGAAAAGAAAAATACTTTAAATGATGAAAAAAACAGATCTTCTAAATGAGATAAAATGAATGCTGGAAAAGAGCGCTCTCCCTGGCCCCAGTGTTCTTACAAGAAGATTTATTTCCTCCAGTATTGACAATTCAGCAATTTAAGTGCTTCCAAAGACATTTGTGGCTCTCTGGGAGAGACCCTTTCCAGCTGTGCTGGGCTGAGGACACGCTCCCTGCAGAGCTGAGCTCTCTGATACTTGCAGGAGTCTCCCACTCCCCACATGAGCTGTAGGCACCCTGCTGCATCCCTGCATGCCTTGTCCTCCACTGCAGATAGGCCTTCAGGCTGAGCACACATAGAAGTTTGTTGGGAAAGCACAATCCCCTCTCCCATTGCTTTTTCTGAAGTGGTTTAAACTGACCCAGACTGCAATAGCCAGATGAATCAGAGTCAGCCTTCTCCTCTGCTGCCCAGCTGCAGCCTTTTAGCCCGGCTTACAATCTACAGGCTTAAACAGAGTAAACTATGAAATATTAAATCCTCTAAAATCTTACCACAAAATGGTCTCCAAGAGGTTCACCTACAAGTTTCCCAGGGAATTTCCCATCTCCATCTTTCCATCTTTTCCAGGGTATAGTTCAGAGCTTTGGGGATCTTCAGAACAAAAACATTTATTGTGAACGGTACTTTAAAGGTTTGATATGTCCTACTCACAATACTTATGTTTTTCCTTCTGCACGTGCCTAGAACTGCTCTGGCATAAGTACCGAGGTGCCTGACTCCTGCCTCCATTCCTGGGGGTCAGACTGCATCATTTCAGGAGGAGATGAATTATGTTCTGAAGTACCTAATGGATCTCCTTCTCCAGTAGCAAGCACAATGGTCAGAAAAAAAAGAGCTTTTCTCCCCCAGATCTTGGGTTGGTGCCCTGCTTATTTAAGCAATTATATTAGAGATGGACCATAGCACTGCCTTCTTTTTTCTTCCCTGTTTAAAAAGGAAAACAGTGAGCTGTCTCAGCTCTATAACAAAACAACTGCAGGTGCTAGTGATAAAAATCACCTTCCTCGGTGGATCAATTTTCCCCCCCATTCTCTCCCACTGTACAACCCTCCTAAGCACTTGGCAGTATGTTGAGTGTTCATTTGTGGGTCCAGATTACTAAAATTCTTGTCAAGCTCAGTATCTTTCACTGGATCTAACACTGAGTATTTGTCTGCATTACATCTTGCATTACCTGTATCAAGCCTCTGCCTGTTTTGGCTCTTTCTTTGGGTATTTGAGATGGAATAGATGTAGTAGATGATTCAGCTTCTCTTGACTGTGTCCTCAATGTATTAGTTTTGTTTCAAATGAATGCATGAAATTTTAACAACTTCTTTGGGGAGACTGTTTAAAAGTCAGATGTATTTCATGGTTAGGAAGACAGAATAGGTAAAGTTTTCTTTTCCATGTTGTACAGAAACTAATTGTATACTACTTATGATTTTACGGATAATGTCAATTCACGTAAGAGTATGAATGTCCCCTGGCAATTTTGTTTTAGCTTGTTTATTCTTTGGAATTGCAGGGATTATGAAGCAATAAATTCAGTTCTCAAAATTTTACATTCATATAGTTACAAAAGACATTGGCTTTACACTACTTCCAACAAAAAAGTGAACAGGTCTATTGTTTATCACACAAAACATAATCTTGTTTAATACTTGAATGACCCTTGAATCAAATCCTGTATTTCATCTTTGTGAAAGTATAGGGACCTCACCCTAGCAAGCGAAATAGTAATTGAGGAACAGCTTATGGAGCTGCTTTTATCTTCTGTTAATATTCTTTTTTCCTTGTGAAAGGCCAGCTTCCTCCTTTTGATTTTATGCTCAAAAAGAAGATTCAAATGTTTCAGCATAAGACAATAGACTATCAGAACAGACTGACATTGAAGTTCATCTTGGGAGTGTTAAATTCATGACTATAGAGAAAATAGCAATTATGTAGAAAGCAGCATTACAACCAGCATTGTAAGCTCACAGAAATCTGCACTGCACTCACAAAAAATCAGTGTACCTATACCAGATAAAATATTTTTTTAAAGTTTTCCAGGTGGCTTCGTGTCTCCTTCAAACACAGAGGCTGATTTTCATAGGCAGAAAGAGGTATTTTGCTGTGAAGTGTGTTCAGATTTCAATGTGGCAATGGTACATTTAACCTGGAGCAAATATATGAAAATGTCATCCAGGACCAAATTTGACAATTACTTTCCAAGCAGAACAAAATGCACTTTTTGCATGTGAACTTTCTGAAAACCATAAATTATGGTTCCTTACAGTCTTACAATGGGAGCTAAATAAACGACTATGTGCAGTGAAAAACCATTTCAAAAGCAGAGTGAAATTCTCATATCCAAAGTAGAAAATACTTTTAACATTTTTTGCCTGCTAATAATTTTCCAATACCAAATATAGGGACTGGTAAATAAATGTCATGATAATTTATGTAAATGAAGAAAAATTATGAGCAGGCTAGTTTACTGTTTATACAGCTCCTAACTGATCACTTGCCCAGAAATGTGCCTGGAGTTCTGATAAGCACCATTGAATTTAGAATTTCCACAAATTCTGAATGTGCTTTTCTCCTCCATTTTTTCCATTGAAGAAACTGGAACCTGCACAAGATGATGTTAACTCTACTGGAATTTATGAAGTAATTTCCCTCCAAGGTGAATTATAGTTAGATCTTACATGGGTTCACTCATCCCTTCTAGAGATGCATGTGTTTTTCTACTGGCTCCAGGGAGAGATTAGGGTGACTGTGCAGCCTCAGTTGTTTTTTATTATTATAGACTATTTCTATTAGTGGTAATCAGGAACAGTTTTAATTTAATTTCCATACTGTACTCTTGAAATTATATCCTCTTGCATCTCAGAACATCCTTTCCAAAGTCTGGGGTCCCAAACACCCCAAATGAGTCAGAAAGTAACTAAACAGCCCACTAGAGGTGATGCACAGAGTATCTGTTGAGCATCCGAGATCAACCATATAGATGGAAAGTAAGCCTCAGATTTTCCAGAGCCTGCTCTTTTATTGAGATGTAGAAGTAACCAGTACTACTTTATACAACTCACATCATCAAATTTAAATTTATTCCTTATTTATGCTATACTCAAATCCAATATCTAGTGATGGTTTTTCAGCTTTAGAGTAATGGAAAGGCCTAAATTCAGTTGTACAATGGAAAGTCAAAATAATTTTCTCACAGCAGTCCAACTTACCTATCAATCAGCTGTAAGATAAAAAAGTTACCTTGCATAAGATGCCAGCATTTCTAGATTTTCACATTTATGGGACTGTATGCTGTTGTCCAAATTTGAAGAGTAAGGGTCCAGTCGCTCACCAAGGTGTCATTTATTGTTGCTGTAAGAACTCCTTTGCCATGTGATATGCATTGCATAGATCTTGACATTTTTAAAGCATCTTGTCATTTCTTCTCTGTCATTTTCTTATTTTTCTCACAGCTGAAACACATAATACATCTGGAATGTGTCCTCACATCAGTGTATGGTACTGTCTGGTAGAAGTCTTACATACAGTGTGTTCAGCTGTGTAAGTTGTTAATCTTTTCCATTTTTTGGCTTGTTGGACTGAAGGCACTAACCGCTATCAAGTATTCAATACTCATGGCAACTATATCCATGATTCAGCATTTTTCCATCTACTTAAAACTACTGCATATATTTGTAGTATCTCAAATTCTACTGCTGCCTCTGTTCCATGGAAGAGTAGATTTTTCTCTTAATCCCCAGAGACTGCATGGTATTAAGAAGTCATTAGTGGTGAACAACAACTTTATTAAGCCTACTAACCTATGAACAGGGTTACATATATCCTTAATGGAGCTTTTTATATTAATCTTCTACCCCTACAGAAATTTCTATGTACCAATCCTCTAATTCTAAAGAATCCAAAAGGCATTGCAAGGACTGGGAAAAAGCCCAATCAAAACCATAAATCAAATCTTCTTGGAAAGTCACATGCAAGTCATGAAGATGTACAGCAGCAGCAAATGTATGCATGGGTATGTCGGGAGGAAGCTGGCCTCTGTGCCATGGCCCCTGCTCCACCTGAAGCAGTGCAGCTCCATCCCTTTCTTCTCTCCCAGCAATGCTGACCAGCTGCTGCTGTCCTGAAATGACCAAATCCCACTCTTGGATGTTTGTATAAGGGCCCTGAGTGCATCTTTCCCTCTGAGAAGTTTGCCTGCCAGAGCAACCCCCTTCCCCTGGGGATGTGGGGGAAGATGCCCCCACAAGCTTGCCTTGCTGCCTGGCTGGGAGTGGTGAGGTCATGACCCGCTGGCTGCTCGTCTAAGGTTATTAAGAGAGATTGTCTCTTCAAAACCAAATTGCAATAACATGTTACTGAGGTTATGAGGTTACAAGACTACAGTCCTGAGCTAAAGGGAAAATTTTCAGAGCAAGGCATATTGAAATGAGTTTTCAAATGGTGAACGTCGACCTTTTAGATGATTTGATATTCCCTGTGCTTTGAAAGTAAGCAAGCATATATTATTTCTGTATTTCCAGTGTGAATCCTTTTTCATTCATAAAATTATCTGTTTCTATATTCCAAGATAGTAGATGGGTCACATCAGATGCTCAAACAAATGCCCTGACATCTGAATTAGCTGCCTGATCTTGCTAAGAAGGTAACCCACAGGAACATGACAGCAATTGATTTTAGATTTTTTCATGCTATCCATGACACCTCACACCTGCAGTTTCCCATTTAAATTTTGAAGAAGTTTAATCTCAGAGAAAGCTTTATTCAAGCATTGTGCCTTTAGATGAACAGTGTGCACTCTTTTCCCTGAAGTTTAATGCAATGCAATTTTGTTTTCGTGTATTTCTGCTTCACCAAAATGCCATTAAGGCATTTTCAGAAACATAAACCAGAATATCTCTTACTATACTGTGCACATATTCCTTAATAAGATCTGGGCATGTCTGTGGGGATTTTTTGTTTTGTTTTGTTTTGTTTTTTTTATCAGTATGTTATGACTTTTTTCTGAGCAAGCCTGTGGCAAAACTCTTTGAAGACTGATATCTATAACACTGAAGTCTTGGCAGTTGTCTCACACTGCTGCGTATTTTTTAGTGACTAGGGTGCTGGTTCAACAATGTCTGCCCTATGAAAGATGTAAATGAAGTAGAGTGATACCAGAAGGATTTGCTACTCTGCACTTTCCACCATCACAAGCTGTGATAATATTGTTACTTGGAACTCTGCATTCATAATTTTATGTATCACTGTCAGAACATGAAACGTAACTTTAGTGGAAAGGTGGGGTCTGATTTTTCTAATTATTAGTTGCCTTTGGTGAAACTCATCCTTATTGCTGTTCTGGCAGATGCTGATCCTTGAGTTTGTTTAAAGTTCTTTAGAGTACAAACAAAAATGATGCATGGTAATTAAAATCCTCTTCCAGCTACAACAACTCTTTCATACGTTCTTCTCTAAAGTGATGTTTTATATTCATAATACGTTAAAAATTAAGTGCTGAAAGCATATTCAAAAACATTTTCAAAATGCTTTCTCTTTTCACCTGTAATTGAGTCATCAATATTAGCAACCAGCTATGAAACTAATGTGGCTTATTGCGTTACTCATACTCACATCTTAATTATTGATTAACACTCTTACTGACAGTAAAAGGTTCCCTTTGAAATGTAATTACGGCGTTGTAACACTATGCTATGACTGTCTCCAAAATTATCTGTGCCACAAAATTTTTTTATAATTAAAATAATAGGCTTAAATTTGCACCTGGACAGCAGGCAAGTATGTGAAACCTAGTACATTCATATGTATTAAAAGATCATCTGTAATAGACAAGGGAATTAAACATCATGATATGGTTTATTCCTCCAGAAAATGAACTCAGTAGCCAAATGAATGTTTCATGGCTTTTGCCACCTGCTTACCTTCCTCCATCATCTGTATATCCCTTGCAAAGATCATGTTTCTTTGATTAAAACCCAGTGTCACTGGGAAATCACAAAATCAGTGTTTTTCTTTGTGCTAACAATACTCTGCTAGTACATTACATTAAGTCAATCATAACATGATGAAAATATATTAATGTGTACATGAAGCTCATTATACATGATACATTATTCATTTTACATGTTATTATAATAGATCATAGAATGTGGCAGTTTGGCTAAAGATCTACTTTTAGTCTTGAAGAAGATTGTCTCCTATATGCTGAATTTGAAGAGACATGATGCAAAATCTTCATGTTTTTAACAAGCTTGAGTGGTTACTGTTTAGTAGTCAGAATGCTATGCACACTCCTGAAATTTTTTTTTTGAGTGACTGGCGTTTAATGTTTCTCTCCCTGCAATGGACTCTCAGGAACATCAGCTTGTTTGTCAAAGGAAGCAATCCAGTTTCTTCTCTATCAGTTGGGTAAGTATTCACAAAACAAAATTACTTATGTTGCATTTGGTTATCTTTACTAGTGAAATGAGTCAGTTCACTTTGTCTGCACCACTTTATTTTAGCCATCAACTTAA
This sequence comes from Pelecanoides urinatrix, assembly GCA_013400755.1. Lineage (NCBI taxonomy): Eukaryota > Metazoa > Chordata > Aves > Procellariiformes > Procellariidae > Pelecanoides > Pelecanoides urinatrix. The sequence continues at coordinate 87,583 of VZTQ01009134.1, forward strand.
TTGACTTAGTGCTGTATTATTTGTATCATACTGACTTTAAACAAGGTACTGTGAAAATACAGTCAAGACCAGTCCACACCCCAATAAGCAATCCAAGTTTAACAAGAGACAGACACAGACCTTGGCTAGACCTGAGTTAGTTGTCAAGCCCAGAAGATAAGGTAGGTTGGAAAGAGCCTAAGACAGACGAGAACAAGAGGAAGTCTAGCCTGTGGCTGTGAACAGCACATTTAGTAAGCAATGAGAAGGAAGGGTGATAAGATGGCTGCTGGAGAGAGCTTCTATTATCAAGGACTCAATCAAAGGTATTAAATTGAGCCTTATCATCCCTTCTTTGTAGTCACTCCCACAAATCTTGTCGTTTTCCTTCTCTCAGTATATTCTCCCAAACTTAAACAGTCTTTCTTTTTAAAATTTTATATGCTTTTTAATCTTAAGGGGGTTTTCACCAGGACCCCTTAATTGTCTTTCTATTTATATACTTCTTTAATTCAGCTAGATTTTGAACTATTTTTGCTGAAATAATGTTTTTTAACATCCACAAGTTGACAGGTTTTGTAAGATGTTTTCTTGGGGTACTGCAGTCTTATTCATAATTTGGTCATCACCATTCTGAATTCTCATATCCCCCACAGAGGATCATTAGTAATTTCATCAGGTCTCCAGACTGCATTTTTATGCAGTTCTCTTGATTTCAAATTTTACTGATTAAACTCTCTGCACAGCATCATTTCTGTCTTTCCAGCTTTCTTTTCAGTGAGTGTCCCCAGATCTGCAGTAGGAGCCTGTGATTTATCTGCGTGGAGACACTGCAACAAATTTAATTTTTTTTTTTTTTGGGGGGGGAGACTTTGCTTAGACATTTTTCCTTGTGATACCAGGTGCTATGAATGTTATAAAATCAACTCAAACTCCCAAACAGTCTTCTGCTTTCACCAGTAAGTCAATAATGCAGCTGCTGTATTCTTAAGGCTGTCTCAGCTTACAACCACCAGGCAGATGAGGAACACAGAACACTTGACAATAAGGTTCTTCTTTGCTCTTTATTCTGGCTGCGGTGTTATACAAAGATCCATCCAGAGGAGAGCTAAAAGTTTATATCTGCCCTTGGAGGTAGATGTATGGAATTCAATAGGAGGAGCTGAATAAAAAGGTAAATGATTTCCATGGATGGAAAAGTAAAGTGTATGAAAGGATGTCATTAAAAGACCCTGCTTTGGGTAACCATGTTCCCAACTCACACAGTGCTACAGATCCATACTTCCACCCAGTGAGCATTCCCACCTGGCAGAATAAGTGAACAAAGAAATCTTTTAATTTCTGCTCCAGGTTTCCAGCTCCATGCCAGCCTCCATCACAACAAGCAATTACTAAAGAACCCTTATATGCAATTTCCCTGTGTGATTTAAAAGCTGTGTAATGTTTATAGTGTAGCATATGCAGCCCATATATTGATTAGCTGCCCAGGGTGCCAGCTGACCAGCTGTGTTTGCAGTGCTCTGGTAAGCAGGGATTTTTGTGTCCAACTATGACAGCGAAGAAAATGTCTGAGTCAAATAAACCACATGGATCACCTCTAACACTACCTTAACCTGTCCCCTCAGGTAACAGGAAAAAGTTGTGTAGATTCCATGGAGCTGATGGAATAAATTTTAAAACTAAAGAGTACTTTGTCTTTCAGATTTTTTAAGGTTTCATGCATTTCTTAAGAATAAAGTGATCCTTTAAATAGATATTAGTTTTATTTACCAGAACTGAAATTTATTGCAATGTTTTCACGGGTATGTTCCTATATTGAAATGAACTGCAAAAAATTAATCAGAGCAAATATAAACCTTTTTGAAATATCACTTTTAGGTCCTACAAATGAGAAATGCCTTTTCTATGAACATGTATTTTTCTTTCCTTCAAAGAGTGGTCTATTTTGAGATTGGTTTCTGTAAAATTTATCATTTTAATTCTGTTATTAGAAATAGTTGCAATGATAAACATTCAACAATCAATAGTTATTAAGTTATTTGATTCATAATATTAGGTGCTTTGTAGCAGTATAGCTATTTGTGCTGCAAATTATAATATTCAAAGTACATATGTAATCGATCATGTACTTGTTGAATAGCTCATTCTCAGCTATTTTCCATCGTTATTGCTGATAGGAATCTTCAGAAGGATGATTAATGTGTTCTAGGATACCATTCTAAAGCCACAAGATTTGCAGCTGCACGCTTGCCAACAGAGAGAAAAGACTTCTGCTCTGTAGTGCATGTAATCAAGCATCCAGCTGTTGAAAATGTTATAAAATAATGAAGCATAATTGGAGAACTTTTAAGCAGGATTTCTGCTCTGTCTTATAGCAGCTGGTACAAGTGGAAAAGCCTAGTAAACAAAAAGTGACATTGTTTCTTCCAGACACGAGTTAACAAGAAATTGATATATGCATACCCCTAAGAAAAAGGAAAGTCAACACAGTGGCTGAAGTAAATATTAGTGGGGAAATGATCATCAGAACTATTGACTGTGAATAAACCACCAGAAGCACAGGCAGACAATGGAAGAAGTAATTTCCCATGACATTACCTGCCAAGCAATAGGTGACCAATAGCAACCCTTCCAGAGGATAATGGGGCATTTACTTGCATGCACAGTGAGTAATGGCAAATGAAGTACAGCTCCAAATTGTTTCCTTTTAAAAAACTCTTTATACTTTTGCAAGAGGCAACAAAAGCATAGATTTATACCTTTGCTGGTGTAAATCAGTGTATCTCCAGGGAAGTCACCAACCCAATGTTCATATTTATTCGGTGAGAATCTAAGCCAGAGGAAGGAAGCTGAAATCCAAAGAGCAAATCCTTAGTCATACGCATAGTGCCATAAATACCAAATACACATGGATATAGCTACTCTATTAACCTAGGAGTCTCTGTGTAACTAAGGAAGTGCCAGCATATGGAAAACAGGCAACTGTAAACCTTTCACTTGAGCAGCATGCAAAATGATACATGCTCTGAGTAAGCCAAAGGATGGAATGGATCCTCTGTGTCAATGAATCTATTTCAGGTAATTGCATCGTATAAAGTATTATATAACACATATATAATCACTTGTTCCTAAAATGGGTGCACTCCATCTTCAAGCTGTTTATATTTGTTCCACACCGCTTTAGTTAGAAAGTTGTCCCAGCATTGCACTTTTGCAGAGATTGGATGAAAACCTGTGTATTTATTCGTGACTACTATACTTTCATGCGTTGTACCAATGGAAACGGTTTCACGTGATCTGAAATCATACAAAAATGCTACTTCAGTCCATGCAATTTGGATTGATAATTATTGCTTGTTCTAATAATATTGGAAAGGATTGTGAGCTAACAGGTCACATATAGAAAGCACAAGAGCACTGGAAACCATCTTCACAGACAAAACCTAGGGAGAATGGTGTGTACGATAGTTTTTAATACATTTCACTATATCTTGATTTGACACTATTACAGTATCTTTGCTTTTATGCATATCTTTTGTTCATCCATTTATGTTTCAGTAGAATTACACCACCTTTTTTCATAAAACAAGATTCCTAGAATGAAGCAGTGCTGTTGCTTTGGTTAAAGGCAAAATCCAGGATTGGTAGATAGCTAATCTTCTTCAACGTTTGGAAGCACTGTTTTAGCTTTGCAGTCTAACAGATTGCTCTGACAGAGAACTAGCCAGTTTTTACATTTCTTTAACAGTTTCTGTCTAATTCCTGACATCCATGTAAGAAAGAATGGGATATATTTAATTATTAGCATTTCTGCCTAGTAGCCCTCTTCAGACTTTTCCAAATCTCTCAAAAGCAGTTTAGCATTTTTATAAATAGTGCTCTGTAGGCAATTTTTTAGCAAAAGATCACTCGATGACCTTAGAGGTCTTTTCCAACCTTAATGATTCTATAATGATTCTATATTTGCTTTTCTCAAGTTCTCCTGACTTTCTTAACCTACATCTTCTGTGAAAAACAGAGAGAATAAGTACATTGAATCATAATAGACAATTTAATTTCAACTTGTATTTAATATTCTTGTTCTCTTCTATAGGAACTCTTACTCCTGATGCTGCATTACTTCTTTCTATCATAGCAAGAATAAATGAATATGGCACATCTCTGAACCCAAAATATCCATGGCAGTAATACTCAAAACGATCATGCTTAAGGTAATGCTTCACACAGTGCAACTGTTTTAAAGAGAATGCTGCACATTCTAAATGACAGAGGCCTTGAAAAGGGATAAAACATGGCATTTCTGTCATATTTGAAAGGGTAACATTAATCTTACTTAACTTTGAAGCACATGCTTTTGTTGTTATGAGCTTAATACGAAATCTTTGTCAGTGAGGATTTGTATGTGTGAGTAGTCACTTTGTAGCTAACATAGCAAATACACACAGACACAGGATAAAACTCTACATAGCCTGAAAATTGGTAGCTAAAAAGCATTTTGTTAGGGACCTGATTTTATTATCTTATTTATTTTTTCCCATTATTTTTCTAAGGTTTTAAAATTTTTTTTCTTTTGTTCAGCAAGATGGGCCACATCATTTGTAAAGACAGATGTGCTATGGAGTGAATATATAATAAATTGTCTCCAGTTGTTCTCTGCAAAAAGAAGGCTATTTGACTGTCTTGCAAATAGCCCTTCTTTTGCAAGAATATATCTCTGCATAAAAAAATACTTCCTTTCTTTACATTTCAAATAAAACAAGAGATTCAATCACTTGCTTGGAATTATCTTTCTTAAGCAAAAACTTGTGAAGAACTTAGTGGAACTAAGTTAGTTTCTCACTAACATACTTTAACTTTTATACATCTCAAGAAAGATAATGCTAGTGATAAGCTGCTGCATAAAAAAATAAAGTAGAAGTGCTAGTTTGAAAGTCCACAATTACATCCTAGTTTTGTTGGTCTACCGTGCATATTGTAGCTAAGGGAAAGTTCTCAGAGAGGGTACTCATGGTGGTCAGCAGGCATCTAAGTGTTTGCTTTGGTGGTGCAAATTTGCTCTGACTGTAAGTCAGTTACCAAACTGGAAGCCGGGTAATCACAGCTGTCTTTCTGCAGACTTCTTGGCTCAAGATGAATGCTTTTCTTCTGTCTTCAGACTAGTTCATTTTTGTTGGGTCTACAGAATGGATAATGTGAATTTTTGACTATCTGCAAAGTGTTGCTGGGAAGTTATTATCACTGCTTTAAAAAAGAGCACTCCCAGGGCTCTACAATCCATGATGAAGAGCTGATGTTCAACATATAGTTTGGATTTTACACCTATATGGTATGTCAAAAGCAGAAGTGGTCTTGCAATGTAGTCAATACACCCCTGATGCCAGCTCTGATCACCTCTGCAGTCCTCAACTCCATCTCATGCATCCGGCATGATTAGAAAGTTGTGAGGAATGATTCCTCCCAGCTCTTCGAACTATTTCTTCCACAGTTTTTGCCCAGAAGCCTGCAAAATTCTGAACAAATAACAGCATAACATGCCTCCCCACTTCCAAATAGGCTTGCATACAAAGAAACCTGTCACTTGTGAAGACTTCATCATTAAACCGAAACGTCCTGATTAGCCAAGAAAAGCTTTCAGGTTCTTCACATCAGTCTTTCCAATTTAAACATCTTTTCTATTTCATGATTTAAACTTTCATTACAATCAAGCATCTCTAGCTCTTAAAGTTGCAAAAAGTCTTTGAAAAGATAAACTTAGTATAACTGCTTAGACATGCCTGCCTGTATCTGCAGAAAGACTGGGGCAACAATATTTACCAGGAAGTGTGTTTAAGTGAGATATTATAAAATGATGAGCATGATACCTTCGTTGTCAACATTGTTAACTGTTAGTCTTGTAGAGCATGTTAAAAAACATGCCTAATGTACAGATATGTACAAATTAGTTTAATTGGCATTTCATTTTTTTCCACAATTGGGTAGACAAAGGACCTTGTTACATCTATATATGACCACCATGTATTCTGAGTGGATCTGACTTTAAACTTCAAGTCAGGAGGACTCACTTATTGGGTGAATCTTTGCCTGCACAAAAGGTAATATTCTCTTATACTCTTAGCATATTTGCATTCAACTGCTCATTTACATTTGTCTATGTTTTGTTATTTACGTTCTTTTTGGTAAATAACAGGAAAAGGAAAAGGCTATGTCAGAAAGAGATTGATAGCTTTTCATTTTGATCTTCAGTTTTTGTTTGTATTTAATTTATTTCTTATTTCTTAATTTATTTCCTAGACCTCTCAAAGTGATCCAAATTTCCCAGTGTTTAGTTCCTTGATTAAATGTACTGTGAAACTGAGATTTTATTCTCTTTAGCTTTAACAGGTGATGAGCTTATCCCTTGAGGTCATTGTCTTTTTAAAAAGAAAAGTTAAAGGAATGATCTTCAATTGAGTTTAACACAAATTTGTTTTATTTTTTATGTTGTGAAAGCTGGTATTAAGCATATTTTTTACTATATTTTTTCCATCCCACTATGCTTGCTCTTAAATTATTCATACAGCAAAAAAGTGTCTGTTTGGTTAACATTCAAGCTCAAATTAAGCTTTATTTTGTTAATCCTATAATTTCTTGCTAAGTAACTTGTAAGAGAATATAATTTTAATTCGAAGTGCTTCACTTCTCTTTCTGCAGAAAAAAAAAATCCTAAAATTAGTGACACAGAGATATAAAAACACAACAAGACTACTAAAACAGCACCACCGTAATATGCAAGATAACTGGCACTGTGTGAAATGGTGGCTGTAAAAAAGCAATACACTCTGTATTACTGAGGTACACAGTCTTATAAAAAAACCCAACATTGCAGACCCAAAGACATGATCCCATTTGCTCTGTTTTGTAGGAAATTTACCATAAAATATCTAATATCTGCTGAAGGCCAGCAGAGCAGTTCACAAACAATCCAGGAGGTTTCTGGTGTGCATTGGTGTGATAAATTCGTGACATGGGTGACAGTGTCATTGATGAAGGAACATGCTCTGCTGGACCTGAACCTTACAAACAACGAAGCACTAACTGGTTGGGGATGTTGGCTGTTGGCTGCAGCGGCCAAGAGATGGTGGAGTTCAGGATCCTGAGAGGAGGGATCAAGGCAAACAGCAGGATTCCAATCTTAGATTTCAGGAGAGTGAACTTTATCTTGTTTAGGGACCTGCTTGCAAGAATCCAATGGGAAACCATCCTGGAGAGAGGAGGGATCCAGGGGAGATAATTGGTTTCAAACATCACGTCCTCAAGAATGGTCCGTCCCAATGAGCAGAAAATCAAGCCATGGTGACAGGGAGACCTGCATGGATGAACAAGGAGCTGCTGATTAAACTCAGGCATGAAAAGGACACATATAAGAGGTGGAAGCACAGTCAGGTGACCCAGGAGGAATACAAAATTGCAGAATCACAGAACAGCTGAAACTGGAAGGCACCTCTGGACACAATTTAGTCCAACTGCCCTGCTCAAAACAGGGTCATCTATAGAAAGCTGCACAGGGCCAAGTCCAGCTGGGTTTTGAATACCTCCAAGGATGGACACTCCACAACCTCTCTGGGCAGCCCATTCCAGTGTTCAATCACCCTAAGTCAATCACCACAGTCAGACAGCTATGCTGTATGGTTAAATATTTAAAAATATTGTATTTAATAAACTGCTATAATTAAAAAAAAAAATGGAGTATGCTTTTCCTGACAGCCAAGAGTGGGATCTAATCCCTATCTGATAGATACCTTTTTTCATACCTACTTTTCTAGGAGTGAAAAAGCAGTGCCTAACTTCTATGTACAGAAAATGGTGACCAGTAGGTATCTTTGGAGGCCTCTAGAGGGAGTTCCTGTCTCCCTAGTTTTAGGTGCTTAAATTAGGCAGTCTGATGCCTTCTCAGAGTTCATCAGTCATTACTATTATAAAATACAAGAGACGAACCTGTGTAGAAGAATGCAGAGAGGAAATGAATCTCACAAAAATCACCAGCATACATTCATGCAACTGTTGCAGAACTAATTGCTCTTCAGTCCACTCTGAATATGTATCCCCAGGCATAACATCTCATGCTTTGAAGGCATGGTAAAAAAGGTAGGAAAATACCCTGCTCTTTCACCAGGCTGCAGGTCTCCATGCCCTGTGCTTTGGTGATGCTTACCCAGTATTTCTGGCTAGACTTAGAAATATTTTCTTCCCAGAGGCTAGGCCTATCACCAGTTATGAATGTAGTAACTGGACAACCTTCTTAAATGAAAATATAATTTAATCTTAATGGTAGCAATAAAACTGAGTGTAGGAGTAAAAGGATTTTAAAACACTGCTTTAATCTGAGTAAACCATTATAATCTGAGCTAATCCAAACAGTGATGCAGACTGACATAATTTTCTACATCCTCACTTTCTGTTTCCTTCCATCAGCTTCTCAGCAGCAGCCTTTTCACCCCTTGGGAACAGTTTCTATCTCACTATTAAATGCCATACTGATGTGCTGTTTCTCCACAAGGGTAAAATAAGCTTGGAAACTTGGCTGTGTGTGATGGTAGGATCTTGTCTGAAAATAACACTGTCGTCACATTTTAATAACCCTGAAAAGTTGATCAAAAAATTGCTTCTTGTGGTTTATTTTTCCCTTTCTTATTCTTCCAGCCTCCTACAGTTATACTTAAATAATACATTCATACAATGAATATCCAAGTAATTTTGTCACATATGGTATAAAAATGTTTTTACAGAGCAGTGCCACATTCATCTCAGTTTATAACCATGCATCTAAGTTTGAGAAAAATACTGCTGTAATGAGGCATCTGGTGTAGGGATAAGCTAATAGTCTTCAGTCCCTTTGCTATCTATGGAGGGAGATGACTATTAAATCCTTCCTATTTTAGACACTTGGATGGGATGAGTTGCTTTCAGGAAGCTCCTAACATTTTACATTGACTACATAGTGTTCTTAGACCCTTAAACTAGATACCTAACTTTTAGGTGTCTAATGGGTACTAATGAATTGCATCCCAGGGGAGCCAATGGAGAAGCCTATGCTTGAACCTTGCTCAATGTTTTGTCCTTACTCACGCTATTTCTCTTTCCCTTGGCCTGGTATGAAATGACTGAATGTTTATGGTTTCCTTTCCCTTTGCACATGGAGTACACAGCACAAAAAACTGTTATTGCTTCACTAAGGCACCAACTGAAATTTGAAATGCTAAATGCAGTGCAAAAACTAATATTAGATACGTCCCTGCTTTATCAGTTTTGGCAAGTGATTCTTATCATTTGAACTTTCTGTCTGCTGTGCTTAGAAAATGGATTCATTTTTCTTTTAAAGGTTATCATACCCTAAATTCAAGCAGTTTATGGTGATCTTTTCTAATGAATAGGCTAGCTGCATTAAAAATGGCTTTTGACTAAAGGTATTACATACTTCTGCTTGCATGTTGGAAAATTTGTACTTTGTTAGATACGTTATTATTCCCCATTCTTGCCACCAGACTTGAATTTACTTATTACATATTAAAAGCCAGTAACCACATAGATTGTTAGAATCTATGAGATGGAAATTACGTTCCTCCATTTTGCCTGAGATAAGAAATGATCTCTGATTGCTACAGCTTCACAGTTTTGTCCTCAGTAGCAAACCGTCTTGAAAGAATGATTCAAACACAAGCCAAATAAAGATCAGGGAAATTAATCAGTTTTGATTTGTATTTGAAAATTCAGTGTGCTTACTCAGTGAACACAAGTTATGTGTTCACTAATTTGTGTCTGTAGTTTTTTCTTCTTTTTTCTGTAAATACACACCCAGAGACTATATATTCACAAAATAGGCAGTGAGAGCTTGTCATATGCATAGACACTGACTAAGGTTACAGCCACAAAATTTATTTTCTTTTCTCCTTGTCACTACATACAAAATACCACTCATTTTTACAATAGAAAAAATATTAAATGGAAGTTCATTGCTTTGGCTCTATGTTGTGGTTTAGCCCCAGCCAGCAACTAAGCACCACGCAGCCGCTCGTTCACCACCCCCAGCGGGATGGGGGAGAGAATCAGAAGAGCAAAAATGAGAAAACTCGTGGGTTGAGATAAAGACAGCTTAATAGGGAAAGCAAAAGCTGCACATGCAAGCAAAACAAAACAAGGAATCGCTCTGAACGTCCCTCCCCTTTCCTTCTTCTTCCCCCACTTTTATATGCTGCGCATGACTTCCTATGGTATGGAATATCCCTTTGGTCAGTTGAGGTTGACTGTCCCAACTGTGTTCCCTCCTAACTTCTTGTGCAACCCCAGCCTGCTCGCTGGTGGGGTGGGGTGGGAAGCAGAAAAGGCCTTGACTCTGTGTAAGCACTGCTCAGCAGTAATGAAAACATCCCTGTGTTATCAACACTAGCTTCAGCACAAATCCAAAACATAGCCCCATACTAGCTACTCTGAAGAAAATTAACTCTATCCCAGCCAAAAACAGCACACTCTTTCAAAATATATGTTGCAGTGTATAGCCTGTATTTTAATGTTAGGCAAAATAATTTGTGAATTCATATTTTTATCTTTTTTTTAAATCCTCAAAAGTCTAGTTTCCTTCAGATATCCAGAAACCTCCATGTCTCCAAAAGCTGATTTTTCATGTCCAACAATTAGTGCCACATACACATGTATGCATAATAAATAACATGTGGCTAATTTACTTTTTTGGGGGTTTGTTTTCTTCTCAGCTATACTTATTTAAGTTGGAGAAGAATTATGTGTGAGCAAATTTACAGATTCTTATGAACAGGCATAAAATCTTTCCTTGACAGGTTACTTACATCAGCTTATTGTCTCACTTTGCCATGATTTTAGTGAAATCGAAGTAATTAAAATTTCACAGTAAATTTTACTTACAGGTACTACTGATTTACTCATGGAAACCAACGCTGACATGCTGCATTGAAGTTTGGGTTGAAATGGAGAAGTGCATTGCAACAGATAATTTATTCTCGATAGTGTCAATACAGGCAGTAGATAGATAGCACTTTCTCTCTGTACTGCCAGTAAAACAAGCTGAGGCTATGTGAATGCACTTGGGCTGTGTTCATAAGGTACGTGTAAAGACATAAATTTGGGTCTGGGAGGAGGAGAAAACAAACAAACAAACAAATCGTATCTTCAGTAGAATTTTCAGGTTATTTAGAGAAGTTTTATTATGCATCTGTAGCTGGACTTGTCTGTCATTCACACTACATAACAGATTAAAACTGTATCCCCTAAGTGCAATGTCTTCCTAAAACTGTGTCTGTTAAAAGGGATAAGAATAGCAAAGCTGAAGTAATCTGGTTAACGTATTTTTATATATTCCTGTATATTAACATTACCTTCTTTTCTTTAGAGGGATATTATTGGGAATGCAAAGTATGTTAGAAGAGAGATATATTTTTTCACCTATTTATCAGTTCAGGTGCAGTATATAAATAAAGCAGCAGATAAAGTGCAGCCACTAAAGAAATGATTTATTGATACTTTAGCCTTGTTAAAACAGGTTCATGTCAATGTGATTAACTTCTGGATCAAATCAGTCCACTGCAAAGTGAAAGCTGACAGAATGGCTTTAAAACCACATCCCAAAGAAAATGAGAGCATCAATGACTGTTCAACCTCAAAGGAAGAACCAGCTAACGATACAAGGCTGAGTCTCTTTCAGTAAATAAATGGTTTATTTTGAAAGAAATTATTCTAGTAATGGGCCACTGAGCAGCAGACAGATCAGACAGTTTCAGAGCTGTATAGAGAAAAGGAACACAGGGTAACAAGACAGCACATAGAAATTAGAAATTAGACTTGAAAGTAACAGTACTGCATGATCAGCAAATGGCCAGGTTACAGGAGGTCAGCTTCCCTTACAAAATATTAGATGCTAATTACATTGATTGGATGAAATTCTGGCAGGAAAGTGAATAAATTCTTCATAATTTACTCAATTATGTAACACCACTATAGATTAGCAAAGAAGTTTGTTAAGATGTTCAGACTGCTTCTTAAAGTGAAAGTTAAAGCATATGTAAATCAAGGGAGGTTAAAATTAACACCAAGAAAATTTAGAACTGTGAAAATGTGTTATAAAGGAAAGGCAGATAATTTAAAAAAAACATTTCACATTTCAGGCAGCCATTTAAATAAATTTCTGTGTGTAAAACATCATATCACATATTCAAAAGCAACTTTTCTGTTTCAACATTTCATCATGATAATGTAACAGCAATTGATTTTAGTCATATATATCTTATATTTGATAAGCCAGTGCTCCTATAAGCACTGACTTATATAAGCCTCCTATAAGTGGGGCCAACAGAATTTCAGTCACTTCCATGTATCATCTGTCCTTTAATGCCCACGGCCAGTGGCAGCTGCCCTGTAATGCTCCAGGTTGTGGCATCAGTTCTGTAAAAATAACTTTATGAAACTGTGAAGTAGAGTTTCCACACTGAATTGAGAGCACAGGAACAAGAGAAAGGATCCTGAATGAACTTCTGCAATCCTTACAGCAGGAGGTATGGCAGGGTCTGGAGGTACAGGCTGCAGGGCTGTATTTTCTTTGGTAACAGTAGCCCTTAAAATATATTAGCTTGTGCTAGAGAGTTGGATGGCTGGACCCCATAGCTGTCCAGAAATAGGGTGGCCTAAAGATAGCGTAAAGAAATATTTCTTGCCCTCCAACCTTTAAACTTTGTCTGCTATAGTGCTTCCCAAGAGTTATACTGGACACTTTTGGAGGGATCCTTTGTAGGCAGGGAATTATGAATAGTGTCCTGGCAAGAGGAAATGAAAATTGCAACATTTTTATAACATGTCACATGTCTTAAACAACTGCTGAAATTTGTTCCTGACCCCCCCAAAAACGGAAAAAGAAGAAAGAGAAAAGGGAAAATCAGATTTTAACAGAAAATTTTGGAGTAAAATGAAATAAATTTAATTTCTTTTGAATTCAGTAGAAAACAAAAATATTATTTTGATCTCATCTGGTAAATATTCACACGTGCTTAAGCCAACTAAGTATATTGTTGGGTGAGGGAGAGAGAGGTCTGGCAATATGATCAATATGATGACTTTCTTTTTTTTCTTTTTTTTTTCCTGTCTGACTACTTCACTGAGCCAATTTCAGAATCAATTTGAATTTTAAAGCACCAGCATCGATTTAGGTAAAAATATAAAAATAAGAGGTAAAAATATAAAAATAAACAAGGAGGGAAAAGAGGACACTTGGAGTTCCTGTTGCTGTCATCTTTTTAGTACAGCCATACCTTTACACAGAGAGCCCTTAGCAAAGTAAATGAGGAAAAAACAAGGAGAGCACAGGAAGGGAGGGATCAGGCACTTGTGGTTGTTGGTAGGGAAAGGGAGCCTTGGCAGAGAGACCCTGGCAGGGGTTGGAGGGTTGTCCTGAATCCCTGATGAGGTCAAGGACAACAAGAAGGTTGAAAAGACTGCCTGAAACAGAGGGAGATGAGAGGATGTCATGTAGGAATTGGTGAAAGAGGACAGAAGTAATTTGGCCTTCAAGAGTAGCACAGTGTGAAACCTGCTAAAGTGTTTTGAGGCAAATCTTCTTATCACTAAATTATTTATGAGAGATATTTGGAAAATTGGACCAAAATAATCTTTAAAAAACCCCAAACCTCAAGTTAATGATTTCAACAAGGTCAAGGTTTTACAACCTGGCTGTGAAGAATTCTTCCACTGTTTCCATTTTCCCTGATAATATTAAATCTTATTCAAAGTATGAAGAAGATAGCAAAGTTAATTCATGACGGTGCTTTTAATTATACACTTCTTTCTTGGAAGCAACAATATCTCCCAGCTCATCATATTAATTTCTCCGTGATTGTGACAGGACCATGAGTCAAGCAGAGTTCTGAAGTGCATCTTTCTAGAACTTCTTGTTCCCCCAAATATCCCAGAACATCAAAAGGCCTTTTAACTCAGAAAGCCTAATTTTGTTTAAATAAAACATAGTAGCATATGTGTTATACTTAATTTGAGAATAACTGAAGCATCTAGAGTAGAAATAATAATAAAAATTTTTTTTACCACTCTCCCCGTTCCTATCATGTTCTTGCCTCCTGATCTTCCAAGTGGCAGCAAACTCAGAACCTCCCCATCCCCGGGAAGGTGCCTCTGCCTTCTGTGAGCCCTGCCTGCTCCCTGCCCCTCAGCACCATCGCTCAGCCTCAGGAGATGCTGCAGGCTCCAGCCTGGCCCTGACTCCGCTCGGCCACACCTGCAGTCTCTGAGCTTCCCCACAACGTGTGCTGAGATAGTGGTTGTTCTCTGCCATACACCTCAAATTGCCTAAGCATGACTGTGAACACACAGATAAAACAGCATCTATCACAGGAGGCTTCTTGAGCAGGATGCGGTTAAACTTGTGTTCAGTTCTTGAAAGATTAAAGCGTCTGGATGTCATAATATTATTTTGTGTTGAATATCACTATTAGGGAAAAAACCTATGGTTTATGGACACTAGCTATTTTTCCTGGGATTTTGCAGCATCTGAAAAATCTTCTGGTGATAAGAGGCTGCATAAAAAGTGATTTTATGTATAAGGCATTACAATCACTTTTCAAAAAATATGAGAAATGTAGTTGCTTTTGAATTGTGTTCCTGTATTTTAACATGTTCTTGTTGATAATGAGTTGCTGCCAGCTCCTTCTTGCTAAAGCTACAGGGACACATGTCATGGGATGCTAATCACAAAAGCATGACAACACCACTGTTGGGTGTGACAGGCATATATGAACCATGATTTTCATGTCTGTTTGAAAAATACCTGACACAAGTTAGGCAGAGAGGGACTAGGAAACTGATTCTGGGACTAACAGGAATGTCACCTGGTTACCAGAAGAAATTAGGACTTCTTAAGAACTGCTTTAGTTTGTGTTGAATGCTGATATCCTCCAGGAGCCATTATAAAACCCAGGGATAAACCATATTCAGGTGTGCCTTTGCCACTTCTCATCCCCTATGCCTTAAAATGAGGAAAAGACTTATCGGGATATTTATGTAGCAAACAATTGTGCAATATTATAAAAGCAATACTACAGCAACAATGCAAGACCTTATATAAGGAGATGCAGATAAATCCTTTTTAGAATGTAGTTTGGGCATTGCTACTTTAAGAGCAATGCTCGTGTAACAGATTTGGAAGTAGAGACAGGAAAGAAGGTGTCTTGTATCTCTTTGTGGAAGCATACATTGGCTACTCAAATGGCACTTGGATATGTACTTTTTATACTATATGTTTTCACAAACTCCTCACATATTGAAAACAGTTAAGCTAGCAAGAGCCAACAGAGGCTTGCTCCATGATTGCTCCATGAGTAAGAACGTTTCAGAGCCACAAGGTTCTTGTGTTTAGCTGTGTTATGTAGCATGGATAATGGAGACTCAGAATATTGATTAGTAGTCTTACAGAAAGTACTGAAGGCTACCAGACTTGTGACAGACACTTAGCTGTCTTGACTTAGCATGTTCTCTTCCTCTGATTGTTACCCTTGGATGACTATCTTTTAATTCAATATTTCCACCAATTCTATCTTTCAGTAATTTAATCCAAACTGTAACTTCCTAGATGGTTAGTGACATGACAAGAGCTTTACTAAAGCTGAGGTATTGCACCTCTATGGCTTTCCCCTTCCAGTAAAACCTATCAGGTTACACATCAAAGAAGAAAATTAAATCATTGAAGCATAGACTCACATAGGATGGAAGGGACCTCCAGAGGTCATCTAATCCAACCTCCCGCTCCTGTAAGATAAGGTTGCTCAGAGCCATTTCCAGTCAAGTTTTGCATATCCCTAAGGATGGAGACTCCACAGCCCTTCAGAGTCCCTGTACAGGGTTTGACTATTCTCATGGTAGAATACTTTTTTGTTATAGCTAGTTTTTCCCATGTTCCCATGTTCCATCTTATGTTCATTCC
Organism: Pelecanoides urinatrix; assembly: GCA_013400755.1. Lineage (NCBI taxonomy): Eukaryota > Metazoa > Chordata > Aves > Procellariiformes > Procellariidae > Pelecanoides > Pelecanoides urinatrix. Next base: position 103,547 of record VZTQ01009134.1, read on the forward strand.
TTTGTATCCTAGTGGCCCTTGACAAATAATCATTGACTTTGAATCCTCAAGGTCCTTATAGACCAATTGTTTAATAATTTGATTTTGTATCTTTCTGAGGACTAAATTTATGAAGTTAATTTTTTAACAAGTGAAATTGGTTCTGCATACTTTTTATTAAAGAAAAGAACTTCTTGTCCATGTGCTTCTAGTATTGGCTAAGTTCTGAAATACAGCCACTATCACACTTGCAGATCTGCCATCATTTTTACATCAGTTGCCACGAAGTTTCAACATGTAATGCAGGAAATTCTTCCAGTGACACTGAAGGCTGTCAGTGTTTGATAGTCTCATTGACCAATAGGTTTCCATGAAGTAAAAAGACAAGTTTCTGTGTGCAGAGAAAAGCCTTCCCTACAGTTATTTAGATTTATTTTTATGTCAGGGGTATTGTGATCAGAGTTATTTTACAGCTATTCAGAATCACCACAGGATGTTTGTTCTGAATCTGAAGATTTCACCTCTAAGGTTTTTTTTTTCTTCTGAAGAATCTGAAGCAGTGACCACTGTCAGTGCTGAAACACTATGGCAGAGAGTTGTGATCTGGCCCAGCATGGAGACTTTTTCCAGTCTAAGTTCAAAGTCTGTGAGTAGAGCTACTCTACACAGAGAGGCATAGAAAGATAGATAGCTGCTGAGTCTGTGTTTCTGCTTCCTTATGCTTTAATAAGATATTGCTTTCTTTTCTTGGTGAAAGGATTAGCCTTGTGTCCATAAGTGAACAGAGACGCAGAGGTGCAGAACTGTGCTCTGAACAGAAAAACTTCTTGAGTATGTTATCATTTGTTAAGAAACATGTTTTTCAGCATTAGGCTGATGTTTTACAACAGGATGAGTAGAACAGTTGGGGCAAGGGGCATGTCCTTAGTTCCCCAGTGAAGGGCACCTACCAAAAGTGAATGTGGATTCACCAACAGCATCTCTGATGCTGTCTGGGAATAGAGAGGAACAGGGGAAGGGAATGGGTCTGTCCCAGGATGCATGGCTGTGTAGCTGTCTCCTGTCTGGAGCAAATGGGCCTGTTCATCAACCTGCCAGCTGATGTTTCTCAAGTATTACTTTGCACAACTTAGAATAAGACTTTCAACATGGTTTTCTCTTGTTCTATTTTGCTTTTACTGTCTTCTCGAAGCACATCATAAATTTCTGGGGCCACCCTTGAAAAATTGCACCGTACATGTCAACAGACTACAAGTAGAGGATTCTACACTCACTTTTTATTCAACGTGGGAAAATCCACGCCTGTGACATTGATAAGAGAGAGACCGAGAAGGCAAGTTTTTTTTAACCCATGTTGCTTTCATTTGTACTTTACAGACATCTCAAAATACACAAGGATTAATTTTTATTGGAATATATATGCACATATTTTGTGCTGCAGCATATGTTCACTAAGGGATCCAGAGAGGATTCAGCCAATCTTTTATCAACACTCTACTCTGGTCCTCTGTTACAATGCTGTCTGGCTCCTTTATGCACGAGCAGGCAGACATCTGGGCCAGTAAGGTAAAATCTAGCTGAAGACAACTTTCCTACTGATTGGGAGGTTAATTGTAAAACTAGGGTATTTTAAAATATATGTTTTAGTAGTAGTTTAAATTAAAATACAATTTCAGTAATGTAAAATCATGACAAATACATAAAAAATATATTGACCAGACATAATTAGAAATTCGTTTACCTGAATTAGCTTGATGTGTTGTCTTCACTGTGAGTAGTGAAATACATGTTCCCTGTCAGAGATTCTGAGGGAATATATACTATGTTTTGGTCTACCTTAAATGGCCACTGAATGTTACTGTTACTCTTCCAAAATTGAGCTTTCAATGTATATTTTCTGACAATATATCAACTGGTTATGAAAAGGCAAGTTTAAGCATCTGAGTCATCTCTAGTCATTTTCGCTTGTTCTCACTTTTCGTATGACGTTATCAATACCTCCAATGATAATAGGTATCCACTTTTATATGTGCATGCATAACGCATTTCTTCTTGCGTTATGTTTGCTTACTTCAACAATGGCGTTCTCCATGCACTTTGCTTTGCTTTCTCCAGGAAAATGCCTGGCTTTAGGAGTTGCTAAGAACTTACTAAGTACCTATTGCTCTCACAGTTGTCAAATATCTGTTCTACTCTGTATGTATCATGAATGTACAATCTATAGCAGAACAGAAGTAAATTACCTGTAATATATTTTCATGACATTATTTGTTAACTTCATTCATATTTTATCAATTCTGACATAATTTTGTCAAATATTTTTAATTTTATATTATTTCTGCTCCTATAAGCAAAGAAGATAAGCCACATAAAGGTGTTAATGTCAGAGAAGTTTATGGAAGTATACTAGAAGTACTTTTCATATATTTTCATATATTTACCATCCCTTGTGCATTGCTTAAAAGGTACTTGTTTCCTAAAAATTTATGGATTAAGATAAATGCTGTAAGGAGAAGATGCCACTTCTAGTCCATACTATCCTTCAATATAAGTAATCTGATTGTAAACTCATAGCAGTTGTAGGTTAAAATCTCTCTTTCAGTGGATACTTTTTATACTGTATACAGTACACATTGACATCCTTCATATCTCAATTTGACAGTCAGTAAACAAGGACTACAGTGATGACAGTGGCTGCACTGGCTCTTCATAGCTTTGCAACCTTGTACCAATTTAAAAGACTATTAAATACAATACTGTGATGCAACACTTCTACACTTCTTGGTTATTTGTCTTGCAGGCAATTGTGAGATACTTTCATCTGGGTTTGAAATTTTGAAAATTTGGAACACCAAATTCTGATACTTTCACTGCAAGTTTTGCCAAACTTAAACTACTTGGGTGTAATGTTTCATCAAATTCTTATCACACAAGATGTTTTGGGAGTACTTGTATTAAAATTGTATAGTATTGAAATCATAAAGAAAATATTGTGGTTTACTTACCGGTGAATGCTTGCAAGCTTTTATTATAAAGATCTAGTTTCTTTGCTCTGGAAAAGAAGCTTGAATCTTTCAACTGTCACGTGAAAGTAAGGAAAAGAGGACTGAGGTCATGTCATGGGTACAACTTTTGCCATCCCCTTAAAAACATGGCTGTGTTCTAAATCTTTGGGAAATCATGCTTAATCCATACTCACAAGAGGGGTGTTGGAGTTTAGCAATATTTTTCCTGGAGATTCCACTGGTTTTGGGCAGATTTCATCCCAGGCTAACTCCTCCATTCCAGAACAAAACAAAGAAACATATCCTCCAGAAATTTATATACTTATATTTATATTTCTGAAAATGTTTTTTCAGGCTAGGATGACAAAAGATTCTGTAAGAGCCAGGAAATACTGACACACAGCACCCTCTTCATTCTCACTTCCATTAGAGTGCTCACACTGAATTAACTTTTGTTACCAACATCTTCAGTGGCTTTCTGACACTGAATACAGTGTCCACTCTGAGTAGGAGCTGTTGCCTCTTACTAGAAAGGAGGTTTTTATCTCCCTTAATAAGTGGGTCAATAAGTCAGAGCCAATTCAGTACCCTAGTGCAAGCCCATCTCACTGCATGTAGTCTCTATGCATGGTAGCATGGACCTTAAGTAGCTAGAGAAAGCTTAGCTTGTCTTCAGGATAATGTGTGCTTTTTCAGTCTGAACACAAGGAGCACAGCCACCATTACCAAATAAAGGAGTCTGAGTTGCAGGTGCTAGCATGTTTTGGCTGGCTCTAAAACCTTTTCTTCACCTCTCAGTTTAGACATAACAGATAAATCCTTAATTTGTTTAGGAGCAGATATTAACAAGAATAGTTTCTGCACCGATTAGTAACTCGTGCAATTTTCCTGATAACTATGGGTCTGCCTGTGCAAAATTTAATCCATTTAATTTAAGTGATTGTCTAATATAGTCTGTCTAATGTGTCAAGAGGAAAAAAAACCACCACAACCCAAAACCAATAAATAAACTTTATTGGACTGCTGAATACTGTGTCCACAAGGCAGCTGTCTTTAAATTGTATTGTAGTATTGTCTTTAAATAATAAGGAAACATTTAACAGTGTCTATGTGCTGTCTGAAATCTCATAGAAATTTGCACTCCCGGAATTTTAAAGTTTCTAGCTTGAGACTTGGTTGTGCAAACCAATTAAATTATGACAGCCCAACTTAAGGAGAAATTGTTTTCCTTGTGACAAGATAATCCAAATAAAGTATACAAATAATCTGTTGTTTGTTTCTTGTGCGCTCTCTGTATTTGAGCACACCTAGCAAAAAAGCATATCTTCTTTCATCCTGTTTCAATAAATTGTCCATCCATCTCTTCTGCAGTTTTCTTATGATAAATATTCATATAATTTATATTTAAGTCTTCTGAAAGATAGATTTGAAATGAAATAGATATTTCATACTGATTTCCTACTGATTGCTTTCTTCTCTTCCTGCTTTCTTGTTAGAGAAATGTTCTACAATGGGATAAAGCTGCAAGGAACATTCTTTGAAAAATTATAAACTAAAACCAGGTCAGTCTAGGTGAAAGAAGAATATATAATAAATCTTATGCTGCAAAAGAAAATCCTCAGGAAGCCAATTCTAGTTCTTGACCACAAAAAAACTATGAGAAGATCGGGGTCTTCACACTTCACTACTCAGAAAACTGATATTGCCCTTGGAAAAATTTTGCTTCTTCTCAATGTCTACTTTTAACCATGTGCTTTCTGTGCCAACTGCTTGGCTTGCAAATTATGCTCTACAGCCTCTTGGCAATTAACTTTGCTACTTCATTAGTAGTTCACATTAGGAGGAAGCTATTCTGCCACACAACAGGTTCTTGTGTGTTCATGTTGAATGACTACCAACAGTACATGTAATTGGCAGTGGCTAGAAATCCAGGATATCTCTTAATGATTGTACTTCATAAATGAAGATAAACAAGTTGAATAAAGAGAATAATAAATGTTCGAGTAGCAGTATTATGTTTGCTCTACCTTCTTATTAGGCCATTTCCATCATCATATATTTCACTTGGAATATGGATTTGAATATGCCATTGTCAACTCACATTCCTATTCTAAATGTCCTTCTCTGATTACTAAATGGAGTTATTAAACCAATAATTTGGAATATGAAATATTAAGAGAAAAGCATGTCAAACAGCAATTATTAATGGACATAAGTATTTGCATGATTAAAGCTGTAATAGTAAGTTGTCTTGGGGCTGAACCTGTATTATTTTGTGCAACTGCATTACACCAGAATAATGGGGACCAGCCTCTGACTTTGATATCTGGTTTTAGTGCATAATAATAGCGATGAACAGTTCTATAATGCTTTTGCTAAACTGCCAGCACTTAATCATTTTTCAGAATATGAGTCTATTGGTTATTTAATTTAGAAAATGGCTGTATCTGCTCTTTAATCTACTGCTTGCTGGTGTATTACTATTAAGACTATAGGAATGACACCATGACTCTTTGAGGAATGGCCTGTATTCTTCTGTTATATAATCTGGAATCACATTTGTTTTTTCATGGTTGTATGACATTGGTGGCTCATAGACATACTGTGACTGATTAATAGATCCAGCTGCTTTTCCTTCTTTATTGTTTCCAACTGAGAAACTCCAGGATTATAGAAGAAATTCTCATTATTAGTCCCTGCATGAATGACCTTTACTTTCTGCGGTTAAATTTAATCCATATTTCTATTATTCCATTCCTTAATGTCATGGAGTCCTTCCATTAAAAGAATCTGATCTTTCCCATGCTCACAGTGCTGCCAGTTTTGCATCAGCAAGTGAAATTCCTTTGCATTTTTCTTTCCAAGTTTATTAATGAAAATATTAAATGGGTGTTGACTAGTGTTTCAGTGTCTACTTGGAGCTCCACCTTCTCTTACAGGTTTTTGAAATTTCCTTTTGAGTCTGTCTTTATCTATTTTGCTGTTCTTATTCTAGTTCTGTTCTTTGCCATTACCATTAATAATGTCCAATAGAATATCATGTGGCACCAATATCTTATCTTACCAAAATACATGTTTATAGTGTATACTATACACTATAACGCTGTCCTGGTTTCGGTTGATTTTCTTCCTATTAACTGGTATAGTGCTGTGTTTTGGATGTAGTGTGAGAATAATGTTGATAACACATTGATGTTTGAGTTGTTGCTAAGTAATGTTTATGTCAGTCAAGGACTTTTCATTTTCCCGTGCCCTGCCAGGTGTGCAGGGGGCTGGGAGGGAGCGTGGTCGTGACGGCTGGCCCAGCTGGCCAATGGGCTATTCCATACTATATGACATCATGCTCAGCATTTAAGGCTGGGTGAAGAAGAAGGAGGGGGGGGATGTTTGCAGTGATGGTGTTTGTCTTCCCAAGTAACCGTTACGCGTGATAGAGCCCTGCTTTCCTGGAGATGGCTGAACACCTGCCTGCCGATGGGAAGGAGTGAATGAATTCCTTGTTTTGCTTTGCTTGCGTGCGCGGCTTTTGCTTTACCTATTAAACTGTCTTTATCTCAACCCACGAGTTTTCTCACTTTTACCCTTCTGATTCTCTCCCCCATCCCACCCAGGGGGAAGTGAGCGAGCGGCTGTGTGCTGCTCAATTGCCTGCTGGGGTTAAACCACGACAAGCATATACTTATATATTACAAAATACAATTCTTGCACCTAGTACAAGAAGTAATATATTTCATTTTAAATATCTGATGAGTTTCTTATAATCTACCTCTGAGAAGCAGTCCTACAGGAGGATGGCAGTCTCTAGAGTTCTTTTGCAGCAGTTGGAATAATTCTGCTGGAAATCGCCTGAGGCAGTCGTGTCTCTTACTTAGCTACTCCAGCGTGGAGTAATTCCCTTGATCTGCTCCACTTGAAATCTGGGGCATATCCTGACATGAAAAATAATCAATGCCTGTATATTTTTCCCCCAGTTTTTTTAAAAAATCCCTTTCATCCCCAGCTTTACAGTGTGTATGCTTGCTCCTGGCAGACTCCATACTGACTTTTCTCTGGATCTGTTGTAGTGACAGGTTTGTTAGTCCTTACCAAGGACTCCCCAATCACAAAAAGCTGCCTCTCATCTTAAAGCTCTATTCTGAGTTATTTCTCCTGTCTGTTGACTATCCTGCCTTCTCTTCTGTGTAATGTCTTTGTTTATACTTGGACAATTTCTCATAGCTATCTCCATTATCTCTTCTCTTATGGGACTAGTGGTTTCTTTCTTCTGTCATCCTATCTTCTCTTTCAGCATGTTTCTCCTCATTGCTGCCCAGTGCAGCATAGCTGTTCCTAAGCTAGCTAGTTAATCCTCCTGCCATGTTCTTACAGTGTTCTTTTTTTGGTTTATTGATCTGCCATTCAGCTTCTATTGTTCAGTAAATGCAGGTCGTCAGTTTTTTATGCTGCCTCCTCTCTTCCATTTATCTTGACATTCCTGTGTGAACTTTCTTCTGTTTTCCAAGTCCATGTCCAGTCTTCATTTTTTTTCTTCCATGAGCTCCATTGGATAAACTTCACACAAACCCAGGTTCTATCAGTCACTTGCTCAGAGAGGATGCTCTTCTCACAGTTTTTTGCATCTCCATCTTTATCTTCACTTTTTGGTGAAGTTAACAGTTCGATGTAATTTGTTGCTTGAGTAACAGTGTTTGCCCTTCTTACCTTGCCTTTAAAGAAAATCATAGGTGGGTAAAGTTGCTTTACACAAACTCAGTGTTTTCTGTCATACGTTGGTCTCATTGGTCAACAATCTCCACGTTACAGTCAAACTTTTATGTCTGGGAGTTTACAATCTATATGAAACCTCCCCAAAAAAAGGACAAAAGATTGAATTAAACAGAAAGGAATTAAGTATTTTTTCAAGTAAAATTTCACTGCTTTTTAGCTAAAGTTCAGGGTAACCAATTAAAGTATTTTTTAAGAAAATATTTGCTGTTCCTCTTCTGCTCTCAATCAAAAACATCCATATATGCATATTTGTCTCCTATTTACCAGCCGAGGTATCCTAGCAAATACTTGCTGTTGAATGTTTTTCCGTATCTGTCAGGTGCAATTCTCTACAGAACACCTGGAGAAGAATGTAGTAAAAGGAAATAATTAGAGACAAGGTGAAGTGTATACTCTGTTTCTATAATGCATTTCACTGCCCTGTTCTTTCAGAACATGAAGCTGTAATCCAGCAGATCTAACCGATAAAAAGGCAAAATACTCTGCTCCCTCTGATATACTTTTAATGCCTTTTTCTATGAAAATTCCTCTTGGTGACTGAATCTGACAACTATATCTCTTCAGTAAAGAATTTAAAAATAGGAACCAGAGGTTGAAGAATGTGGTTTCTCTATTGGGCTCATAATGAGATATTTAATAAAATAGATTTTAATTCTATTACACTGTCCAAAAGTGCATGTGGATTTGTAATACTCAATGTAAAGTTACTGAATTTTGAACTGTAACCAAATCAGAATGGTTTAGAATTCTGAAGAAACCTCAATCTTCAAGATCATATGAACTTTAACCTTCCTTTACAGCAGGGTGAGAAGAATCCTATTCCCTGAAAATTTCTTCTGTCTCTGGTTTGTCACTGTTGGTGAAAGAAGAGACCTATTCTCTTAGCATGAACTAGAAAATTGATCACTGTTACCCCATGTCCTGCTGACATCTATGTTTTTTATCTAAACCAGTGCCAGAGAAAAATGATAAGAAAAGCAAGGCAAGATGATTTTCACAAGCATTGATTGCAGTCTACAAAATTACTATACTTTTAGATCCTGTAGTTTAAACTGATACAGCTTTTAACATTCCTGAAATATTTTTGTTCTGAGCAGCATATGGGTGATATATAGGACCTGATCTTTACCATCATTCAAAAAAAGTAAAAATTGGAAAGAAAGTGTACTTAAAAGCACACACTACACATATTATTCACACTGAAAACCTGGTTTTCACATACAATTGGAAGCATGGTAATTAGACAAACTAGACTACAGTTCTTTGCTATCATACCCTGAAAATTACAAGGCTTTTCTTTCTTATTTTGTAACTAGGAATCTGTTTCAAAGGGATCAATGGCTTTTTTTTTCTACTAAATGTGTTAAATTCTTCAGAAGCTCTTTTGGTGTCTAGTAGCCAAATAGTGCTTTCTGCAAAAATTTGAGTGCAACTACATTGTTGGATAAAGATTATGAAGATAAGTATCAAGCTCTTTGATTATTTCCTAAGTTTTCTGCTGTATAATACATAACCCAGGAGGGATTTTTATGATTTTATTACAAAAGCCTAAGTTTCAAAGAGCTTTGTGAGTTCAATTCTGTTTCTATGCACTTTGAAGATGCAATACAATCAAGACACTTTGGGATAAATTTTAGGAGTTATGCATGAAAAATAATCACGTACAGTTTAATCATAAATAAAGGGGGTTTTGTGTGTATTTCCTATGGATTGCTTTGAAAATTTGCCCTTTTAGAAGGTCATAAGCTGCAGTAAAGAAGGGCCTTAAGGGTCAGACAGGAGTTCAAAAACCTTTTTGAATGATTTCTATAACATTCATTTGAAATTGCTGTAGGTGTGACCAAAAGCCTGCTGAAGTTAATTCAGTTGTTTCTCTTCTTTTCAGTAAATTGGGGCTCATATTCTTAGGTCACGAGCTAAAAAGATCCCTCTAATTTTCTAAGAGAAAGAAGGCATGTATTTGAAAGTTTTGGACTCTGCTTTTGAGAAATAACTAAGATAGTTGGAATGAAATGTCTTAATGTCACTTGAGTTGGACATCTAAATAATTTATTAGTAGAAAGATTGCAGTTGGAATATTATAAAGCCTATTATGTATCAAGATTTCCTTTAAATGTCCCTATGAGCTAAACATAAAATTTTGCAAAATATTACTTGATATTCCCTTGGGAGACAGTCCTGAAGGGCAAAGGGGTCCAGGAAGGCTGGACGTTCTTCAAGAAGGAAGTCTTAAAGGTGCAGGAACGGGCTGTCCCCATGTGCCGAAAGAAGAACGGGCGGGGAAGATGACTGGCCTGGCTGAACAGGGAGCTGTTGCTGGGACTCAGGAAGAAAAGGAGAGTTTATCTCCTTTGGAAGAAAGGACAGGCAACTCAAGATGAGTACAGGGATCTCGTTAGGTTGTGCAGAGAGGAAATTAGAAAGACAAAAGCCCAGCTAGAACGCAACCTGGCCATGTCCTGAGAGACAACAAAAAATGCTTTTACAAGTATATTAATGACAAAAGGAGAGCCAAGGACAATGTCCACCCTTTATTGGATGCGGGGGGGAACATTGCCACCAAGGACGAGGATAAGGCTGAGGTACTTAATGCCTTCTTTGCCTCAGTCTTTAATAGTCAGAGTAGTTATCCTCAGGGTACTCAGCCCCCTGAGCTGGAAGACAGGGACGGTGAGCAGGATAAACCCCCCATAATCCATGAGGAAGCAGTTAACAACCTGCTATGCCACCTGGATGCTCACAAGTCTATGGGGCTGGATAAGATCCACCCGAGGGTACTGAGGGAACTGGCAGAGGAGCTTGCCAAGCCACTCTCCATCATTTACCAGCAGTCCTGGTTAACGGGGGAGGTCC
>VZTQ01009134.1:114377-131256 GCA_013400755.1 Pelecanoides urinatrix
TTTGGGCCCCTCACTACAAGAAGGACATTGAGGTGCTGGAGCGTGTCCAGAGAAGGGCAACAAAGCTGGTGAAGGGTCTGGAGAACAAGCCTTCTGATGAGTGGCTGAGGAAACTGGGACTGTTTAGCCTGGAGAAGAGGAGGCTGAGGGGAGACCTCATTGCGCTCTACAACTACCTGAAAGGAGGTTGTAGCGAGGTGGGAGTTGGTCTCTTCTCCCAATTACAAGCGATAAGACGAGAAGAAATGGCCTCAAGTTGCACCAAGGGAGGTTTAGGTTGGACATTAGGAGAAATTGTTTTACTGAAAGAGTGGTCAGGCCTTGGAACAGGCTGCCCAAGGAAGTGGTGGAGTCACCATTCCTGGAAGTATTTAAAAGACATGTAGATGAGGCGCTTAGGGATGTGTTTTAGTGAGCATGGTGGTGTTGGGTTGATGGTTGGACTCGATGATCTTAGAGGTCTTTTCCAACCTTAATGATTCTATGATTTTATATTGACATTTCTGATAATTACAACAAACAGACAAACAAACAAAATCAGGAATCATTGAAGCCAATCATGACATTGCTGCATTATTTTAAGGCACAAAGTCTAGAAAGAGTTACTTTCAAGGCTCAGACTGACTTCTTATATTTCTTAATGGTATTTCCATAGATAGCATAAGCAAGAGGGCACTGCAGGTAACTGAACTTTCACTAAAATTTACAAGATTATATAATATTTACAGGTTTTGGACCACATTGTATTAGTATTAATGATGACTGCTGCAGGAACACTCAAACTTCTAAAAGTGTAGAATAGAAATATAATGAAATATAATACTCCATGGTTTTCTCCCAAGATATTCTGATTCTATTCACTTTTTATTACACTGCAGTATTATTTTTTTCTAAGTCTGTAGATGATATTACATTTGCAGTGTTCAAGGCACACTGGTGAACTGGAGCTAACACACAATAGTACAGAAATAGCAACAGTTTTGCTATCTTTTGAATAGAGAAATGTTGTTACTAGAGATGATGGAACAGTTCAAACTATGGGGATTTAAGAGTTTAGCAGAAACTTTGCAAAGTTGTTCAGCTAACTAGAAGTATTGATGCCTGCAAATGACATCAAAGCTTAAAGGAAGTTAGACTAGTTGAAAAGCAAGTAGAATAATTAATTGTGTAGGATTTATTCTACAAATTTAGCTAGAGCAGCCTAGATTACTGATTGCAGATACCTTCCCCTGTGAATTGATCTCTTCCTACTGTGAATTGCTCATGAACTGATTTTCAGTTGATTAATTATAAATGTTGTGGGAATGGGGGAAGAACAGCCTCCACAGCACTTAACTTTAGGCAACTGACTTAAGTGCCTGAGACAGCAGGCTAATCTAGGCTTCTTATATACTCAGTGGAAAAAAGATAAACTCTTCCACAGGGAGAATTTAAAGAGAGTTTTTAGGTTCCCACTCCTCTTGCAGTGCTTTCATTTTTCTTTATAAATTCTAAGAATATTCTCAGTTATTTGTGTCACTTGAAATGGCTAATTTTCCTTAGCACTCTGAATCTGTACTTTGCTTTTAAAGAAATTCAAAACAGCTTAGTTTGGTTTGCACACACTAGGCAAAAAATTTTCCTTGAGCATAGCAAAAATAATACACAGGTACATTCAGCAAAACTGTCTGGAAGGGAATAAACAGAAATAGCAGAAGGGTCCAGCTGGAGCAGATGCCATGCTCCTGAAGCCCTGCTAGTACTGTAGAATCATAGAAACATAGAAGAGTTGTTTGGGTTGGAAGGGACCTTTGAAGATCATCTTGTCCAACACTCCTGCAGTGAGAAGGGACATCTTCAACTAAATCAGGTTGCTCAGAGCCCCGTCCAATGTGACCTTGAATGTTTCCAGGAATGGGGCATCTACCACCTCTCTGGGCAACTTGTTCCAGTATTTTACCACCCTCATTGTAAAAAATGTCTTCCTTATAGGTCGTCTAAATCTACTCTCTTTTAGTTTAAAACCATTCCCCCTTGGCCTATAGCAACAGGCCCTGCTAAAAAGTCTGTTGCCATCCTTCTTATAAGCCCCCTTTAAGTACTGATAGGCTGCAATAAGGTCTCCCAGAAGCTTCTCTTCTGGCTGAACAAAGCCAACTCTCTCAGCCTTTCTTCATAGGAGAGGCGTTCCATCCCTTTGATCATTTTTGTGGTCCTCCTCTGGATGCGCTCCAACAGGTCCACGTCTTTCTTTTGCTGGGGGCCCCAGAGCTGGATGCAGTTCTCCAGGGGGGATCTCACCAGAGCAGAGTGGAGGGGCCGGATGACCTCCCAACACCTGCTGGCCATGATTCTTTTGATGCAGCCCAGGATACGGTTGGCCTTCTGGGCTGTGAGCACACATTACTGGCTCATGTCCAGCTTTTCATCCACCAGTACCCACAAGTCCTTCTCAGCAGGGCTGCTCTCAATCCCTTCATCCCCCAGCCTGTATTGATACCGTGGGGTTGCCCTTACCCAGGCCCATTTCTGGAGCTTGCTTAGGTCCCTCTGGATGACATCCTGTCCCTCAGGTGTGTCAACTGCACCACTCAGCTTGGTGTCAGCTACAAACCTGCTGAGGGTGCACTCAATCCCACTATGTCATTGATGAAGATATTAAACAGTACTGGTCCCAGTATGGACCCCTGCGGGACACCACTTGTCACTGATCTCCATCTGGACATTGGGCCATTGACCACTGAATCTGACCATCCAACCAATTTCTCCTCCACAAACAGTCTACCCATCCAATCCATACCTCTCCAGTTTAGAGAGAAGGATGTTGTGGGGGACCATGTCAAAGGCCTTACAGAGGTCCAGATAGATGACATCTGTAGTTCTTCCCATGTCCACTGATGTAGTCACTCCATCATAGAAGGCCACTAGGTTGGTCAGGCAGGACTTGCCCTTGGTGAAGCCATGCTGGCTGTCTCAAATCATCTCCCTGTCCTCCACGTGCCTTAGCATAGCTTCCAGGAGGATCTGTTCCATGCCAGGCACAGAGGTGAGACTGACAGGTCAGTAGTTCACCAGATCTTCCTTTTTTCCCTTTTGAAAAATGGGTGCAATGTTTCCCTTTTTCCAGTCACCAGGGACTTCACCTGACTGCCATGACTTTTCAAATATCAAGGAGAGTGGCTTGGCAACTACATCAGCCGATTCCCTCAGGACTCTGGGATGCATCTCGTCAGCTCCCATAGGGTTATGTATGTTCAGGTTCCTCACGTGGTCACGAACCTGACCTTCTCTTACAGTGGGAGGGACTTTCCTCCCCCAGTCCCTGTCTTGCAGTCCATCCACTCGAGAGGTGTGGGAAGAGAGGTTGCCAGTGAAGACAGAGGCAAAAATATTGTTGAGTACTTCAGCTTTCTTCTCGTCCATTGTTATCAGTTTGCCAGTCGCGTTCATTGGGATGGGGTACACTTTCTTTGATCTTCCTTTTTTGGCTGACAAACCTGTAGATGCCCTTCTTATTATTCTTTGCGTCCCTTGCCAAGTTCAGCTCCAGCTGTGCCTTGGCCTTCCTGACTCCATCCCTACATAACTGGGCAATGTCCCTATACTCTTCCCAGGATATCTGAACCTGCTTCCACAGCCTGTGCATTTCCTTCTTGCCCTTTAGTTTGACCAGCGGGTCTTGACTCATCCTTGCCGGTGTCATGCCTTCCTTTCCTGATTTCTTACACCTCGAGATCAAGAGCTCTTGTGCTCTATGGAAAGTGTCCTTAGAGATCTGCCAGCTCTGTTCTGCTCCCTTGTCCCTGAGGGCAGTTTCCCAGGGGGTCCTGCTTCCACTGCCTGTGTAGTTTCTACACGTTAGGATAACGATAGTGAAATTTCAAACAAAATTTTGATAACAATGTGGATAATTAGTCAGCTTTTGTAACAACATTTGGTAAGATATGACATGACCAATGACAAAATCTGTTAGGTTGCTGGACACACCATGAGTAAGTGTGTTATCCCGTTAGACAGTGTGTGCTAAAATGACCGCTAGCTATACAGGCAGTGGTCTAGATATGAGTACCTTTGCTGCAATTACTCTTTATTTGGCTACACACACCTAGCCTCTGGGCAGCTTTACTTTCTTAGTGTGAAGAACTGAAAAACTGGAAAAAACAAGGGTAGTTTAGAGCTGCCTTGTGCTTGCTCTACTGCTGTGCCAAAAAGAGTTTATCAAAGAAGTGGTTTATTGTTTTTGTTATCCACCTAGATATGCTATCACTTACACATAATGTTTGAAATATCAATACTTGCAACTGTGATTTCAAAATTGGTTTTCAATTAAAAGTTACTAGTATTGACTTACTAACTATATATGAGCAAACATCAACAGGGTCAGAGTCCATCCAAATAAATCTTTATTTAAGCAAATGCTTACAAAACCCTGTTACAGATACTTGTCCAGATCTATAAAGAGTTGTAAAACATATTTTCTAATAGATTTTGTAACCATTGCAGGAATGCAATGAGTAAAGTGAGTTCAAGGGCTAGGCATTTAATTAGGTCCTTTCAGATCATCAGGATCTAAAGAATCTCAGTTTACAATAGCTAAATAATTATTTAAGGTAACCCTGGGCACATTAGTTGATTTATTGGAAAAGTTGTGCAGAGGATTAAATACAGGAAGAATAGAAACAGTAAATGTACAAGAGAAGAAAAAAGAATGAGGGAACTATGGATCACTAATAGCAATGCAAGTATGCAAGCATGAACTAAAATTCAAAACGATCTTGCAAAAATGAAGTTATAGTCAGAAAACAATGAGATTATTAGGGAAAAGAGAATTTTCAAACAGGAATAATTTGCTACATAATTAAAGAATGAGAAGTAATTCTTCAGAAAAAGCATTGGAGTTATAGCACTTGGCAAGCTGAATATAGGTCAGCAATGCCACTTTGCGTCAGAGAAAACAAATTTGTAGTATGTACAACACTAGTGTAATCTGTAACACATATGCATATCCTGAAAACAAGAATGCTTTTCATTCCTACCCAGCCTGAAATAGGCATGGCAGTTTGTGTCAGCTTTAGGCTCTAAAGGAGGTCCAAGTAAAGACCAATAACTTCATTGTCCTCCTTCCCTCCATTTCCCTTTTTCTCTTTTCCTCCTCTCCTCCTCCATCTTACTAGTTCCTGTGTTTTTTAGACGGGTTTCCATGCTCCCAGGCAATCAAGTGCTCCTGACATTCTGCCTAGCTGTCCTTGAAACCTGTTATCTTTCTCACTGATGACCTTCCAGCCTCTTGGGTTGAAGTAGCAAAGTCCTTCAAGAACAAATTTTTTGGACCTCACAAATTACTCTAGATTCCTTGCAAGAAAATGAGCCCCCAGCCCTTGATTAGCAGATCTATGCGATATCAGGAGACGTGGGTTTTGATTTTACCATGGTTTGCCTTTATTAGGAATTGGGAGAGAAATATCTTTACATTTTTAGAGCTGAGTCTTTTAAGCCTAAGTACCACGTTCCATCTGGGATGTGGATTTAGTTCTGAACAACTCATCTGAAACAGATATTTCTCTCTGCTCCCTGAGGGATTTATTGGCAAAACTAGCCATCTATTAACATTATCTTGGGACTCTGCACAGTGAGAATAGATGTCATAAATCTTAGTTGTATAAAAGCCCAGAAGCTATAAGGTTTTACTGGACAGCAAATAGAAAATTCCAATAAGTTCAGACCTGTTTATTTTACTTAGAGTGAAAGAACATTCTGAGTGAAGCTTGGCTGGAAACGTCGTTGGAGACAGCCATTCCACCCACCTCACACTAATCAATTATAACATCACACTTTGCCCTTGCACACTTTTTCTCAAATACATGTAATCATTTTGCCTGGGCCATGCAAAATAACAGGTACTTGTATTACTAATTACTGTGCCAATGGCCTTGGTCTTGGATGTGATTAGAACTAATAATAAAAGAAATGAAAAAATGTATCTATAATATTACATTCTATTAGTAGCAAGAGTCTACAATTTAAATTTACATTACTCACCAGGATTCATGTTTCTCAACTGTCTGATCAAATTAAGATTATACAGAGCCCAATTAGCTCTGGTTACCTTTGTTAGTTTTTCCTGATTGGTCTCACTAAAATTATTACAGAAAGACATAGATTTACTTAAGCATAGTTAAAAATTTTACTGCTAAAAGCAGAAGACGTTTACCTATTCAGAGCTTGACAGTACATAGTGGCAGATTTGGCAGATTTGAGGCCCCCAAAACACTCTTTGATTTGTGCCTTTTAAATTTTATTTTTACTGTACATACTATTTTCTTTCCACATTGATGATGCACATTTCATTCTGGCTAACCTCATTTGCAACAAATATTTTTTCAGCAGTTACTGTCATGTCACCATAGTTATTTTGTTATTATAGTTTATTGCATTGCATTTCCAACCAAACCCAGTTCTAGCAAAGAAACCAAACATTACCACTTAACACAACTACTGACTTTATTCTAACTTTTAACCAGTAAAAATCTGATTAGAATTTTTCTGGATATAAGGCTGGTTTCTATACAGTGTTATACCTATAGTACAATTTACTTATCCTAGAAGACTTTTTTATCTAGGTGTTGCCAGTTTGCTTTTCTGTGCAGCTGCAATATCATAATAGGGTTAAAAAGTCACCATCACGTTCAAAGCAAAGAAAAAGTTCTATTATAGTTGAAACAATCCTACACACTTGGGAAGTTTAAAAATTTAATTATTTAAATATAAATCTGGAAGAAGACAAAACTGTTCTGTACCTATTCTTACAGAAGTAAGAATAAGTACAGAATTCTTACCTGTTCTTGGAGGTGTATTAACCTCTAAGCTATTTGTAATTTATGTAAATAAGAAAATGCTTAGAGGAAAATGTATTTCATTTAACTATGACAGTAAAAATAAATTAAAACCAACTTCATAGGATCAAAATTTTCCATATTCTTTAAAACACAATGAAATTAGTGGAAATCACAATGTATTCATATTTACTTTAAAAAAAAAGAACATCATAGAAAACCTTTTTGCTCATGTAAGACATATCTGGCATGCTGCTGTGCTGCTCCACATTAACTTTTCCTCTTGATTTTTTGCCTCTTATTCAGAGGCAAGGAAGGCAGATGGAGCTGTATAAGGTAACTTGTAATCCCTGTACGAGGTAAGAAAATAAACCACAGAACCTTGTTGCTGAAAGGCTGCACGGGCAATACCTCCTATTTGAATCCCATAAAATCGTAGTTAATCTGAAGGTCATCAAGTTAATATTCATAAACCTGAAGGTACATAAGCCAGTTGAGTTCTCACATCATGTCTCACTTTTAATTCGGGAAAGGGTATTTCTTTCCAAATAAAATGAAAGCATCAGAATTCTGCAGTAACCAATTGCTCTGCAACAAATTTGTATTTCTTTCCAAATAAAATGAAAGCATCAGAATTCTGCAGTAACCAATTGCTCTGCAACAAAAATGTTTTTCTTTCAAAGGTTTTATATTAGAATTACAGAATCATAGAACAGCCCAGGTTGCAAGGGACCTCAAAAGATCATCTGGTCCAACCTTTCCTGGGAAAGGGAACCTAGATGAGATTATCTAGCACCATGTGCAATTGCATCTTGAAAACCTCCAGTGATGGGGACTCTAGTTGTCCCTGGGGATGTTGTTTCAGTGAATGACTGTTCTTGCTGTAAAAAATTTCTTTCTTATATCCAGAAGAATCATAGAATCATAGAGTCACTGAGGTTGGAAAAGACCTCTAAGATCATCGAGTCCAACCGTCAACCCAACACTACCATGCCCACTAAACCATGTCCCTAAGCGCCTCATCTACACGTCTTTTAAATACCTTCAGGGGTGGTGACTCCACCACTTCCTTGGGCAGCCTGTTCCAAGGCCTGACCACTCTTTCAGTAAAGAATTTTTTCCTAATGTCCAAGAAAGTTCTTGATAATTCAAACAGCACCTTGAAATGAGAAGAAACTACTAAATATTTTTACTTTATGAAGGATTTTAATCATCTGTATGGGGAGGTATAGAACCTGAGTCCTTTGAAAGCTCTGTAAGCTGTTTCCAGAAAAGTTTTAGGGTAAATACCTCTGCAAGGGCAGCATGCTACTTTTGATCTCAACTCCACCTTATTTTCCATTGCTAACAAAGGGATTGTTACCACTGGATGAAAAATAGTAGTCTGAAGGCTTGCTTTGTAGACATTCATCTATTTATGACAATAGGGTTATTGCATCTACTCTTGAAGAGCAAGAGGGAGTTAGGATAAACCACCCTTTGGGATGTAATGGTAATCATTGTGATTAGCAACTTCACAGACAGGGCCCTGGAGGATATCTTCATTTCTCATGGGTGTTGGCCAAGATGAGAATGCCAAGCATGCATTAAACCAATACATTAAATTCTACCAAAAAATTAAGCACCCAGCCTAGGAAATTGAATGTGAGCAACTAATACAGTGTGATAAATTTAGCAGCAGTAGGATGACTGGTTGGGAAACTTCTTGGAAAATAGGAACCACAAGAAAGCTTCTGAGGGTAGGGATAAAATAGTCCAGTACCAATCATACAAAAATTAAAATCATACAGACACACAGGCAACAACATATAGGGAAGAGGAAAAGGAAAAATGTTACCATTAGCTTGACAACGAGGAAGGGTGTTTATGTTTCATGAAAAAAAATGAATGTCTTCAAAAAATGAAGCAGAAGCAATTGCAGGCAGGCTGTGGGACTGCTGTGAGGATTTGTGTAAGTATGAAGTAAATGTTGACTTAACATCAACACATTAACAACTGAACAAGAGTCAGAGAGGATTTGTTCATCCTTAGAGCCATCAAATGAGGGGCAGGAAATTACAACTTTGGAAAATCCTCAGCAGGAAAAGCTAAACATTTTCAAAAAAGCAAGGGAGATACTGCCATTATTATAATTCACAAGCTTCACACATACCAACTGTCAGGGCATTACTTGCCAAAAAGAGACCTTGACAGTGCGATCATACGTCTACCTGATCTGCCAAAGGCATTACCTGAGAAAGAAGAAGAAGGTTTTAGAATGACACCAAGTACAATAGATCAGACATTCAGCTTATGAAATTGAACAGAAAATACTGAGAATATGAAATGGAACTACACTGCAACTTCACAGGCTTCAGTAAAGCATTTGATCATGTATGGCAAGGAATACTATGGACTGTGATGAAGACACTCAACATTAGCAACAGAATAGTGACAACCCTTGAAATCCTTTATTACAATGCAGGGAGTAAAGTCCTTGAAGGCAACACACTGAGTAAGTAGTAACAGCTCATGTAAGAAAGTGATGTCTCCTATTGCCACATCCCTTCAATTGTTTCCTTGAACATGTTATGTCAGACTCTGAAAACTTTGAAGGAGTGCTATCAGTTAGAGGTAGTAATATAGGTAGTAATATAATAAAATATATCCTTTGAAGATGATATAGATTTGATAGGAGGAATGGGACCAGGATGTGCAAATACAATGACAAAGCTGGGCAGCACTGCAATGATGTATGGTATGGAGATCAGGACAAAAAAAAAGAGCAGTGTAATGACAATGAGGATTACTGACACTGAACAGGAAATAGACATCAAAAGCAAGAAAGTTGAATGAAGAGACTTATTCAAGTATCTCAGTACTACTACCATGAAAGATGGGAAATCTGAAAGAGAAATCCAAAGAATTGCCCTCATGCTAGCAGTGCTCACAGTCCAAAATACAACCTGGAAAGACAAGAACAACCTTAGTAGATCCAAGAGGAAAAAAAAGGAAACTTCTTAGAAATATTGTGTTCTTGAGAGCATGAACAGTGTGAAACAGGCGAAACTCAAACAGCAGCAATGGAATGAAGAATTCAAACCTTTGAATTCAGATGTCTCTGCAGAATTCAATGGATACCATATACAGTGCACAGAACTAACAGCTGTATTACAGAGAAGCAGGATCTGCAGTAATTGGATCCCATGAGCCTCTACTAGTAGCAGTGCAAAGAGAGAAGTTGGAAACGTTTAGCAACGTGACTAAAGCAAAAGGCCTAGCAAACATAATTTTGCAGGGAAAAAAATGAAGAGAAAAGAGGAGGAGCGTTTGTGGACAACCTGATAAAAAACATCACCAGAAGCTGGACAGGAAAATCTCTAGCAGAACTTCTTCAAGCAGTTAAAACCACCTGAAATGAAAGGAGATTATAGTTATCACCTCACTATGACCCAGCCAGCCAGAGGAGAGGAAAAAGATTATCGCAGCACAAAAATCTGTTATAAAACCCATCAGTACAGAATTTCTAGGAAGCCGTGTCAGTGTTACTATATTTTATAAATAGATAAGGTGGTTTTTTTTATTCTTTACTACCTTTCTTCTTTCTTATATTTGTTAAAGTGATATTTAGTCATTTCCAGGCCTGCATTTCCTTTTCCCTAGGTAAAAAGGAAATGAATATTTGCTCCATACATTGCTGTTAGGGGAATAGGGACAAATCTTGCAGCTCGAGAGAGGCAAAGCTGCCACAGCTCTATGCCCCCCAGGTCTAGTCGGTAGTGAGGTTGAGCATGTATTCCTTAGGCACACCAGGCACATACACAAACAAATCTGCACTATATATGCATTGTGCTGATTTGTTTGAGGTTGAGCATGTATTCCTTAGGCACACCAGGCACATACACAAACAAATCTGCACTATATATGCATTGTGCTGGCTTTGGCTGGGATAGAGTTAATTTTCTTCACAGTAGCTAGTATGGGGCTATGTTTTGGATTTGTGCTGAAAACAGTTGATAGCATAAGGATGTCTTCGTTATTGCTCAGCAGTGCTTACACAGAGTCAAGGCCTCTTCTGCTTCTCACCCCACCCCACCAGTGAGCAGGCTGGGGGTGCACAAGAAGCTGGGAGGTGACACAGCTTGGACAGCTGACCCCAACTGGCCAAAGGCATATTCCATACCATATGACGTCATGCTCAGCATATAAGGCTGGGCGAAGAAGAAGGAAACGGGGACATTCGAGGTGATGGTGTTTCTCTTCCCAAGTAATCATTACCCGTGATGGAGCCCTGCTTTCCTGGAGATGGCTGAACATCTGCCTGCCAATGGGAAGCAGTGAATGACTTCCTTGTTTTGCTTCGCTTGCGTGTGTGGTTTTTGCTTTCCTTATTAAGCTGTCTTTATCTCAACCCATGAGTTTTCTCACTTTTGCTCTTCTGATTCTCTCCCCCATCCCACCGCAGGGGGAGTGAGTGAGCGGCTGGGTGGGGCTGAGTGGCCGGCTGGGGTTAAACCACAACAACATGTATACGTACAATGGACTGCACAGAACAGCACAGAAACACAAAGAGCACTCACACACAGACAGCACAGACAGCAATGACCTCATCCTGCTCCCCTCTCTGGCTGAGAGGTCTGCTAGTGGCAATATGTATACATGCATATATACAAGTTGGATGCCCCCTCAGCTGGGCTCATATGCCCAGTCTGCCCAGTAGCTGCCCCTGGACCCCAGTCTGCCCAGTTGCTGGCAGCTGGATGTAGCAGGCCACAGCCCCGCTCTAGCTGCTGGCACAAATGCCCTTATACATGCACACACACATGAAGACCCTTCTGAGACTCCCTGATCCCCAATAGCCACCTCCACCCCACCTCTGTGGTCTCACTCTTAGAGACCCACTCACCCCCTGGCTCCCAGACCACCTCACCTACTCACTGGGTCACCTGGCTTGATCTTCACTGGTGCTCACACACTCATTTGCACATTTACTGGCTGGCACCATGGACACATGGGTCCCTGTGACCAGAGGTCCCACGCCAGTTGCTGGCATCGACGTCCACTCACTGGGGTCTCTGTAGTTGCTGGCACCACAGACACACAGGTCCTCCAATCCATGATCTGGCTGCAATCATACCGCCAGACACACACAAGCATACGAGAATCCGTCATCCAGGAACAAAGTAATTTAATAAGAAGGAATTTAATAAGAAGACAGGACAGACTGTGCTGATCAGGTGCAAGGNCTGCACAGAACAGCACAGAAACACAAAGAGCACTCACACACAGACAGCACAGACAGCAATGACCTCATCCTGCTCCCCTCTCTGGCTGAGAGGTCTGCTAGTGGCAATATGTATACATGCATATATACAAGTTGGATGCCCCCTCAGCTGGGCTCATATGCCCAGTCTGCCCAGTAGCTGCCCCTGGACCCCAGTCTGCCCAGTTGCTGGCAGCTGGATGTAGCAGGCCACAGCCCCGCTCTAGCTGCTGGCACAAATGCCCTTATACATGCACACACACATGAAGACCCTTCTGAGACTCCCTGATCCCCAATAGCCACCTCCACCCCACCTCTGTGGTCTCACTCTTAGAGACCCACTCACCCCCTGGCTCCCAGACCACCTCACCTACTCACTGGGTCACCTGGCTTGATCTTCACTGGCGCTCACACACTCATTTGCACATTTACTGGCTGGCACCATGGACACATGGGTCCCTGTGACCAGAGGTCCCACGCCAGTTGCTGGCATCGACGTCCACTCACTGGGGTCTCTGTAGTTGCTGGCACCACAGACACACAGGTCCTCCAATCCATGATCTGGCTGCAATCATACCGCCAGACACACACAAGCATACGAGAATCCGTCATCCAGGAACAAAGTAATTTAATAAGAAGGAATTTAATAAGAAGACAGGACAGACTGTGCTGATCAGGTGCAAGGCATAGCCAAACAGGTGTACCAACCAGCAAACTATTTACACACAACTACCCTTTCTTCCCCCCCTCCCTTTACTTTCCCACACTTCTTCCTCCCCAAACCACCTTGATCCCTCTCTTTCCGCACCTTTAATTCCTCTCCTAAACATCCCATAATAAGTCTTGTACAATCCCCAAATGTTCTTCCCCTGCACCCCATCACATGTCCCATGCCCGTAGGCAGTGGCCCCCTCAGTCCAAAAGGTTCTCTGATGTTGACCCATTGTGATGGGTTTCATGCCTGGACAATGGGGCTGAGGCTGTCCTGGAACAGCCCTGGGAAGGGCCTGGACAGTGTGTCACTTCCTCTGAGACCTTAGTTTGGGTTCCCACCTGCCATTGTCCTCCTGTCTGGGTTTGTGGAGATGGGCCTTTGATGGCCTGATGGCTCTTGTGATGGTCCTGGGAGAAGCCAGGATAAAGCATTATTTGGGCTCCCCCACCTGCCTCTGTGCATCTTTGTGGGGGTATAGACAAGCTTTTATGATACAATCTAACAATTATAATTTGCTAACTGTCATATTATGTTACCTTCCCTTCTGCTGAGGTAAGAGATTGTACTTGTGACTTCTACCTTTTATTTCAGTTTATTTTTAACTTTTGTTGCACAACCATCTTCTATGGAAGCATCCCAGAGCAGGTTGTTTCTCAACCTGTTAGAGACTGACCTGGATTCAGTTTGTGTTTTCTCATGCCTTTTCTTCTGTAGTTGTATATCTAGCTGCAGTCTATCACTGCTGTATTCATTCTCTCTGCGCTCCTTTTGTATCAGGAGGACTTATATAAACATCTTTTAGTGATGTCAGTGAAATACTTGTGATGTAAACAGAATCCAGGAGACATTGGAATTGTGAATGCCCATAACTAAGATTGTTAGAAATGCATCACCCTAGATGTTCCCGAGCTCCTCCAACTCAGCAACGCCACCCTCAGGCTACTTCTGAAGCTAAATTTCAGCTGGATTCAGTGTGCTATTATGAAAACTCTTGGACAGCAATAGGCATTGCTTATATGATCTCTCTCTTCCTAACTCATTAGATATATATTCAGGTTAAACTGGGTCCTATAATAATCCCAATACACTTTTAAAAAAAAAAAAAAAAGGGAGCTTTAATTAGCACACCAGCACAAGGAATATCTATTTGAAATTCATGCTGAATCTCTCTACCTGCTGTGCTTCATTTCAAATTTGAATGCTTTCATCTTTGTACTATGCTGAACAATTCACACAAAAGTCTTGGGGGAGTTCATCCAACCCCCTCTTAATTTTACTTTAAAATCATTAGTCCCTGTAAGGGCCTATCTGACATGTGAACCACACAAAATATATTATGGCTTTTTTTTCTTAATTCTTTGGTGAACAACTACTGATTCCTAATGAACAAAGAGGAGATGAAGGTTAGCTAATTCTCAGCCAAAGGTTATGGTGAGTCATCTAAACGTGGAATATCATTAAGCAGGAAAAAAATGAAAGAAATCAGAGTAATTTATTTGATTTGGGCCTTATTCTTTGCTTTGAATCTGCAAAAATAAAGTGAAAATAAGATATGCCATGGACATTCTGAGTTATTATATGCAATAATAAAGAACAGATTTGCATTATTTTTCCCCACAAAGGTGGAGTATTTGATGCATGTGGAGGTTTTGTTAAAACTAAAGATTCTGATCCAATTCAGGTTCTGACCTTGCAGTCTTTACTTATGTTAATGGTCGGTCAACTTCAACTGAAAGTCAATGCGACTATTCTTATCAGTAAATATTACTGCTGCATACAAGTATGGTATATCTTGTGGTATTTCTGCTTGGGTTGGATGAGGAGATAAAATTCTAATTACTGAGGAATCCACATGGTGTCTTCCTACTCTCCTGGTTCAAAAAAAGCTAAGTGGGTCAGAAATCTAAAAGAGTTGGTTAGTGTAAAGGGGAAGTAACAAATCAGTGACAAGTTGTACTAGAGATGGAAGCCATAAAGGAAAGGTTGGGTTGAAGATAGGACCCCAGCAGAGCTGTGGGAGACAAAAACAATAATATAGCTGATAGCAAAATGTGAAACTTGGTTCAGGGATAAAGTACAACTGTTCAAAAATACAGCCAACATGTTTTTCCACCCTTACTGTATAACTGAAAAAAAAAAAAAATTAGATACTTTTAGAAACATTTTATTTTTATGTATCTACCTAGTGGAACAAATACATTGCATCCATTTCCAAAACAACGGAACTGGTGCACAACCAGCCAAGTGCATAACGAGTGTCACTGTTTCCACAGCTCTGTTTTCATCTGCCCTTGTGCAGTACTCCTGTAATAATTTATTGGGTTTTTTGTGTGACTTCCGTGAACTCTATAAATAATGTCTACAGTCTTTCCCTGTATGCGGTTTATTTCACCTATTTTTAATTTGCCTAATGCAGATGCAGAAGCAGAAGCAGCAAAATGATCATTCATAAATAAAGAGTTCTAAGCAAATGATGCAGGAATTGCTTTAAAAAATTATCTTTTCAGATGTACTGAATAAAGCATCCTATATTTTGTTTTGGTTTAATGTGCTGTCAGTGTTTTATTAAACCACCACAAATAAAAGAAATATTTTCACAATAAACAAAGAGTGGGAATTCCTGCAGTGCTGAATTGGCAATGGGAGAATTTGAAATGTTCAATGACCTGCAAGCTCCAATTCTATCTGCATACTTTGCTGTTATAGCATTATTTAGATAGTGTATGAAGTAAAGTATGTAAAAGTCTATCTGTTAAATTGTCTATGCAAGCTTTTTATTTCCTCTATGACGTTTCTTTATCTTCCCCAAAGTTACTCTTTGGTCTTCCATTTAAACATACTTCTTATTATTTTAACCAAATCTAAGGTTAGTTATGAGAGCACTTGTAGTCAGCTGCTATGGGTTAGACTGACTTACTACACTGCAAAACCATGACAATTTGTAAATCTGTCATTGTATTCAGAGACAAGAGAAACTGGGTCCTTTCCATATCAATGATGCACTCATGCTGAAATTTAATGTTGAAAGCTTAAACTCTATGCTCCTTTACTAATTTAAAATTTGTTGCTCTGGCAGGAACACACAGTAATATGTTTACCCATTGTGAATATATAACATGAAGTTTGAAGTAGCAAAGGATCAATTCAGCTTGCAGAGTACAACATATGGGCTATGAATTTCTTTCTTCTCTAATCAATGTTTCATAGTTACTAAAAGCCTGCAGCATAAAAATTTTCCAAATTTGTAACAGGGAGATGATTTTTTTGTGTATGTTTGAAGAATCATTTGTAGAGAACTGACCTGAAGTATTTTAAAGCTGAAACAATTAATTTTTTAAGTATGATCCGGGAGAGAAAGGGAGAGGGAGAAGGCACTTTCCATTCATACTTCTGTCTTCCATGGTATTCAAAGTTCCCATGATTCTCCCTGTGTTTTGGAAAATATAAGTCAGAAATCTGTGCTCTGAGAATGTGTTGGAAGAAGCCTTTCCCTCACTTCACATAAAAGCCGTCACAGATCTAAAACTTTAACCTTCTTGCTCCAGGGAGAGTGTTTTTTTCACAACACTGCAATGATTTGGGGTGAGCATTAGAGGCAGAAAAGGTGCAAACTTGTGTTTTATATGACTTGCATTTGCTCATGGCAGATGGAATTGCAGAGAAACTTTTATGAGTTCCTGAATATGTTGTCTCCCACTGGAGCTCTGCCTATGGTATACCACCCTCAGAGCTTAACTGCACAATGTAGTCCCAATGGCACTCTGTAAGTGAAAATACACTTTCGGAGTGTTTCAGTGACCTTGATTGCACTAGGCAGGTGGGCCCATTTCAGAAGTGCCAAAGCAGCAGCTCTATAAAAGGACTGAGGTGCCCATTCCAAGTCTGTGATTTAAGTAATTTTAATTAATCTCTACTCCAGAGCACTGCTGCTTACTTCTCTGCCCTGCTTACATATTTTTTACCTGCAGTTGCCAACATTTTAGCTCAGCAAAGGCTAGGCATTGATAGCTAGGATCATAACCAAATAAAAATTATTTTCCCCATTTAAGGTCAAAATAACCTCTAATGTAAACAATTGTGATTTCTGCCCCCGCCTCCTCCCCCTCCCCC
>VZTQ01009137.1:0-218648 GCA_013400755.1 Pelecanoides urinatrix
GGAGGGTGAATGTGTGTCAGAGACGCTGGTCTGGATCCAAAAGACCTGCATTTTTTTTCCAGGTGACCAGCCACTGTGAGCACAGGCTGGCACCGAAGTGTGTGTCCACTTACGCTCCTGCCTGCAGACAGCACTGCGACGGGGAGCTCCGGTCAGGAGAGCTGAAACGAGGTTTGTCCGAGACAGGCAACGGGCCTGTCTGTCGGGGTCTTATCCCGATGTGTTTGTGTCTGTCGGGGTCTTATCCCGATGTGTTTGTGTCTGTCGGGGTCTTATCCCGTGTTCCTGCAGGCGCCTAATGCGCATAGTTGAAGACAAGCGGATAGGACTGGAAGAAGCCTGGGTGTAAGAGTGCGGGGGCGAGCGGGTGGAGGAGATGGGGGACGGTTTTGTACGAGGCTGAAGCTGGCGAGAGGAGTTGCAGTGCAGGGTTGTAAGCCCCTGCTTGCCAGTGTCTGCTGAAATCTCTGCTCAGAGGTTCCCCCGCCTGATGATCCTGTGCTCCCGTCTGGGCGGTCACGTTTCGCTTTGCGTAGGATGCCTCAAAACCTGGGAAGTGCTCTTATTTCCTTTTCCTGCTTGGGGTAGAGTCAGGCTTTCGGCACCACAGGTAGAGGTCCTGGTAAGGTAACAGCAGTACAGCTGCAGGCTCTTCGACAACAAGCTCGTTAAGTAATGGATGGCCATTCATTAACATCCATGCTAGCAGTGGGTTGATTTGCAAGCTGGGAAGGAGGCTGTAAGGTGCTTTCCCCAGCCTGTTCCCTGTGATGTGTTGTGAACTGCTGACTTCTGTTAGGCAACCAGGCTACAAGGCGCTTTGTCGTCTTCTCTCCTGAAATAACTGAGCTATTTCTGAATAAAATTTTGTAACAGTAAGAGTCCCCAAAATTACTGTGGAAGCAGCATGGGAGGTTCTATGTTTGCTGTCTCCTAGGAAATTCATTAAATTACAATAAATAATGTATGCCTAATACATAACTTAATACCATAATGTTCTTTTGGTCCTACTTGCCAGTCCTAAAAATTCTGGCCTTGCACTGCAATGTGTGTTAAGTTCTGCAATTCAAATTAGGCAATAAGTTGCACTTGTGCAACAGGTTCTCTGAGAGCTGTGCCTTTGGGTATGGTTGGACAAGCCCAGGTAAACCTTACTGCAGCTCTTTGAAGATACTTGTCTCCGGGTTACTTTGCCTCTCTGCCAAAGGCTGCTCCCCAGACCGCAGAGCTGCGGGGCAGAGCGCGAGCGTGCTGTCCCGTACGCTGCTGGAGCGCACGGCGCGTGCGCTGGGCGCGCTGGGTGCGCGGGACCGGAGCGCGGGGAGCCCCCGGCCTGCCGGGCTGTGCTGGGCTGTGCTGCCAGTGCCCGGGGGGGTGATGGCAGCATTTAAGATGGTAGGTGAATATTTAAAAGCTTCGTGGTATCAGTTTGTCTCTTACTACTGTTGCAGAATTTGCGGATCCCTCTGCTGGGACGTAGTAAGCCAGCGTGCTGGTGATCTGTTAGGAGCAGCAGACTCCAGCTCATGTGGCTCTGGCAGCGACTTGGTGTGTCTGTGCAGAGTTAAGACAATAAGCAGGTATTGTGTGCTGTGTCATCGTTCTCCAAAACTGCCTCCCCACTACCATATTTTGAACCTTTCCTTTGCCACGAGCTGTGAGGAATTAAGTCTGGATGTTGCGGCACAACATGGAAAAGCTGCTGGGATCAACTTGCAGTACAAATACTTGCTTGGGTGCTAGTTTGCTTATGTTGGAGTTGCTCTACAGCTCCATTGTTACATTGCTTTTGTCCCGACACCAGAAATGAATGCCCGATTCCTTCCTCCCCTCTCCTGTTCTGCATTCAAAGCAGGGAGGTGGATTTCTAAGGAGGTACCTTTATTTGGCCATTGAATCATCAGTGGAGTGCAGTTAATCCCAGGATCCTGGTTTCTTCTTTGTCCTAAGCATTAGTTCAGATCTTTTCTGCCCAGCAGAACAGGCTGTGGCGGCTCGGGTAGCAAGGCAGTCGCTGCGTTGTCGCAGGGCTGTTTGAGCCTGCTGGGACTCCCCCTTGTCGGCTCGGGGGCTCCCAAGGTGGGGAGAGGGGAGCTGATGCAGGAGGCAGAGGCCAAGGTGCTCTGATCTAATTGGGGAGAATGTGAAAATTTGAATTTCATCCCTTGTGCAGGGCTGCCCACAGTTATAGAATTTGCAAGGATTGATGCACGTGACCTGTTTGGGTTTCACCATGTTTGTGTGGGTTAGGGTCCTCTGACTTGAGCTGTTTATTTCTCTTCAGCTGCCTCATGGCCTTGAGACTTTATTCCTGCCTCTCTTTCTGAACAGGCATTACAATCCTGTCCCACCCACTCCTCTCTTTCTCATGCTTGGAGAATGATGGTTACAAAGAAAATCACCTGGGGAAGTTTCAGGCAGCAGTAACAAAGCCTATCTCCACAGAGGGGAGGCTAATTACACAGCTAATTAATCCAACAGATGTCACTTTAAATGCCTGTTTCTTTGTGATTCTGTTGCACACATCATGCTGGTTAAACAGACTTCATGGACCCGTTCAAAATGCCTGCACTGGCTGCTGGAAGCTGCTGGTTTAGACCCTGGTATGTTCTGTTTGCTCCCCAAGGTTCGTATGGAGGAACAAGTCCCAGAGAGCCGAGTCTAGACTTGGGTCCAAACAGATTGCACGTGGAGAGAAATGCCGTTTAATAATTATGTTTAATTGAAAAACTCTGCAATAGCAGTTGCAAGTATTGAAGTGGTTGTTTACATTCTCGCTCTAAGTACAGCGGCGTGCAGAGGTGTGGGGAGAGAAGACCCTGTCCTGCTGCACCAGAAGCGCCGCTTGGTGTGAGGAAAAGAGAATTTGGAAACCTGAGCCGCTGCAGTCAGGTCAGCGGTTCAAACCCAAGGCTGGTGGAGGGCCTGAAGCCGCTCGTCTGTCTGATGTGAATGTGGTCTGTCCGGTTCCCGCAGCCAGCACCTCCTGTGCCGTCCGGAGGGTTCCCTTTCCCTGGCTCCCTGGGGTAAGAAAAAATGAGCATTTCTCCAACATCTTAGGCAAGTCTTTGCTTGTAAGGGCGGGGACGTGTCCTCGTTGCCCCCCAGGAGAAGGGAGCCATCCTTACCCTCGTGTGGAGCTGGTCCCTCGCTGCTGAAGGTCAGCGGTCGCTGCATGACTGCTCTTGTCACAGCTGGGACTCCCCCGATTCCGTCTCCTGCTGCATTTGATCGCCAGACTGGGGGATTAGGGGACACCTGTAACGACACAGCGGTGTTAGCGCCGGTGGTTTGATACGTAGGTGCTGCGGTATTTTCTCCCCTTTGCGCTGTTCTGCAGGCTGGTGACGCTGAGGTGAGGAGCGACGCCTCAGCAGCGTGTCCGTCGCCCGAGGTAAACCCTGCCGTTGTCCAACACCGGCGTCACACTGCGCACAAATGTCCCCGTTTGAGGTTGTGATTCTGAAATGTCCTGTTTTCTGGGTGTGTGCTCTGCTGGCTGGCTTGGCCTTTTATTCCATTTTCATACTAGCAGAGTCAGAGGGTTCCCTGCTTCTTACTGAGCAGATACCTTCTGGGGACAGGAGGCTTGTACAACACTGTCTGCAGTGCTGGAGCAAGGAGAGATGCAGTCAAGGGGGAAGAGCATCTTTCCTGGGGTCTTAACATTATCGGTAAATCACAGTTGGCGCACTTGATTCAGCGTAATGGATGTGTTCTCATTTCCCACAGCTGATGAGGATTATATCAGCTTGGTTTAACAGTCTCATTTTGTGCTCCCAATGCACACTTGTTTTAATGCGTTTCAGTTAATGAGGTAGAAGAGAGAATGAGGTGTTACTGTTTATGTACAGACAGCAAGTCTGTGCAGAAGACTCTGGAGTCCACGCAGTCCCTTCCCATTGCTCTCAAAGGGAGCAGCATTAGCTGGCATTTATAGAAAATTTATTGGCTGTGGTTTATCCAGGTAAAATTTTTCCCAGTGGTGCATATTTCTCTCTCACGCCTTCCTTATGCGTTATTGCAGGCTACGAGACATGTCGCCAGCAGCCTGTCTGCGGGCAGGGGATGTCAGCGAGCTGAGGTGGCCCAGGTGTCGTGTCTCACGAAACAAGACAATATACTTGATATGGGCAAAGCTGCTGCCATCTACCTGGGGTAAAAAGTTCACGCGTGCCCTAAAGTAACTTATGGCTGGGGCACTTTGTAGCTCCGTTGTTTCGCTGGCGTGGTGTTTGCAGGTCCCAGCAGGGCCAGGGCTGCTCGGTGCCCGGCGCTGTACAAGCAGGTTCATTAACCGGTGCCCGCTGAGCGCTCGGCCGGCGCCGTCTCCTCCTCCGGAGGAGGAGGAGGAGGAGGAGGAGGTGTGCCGTGCCTCGGGGAGGTGCGGCAACGGGACCCGCGGCTGCGCCTCGAGTGCCCTAACGAGAGGAACTGCCTTCCTGAAAAACAGGTTGTGGTCGTGCCGACAGCAAATATTTGCTGTGGGGTGGGCTGGAGCTGCGTTTCTTCCAGCAGCATCCCGCCTTCCCCCGCCTCGCGCCCTGCTCGCTGCTGGTGAGAAGTGCCTATAAATAGTTAACGCTGTTATCTAATTCCTGGCCGGGTGCCAGCGGCTGGCATCACTTGGCTGACAGCACGCCTGAAAGGCCCTGCACATTGTACCGCGTTTGAAGGTAAAGCTGCTGTTGGTTTAAGCGGGAATTAAACAATTACCGCGTCTTAGTTCTCCTCACCTTCAGTGGATTGACTCTATAAATTGTCAGCCTGTTGACATTTTAATGTGAATTATGTCATATGGTATCCCCTTTGATTTCAACATGCCTCGGTTTGTAAATACACGAGCCTCTCAAAGGGTTGTGGTTAGCATACACGCGGGAGGCCTCGGGGTTTTTGGTGGGGAAGGAGCACAGCGCTCGTCTCTCGGCAGCGAGCGTGCCTGGCACGGCGTCTCGCAGCTCCGCCGCCGGAGCTCCAGGCACACGCGGTGGCGGCTGCCTTGGAGCACCCGCGTCTGGCCGGGCTCCCCGTGCGCTGCGGGTTTGGGCAGCCCGGAGACCCCCGGCGGAGCCGGGGGCAGCGCGAGGGGTCCCGGTGCATCCTCCAGCCTCCCACGGCCTGGGGTCCCTCTGCACGGGGCTGCTCCCCTGCCCCTCCGCGGGGTGAGAGCTGCCGGTGTCTGCAAGGGCTGAGGGGCTTCTCCGCTCCCCGCTGTTGGTGTCTCCGGGCCAGCTGCAGAAGCCGGGGCAGTGCTCGTGCTGTGCAGAGACTCGGCACCAGCCTGAGCTCGTGCCGGCGATTGCTGTCAGGGTGCAGATAGCTCCTCGGTCAGGAGTGAATAAGAGAGTAGGGGAGGAGCTGCATGGTCATGCCAAAAACTTTTTGGGAGGTGGATTTAGCTAAAAGTAGCAGAACAGTGAAGGGGGTGGAAGGAAGAGGCAGAAAGGGCTTGTGTGGGTGAGAGGGCTAAGACAGGATCACGTCAAATACCTGCACGGCGCGGGGCTCTGGGTGGTGGCTCGCGCTGTGGCAAAGCCTCTGGTGCAGGCAGGGAGGTTCTGTCCCCTTGTCTGGGAGGTCTTGCAGCCCTGTCCCTGTCTGGCTGTCCTCCTGTCCCCCAGCCTGCGCTGCAGAGAAACTCTTAGTTCAGCAGGTCCCAACTTTTTGGATCAGCCATCCTTTCTCTTTTTGAATCTGGCTCAAAGAGTTGTTGCAGTCTTCACATATGTGCCAGAGGAAGGAGGATCCTTAGGCAGGGTAAGCAGAGGAGTGAAGAATAGCTCCCCTGGGGTGACTAACGCCTTCCTCCCTTCAGGTATGACTTGCATCCTCTCCAGCAAAAAGCCTGAGGGTGTCCCAGTTTGAGAACTGCAGATTTAAATTGTAATGCCCGCAGCGTTTGTGGGACTGTGTCGTAACCCTGGGGATGTTGCATACAGGTATGTCACGTTAGGACCATGTTTGTACTTCTGTGGGTGGTTGCAGAGTGCACCTGCTTGTGGTACCTGTCGATGAACTCGGGATCGATGCCCATAGGAGGAGGCATGAAGAAGGACAGTACTGTTGAACAGTTTTGGCTCTTAACTACCAGCTGTGTTGCTAGAAATGGAGCAGATGCTGATGCGTGTGCTCTGCTAGAAGTCCTGTGGAGAACACGGGCTGTCCCAGAGCTGGTTCTTGAGCATGCTTTGACCGTGAGTGGGAGAGATTTAAAGACTTTGGAGTCCTTCTGTAGATGGTGTTTTCATGTCATGGGGTCTGTGTAACAGACAGTTTTGTCCGCCTGTGTGTGTTTCCCATAGTCCCACAAAGTAGGGAGCTTGCTCTTATTGTTTTCACACCTCTTTGTTTTTGACTTACCGGGGTTTTCTGGTCTGGAAATGCACTGCATTTCCCAGATAGACATATTAAAAAGTCTAACTCTGGGCTGGGCAAGTGGATTAGCAAGACATGAAACCTGCATACTGGCCTCTTGATAGCATACGCTAACCCCAAGCAAGTACCCTTGCAAAGAAGTTAATCCCACGTGGTCACAGAAATGAGAATCTTAGAATTACTGGAGTAAATGGAGTTACACATGCGATTGCCTAAATAGGATTTAGAAATCTGTCATCTCTTCACCCTTCTCTGCCGTGAGTGGACACTGCTCCCAAAAAAGATTTTGCTGCTTCCATTTTATTTCTGAATTGCAGTAGTCAGTAAGTACTCTTAATGCTGATTAGAGCTGCCTTCATAGTATTTATCATTTACCCTCTGTATGTCTCTGCAGACTTTACATTGTGGATTGCAGATCCAGAATTGCTAAAACCAATAAATACTGTGCCTGGCTTTTCCTAGGAGTTCCCGTACCTGTATACGGCAAATACAAGTGGATGTAGATACACTTGAACAAAGGGAGCACCAAAGAGCAGAGACATTTACCATCTCGGGTTTTATTCTGTTTCCTTCAGTGTACTTCTACAAGCTCTGTATTTTCCATTTTTGTAGTCTACCTTGGAGGGGAGTAGCTGCAACTAATATTCAGAGCAATTCTGTTGTCTTGTAGATCCCTCTACAGAAGTATACTACAATTAAATTACATTTTAGAGACACATAGGAAATTTTGCGCAAACATTGCCATCGGTGTTACAGTTGCACCGAAATAAAGCACCATATGAACTCGGGAAGCTAGAGCTTCAGTTCGGTAGGAATCTGAACAGGTCCAGGCACGGAAACCCCTCCTCGCTGTTTGTGTCGTGCTCAGTGCTGTGTGAGCCATGGGCTAGAGAGCAAAACGACTTGGGGGGGTCTTTGTTTTTAAAAAGCAGGAGGGACCATTACAGTCTGACCTTAAGAGAAGCTGTGGTATCTTACCTTGTACTTTGAATTATGTCTCAAACTTCTGCTTTCAGCTATAAAATCTCATACTAGAAAGTCCTAGGTAAGGGATAACTTGCTGTATCCTTTTGTTTAAGTACTGACCTTGTTCAAAATATATGCACGATTTCATGTCTGCATTTATTTAGCTTCAGGTTGTGAGCACTGGATTTTGCTTTGGCTTTTCCTAAAGATAAAAGAAGCCTTTACTCTGGGAAGTTTCACGTGCAGGTGGTTGCCAACCATCGTCATATTAGTCGTTTAATTTCTCATGGATGAGGTAAAAAGATTGAACTGATATCTCACTGTAAGGCTTACTTGGCTCTACCCTATACCGAGGCCGTAAAACTAGGAATGATGCATGGAAGTGTGTGGTTCATTTAACTGGAGGGTCATGTTTTCAGCGTGTTAGGGTCCACCGCACCCCTGGGCTGCAGCAGTCTCGAAGCCTTGCCTGTGCGTTTCCCAGTTGTCTCAGCAATTCTTTAATTCAGGATGCACATCTCGGGGTTAAACACAATGTATTTTCATAACGTTTTAATGTCAAATAAGCCCTCACACCTTACTTTTACACTGACAAATCTTTTGCTGGGAGTTTTCTTGGTGTCTTTTCATGTTATCTTGAGACTGATAAGGAAAAAGAATGGGGGAAGGAAAAGACTGTCACGTGGGGGATTTCTAATGATTTGAAGGAAACTTTGGGTTGTTTTATATTCATCATCAAGACTGGAGTATATTGGCTAGTTAAAGGTTTTTGGCTGCAAATTCAGTTTATTTTCAGAGCTGCACAAAGCCATTTTGCCCTTCGGACAAAGCCCCAGTCAGTGTGCAGGGTCTGCAGCCAGTGCGGGTGCAAGGACGAGCACAGAGAGCGAGTGGGATGCTCTGGCCCTGAGCCCCCGTCCCTGGTTCCTGCTCTCCTCGCATGCCTCGACATCTTTACTTGGGCTTAAATTGCTTAGGAATGAAGACTGACAGGTAGGGAAGGGGCAGCGGGTATCTTGGGCTGTCCCTTCTGTTTGAGGTTCTTTTTTCCGTTTGCGTGGTGCTAAGTCGGTTGTATCAACAGTGCTGCCAGATCTGTCAACATCCCCCAGCTGCTCCCCAGCTCTGGACAGCCGTGCCCGCTCTTATTTTTGTGGCAGTGAAATGCAGGTGGTTTAGTTTCTGCCCTTCTGATAAAGACGATGTCTTGTGTGGGTGTCGACTCATGGTGATGGAGTAAAAAGCAGAAGATCTACTGCTGGTGCAAAATACTGACCTTTTCCACTGAGAGGCTTGGAAAAGTCTGCGACAAGGATGGGAGGCTGTGGCAGCCTCTCAGGGTGTCTTAGGGCGGGTTTGCACTTAGCGTACCAGTCTCTGTCGGGATTATGGAGAGACGTTGCCCCTATTCCTGGCAGTCTTGCAAGCTGAGAGCCTGTTGCGGATGACGTTAGAGCAGCAAATGCAATCCATTCATAGACTGCAAACTGCTTGGAGGACATGTATGTAATACACGAGCCAAACAGTTCTGCTGCTTTAAATTGTTATGGGTCATTGATGTGTCCTTTCTGGTGGAAACCAGGCCTGAGAATGTGTGCTAGGAACCATTGCCTGTTCAAGGACTGAGGAGATCTTCCTCTCCAAATTGGAAGAGACTGTAGTTGGACGGCTTCTCCTCGCCAAGAACTTTGTGCCTTTCCTCACAGAGTAGTTGCTTAGTGGTGTGGGGCATGGAGCAATTGCCTGAATTTATATACACAATTCTTAAGACACATTAGTGTTCATTCAGTTCATGGAAGCCCTCACAACCATCTTAAACATAGAAAATACCAGACTTCACGTTGCCTTAATTCAGCCCTTTGTGTGCAGGCATTATTATAGTTCTTAATTATAAATATTTCCATACATATTTTCCAGTAGGATTCTTGCCTCATTCTGTGAATGAGTAATTATTCTATTTCTTTTTATCTTCCTCTTTCATTACATTGCCCCAGGCTTTGACTAGTACAATCCAAAGCTTTCAGTGAATGAAGAATTATTTGTTTTCTCATGGGCATTTCTGTGGTCCTCTGTGTTCTGTTTGTGTGTTTCACAGACACTTAATGAACTTACCTTCACAGCGCTTGTCTGAAATCAGATGGTGCTCCTGTCCTTGTGTTTTGAGTGTACTGCAGCACAACCGCATCAAAGGTTGTAATCTTGGGTGCCCAGCTTGGTGCCCAGCCCTGCAAGTCTACACCCCTGGAGGAGGGCTGCTCTACTGGGAGGGCTTCACTGGCTTAGTCTGGCTCAACCGGTTTTCATTTCACCTTCAAGACTCAGCTCTCTTGGAATATTATGTATTTCGTCTTTCCGCTTCCATTCTCTGGTGTCCTAATTCACTGCACATTCCTTTGGTTCTCCCTCCTCCCCATCACCTGCTCTTGAAAATCCTTTTGTGACCCACATCTTCCAACTGTCACAGCTACACCACCGCCACGGCCGCTGTCCAGCTTTCCTTTTGTTGTGGCAGCTCTGAACCTGCCCCAGAGTGCAGACGGTGCCTTGTCTTTGTCCAGGACTCGCCTGTGTCCTGGGCTGACCCTGTAAGCCCGGCTCCCTCGGGGGCGTTGGATGAAGAGAAGGCTGATGCTCTGTGGGATGCCGGAGAAGGCAGCAGAGCAGAGGCTGGTGATGATCCTGAGGACCTGCCTGCTGAGGAGGTACCACCGTACACCACAGCAGGTGGAGTTTTGGAAGGGCTGATGGCTTCGTGTCGAGGCGTCACTGTGTTGCGTGGGTGCTGTAGCGAGGCAGGAGGACAGAGTCCGGGCTTCCGTTGGCCAAGGTTGCACGGAGTCCGCTGGCTGATTGGAAAAAGTGGAAATCACTTCTCACAAATGTTTCTCTGTGAGGACTGTGGACGAAGGATGAGCTTGGTCTGTTGTTCCTAAATGCATCCTTGTCGGCTTCTGAGAGGGGAGGTTGTGTCATCCATCTCTTCGATATTTATATTCTTCGATTTATGGAGAGAATTAAAAAATTGTCTTGTGTATTGTTGTTGTTATTGTATGGTTATCCGTTGGGATTCAATGTGGTACATTGCTGTAGGAAGTTATAAAGAAGCTATATGAAAACAAGGAAATCTTCAGTCTATCATAGCGCTTGTAACTTCTCTAGAGATAGATGAAACAATAAATACTGGGCGAGGGAAGTTAATCTGTGTCTGTAGTATTTTATTAAATAATGTGAACTCGGTGTGGTTTTCTGTGGCTGGTTCAATTTCCCACGTGGTTTTACGGAGCGTTACTACAAGGGCCCCTCGCTGCCCGCGGGCTGGCGGCGGTGGCACCCCCGTCCCGCCGGTCCAGCAGTGCCTCGGGAAGGACCTGGCTGGCTGCGCGGGTTCCAGCTGCAGGACACCGGCAGCCGAGCCAGAACGTGAAAGGGCTGGCGAGGTCTCGCTGAGGGGGCGTCCGGCCTCTCGTCTGTCCTTCTGCGTGCCGAGAGCCGCTGCCCTCACGTGAAGGGAGCCGCGTCCCGTCAGGACCGGTGCCCTCGTGCCGCTCCCCAGCGCGCACGGGTGCCGCTGGGCTTCGGGCCGTGGCGAGGAGCACAGCGGGTGCCAAACAGTCCTCAGCCTTTTCCTTCAGAGAGTGGTGGTTTCTTTTCCAAAAGACTTAATGTGGGGAAAAAAATACCATTTTAATTTAAAATCTTACAGCTCCACACATGCAGAGGGGGTTTTGGGTAGTTGTTTTAAGTCTGAGCCAGCATTAACAACACAAGACCAAGTGTGTGTTACCTGCTGTGCCTTCGAACACACAGAGCCTCCTCGGAGATCCCTCGCAGCATTAACATATGGATCGTTCCTATCGCGGCTGGAGGAAATAATACATCACCTGTACGGAGAGCCCTAGTCTTGTTCTGTGTTACGGAAAGCCTTTTTCAATCACTCAACAGCCATATAATTACAATATGGACAACAGATTTTTATCCTGCAGTCTTTTCAGGTTCCCCCCAGCCCTTTTTATTATATAATTTGCCTTTTATCTGGTGCTTTTCCATATTCACAGGCTGCTGTAGTTCACCTGAGTGTTCACAGCTTAACAACTCACTCTGAACTCCTTATTTTCAAGTATATGTACAAAATATGTTGAAAAAGAAAAACAACTGGGTAGAGGGATCATTGAGCCTGCTTTTGGTTACTGTCTTGTCTTCACGTTTAGCTGTTCTTTTCCTGTTTCTTTTCCTAACCCTGGGAAAGATAAGGCTCCCTGAATTCCTCGGCTCTTGGCTGTCCTCAGCACTGAGAAAGGAGGGACTGGAAGACCTGACCTCCTCCTCGGTGACGGTGCTGAGTCCTGGCAAAAGTTTTCTTGCTCTTTTTATAATTTCATCCTGTTGCTGTCGTACACTACTTTGCAGGCACTGCTTTTAAAAACAAAGTACAGCTTTTCTGTCGTATTTCTCCAGGGACAGCATCCCTGGAAAACATGAACTAACAAAACTGTACATTTTTCTGAGGAGCAAAATGTCATCAATTCAGGTTTGGGTTAACTTGAAGGCTCCAGAGAGGATCCCCACCATCACCAAACCACTGTGCTGCTCTGCAGAAACTGCTGTGTGGAGCGTGGCTCACTGTTAACATCCCTCAAGTCCCTCATTTGTAACAGGAGGGTACAATTCACATGAAGTTTACTGGGTTCGTGTTTGTCAGAGGTGCACAAGTGAGCAGCAGGTGTCCGTGCAGACTGGCTGGGCTGTCGTGGGTCCTGCGGCAGGAGCATGCAAGGTTGAGGGCACCGCTTTTCAGAACAGCTGATAGGAAATGTACTCTCAATTGTGCTTTGTTTCTATCACTATAATTAGCAAGATCAATACACACACTCCTGTATTCATCTCCACATATAGCAGTGCTTACGCCTGTGCCTCCCTGGGGAGAGCTGTGAAGATTTCAGGGGTCTGGAAAATTCTCGAAAGTTGCAGTTGCCCAAGAGTAGAGCTGTTGTGACTGCAGCTTTTGTAATGCAGCGATGGGAGAAGAGAAAGTTTCATGGCTGTAGGAAGGAGCCCAGGTGCAGTGAGACCTTTCTCTTTCCTCCCTTTCTTGGCTGCTCAGCCGTCTCCGCTCAGCGAGCGTATAGCGTAGTGTCCAGCTGTACAAAGGGATGCCTGTGTGCTACCAGAATTAAATAATACAGGTGGAGAATGGCATCTCTGAGTGCTCCCTGAACCTCTTCACATCTCCTCCCTCCCTCTGGGAGGTTTCCAGCTGGCGTGCCATCGTGCTTGCGCTGGCCGTCGGTGCCTCTCCTGGGGTGGAAGGGGATGGCCGGCACAGCTGGGCAAGCATGAGCTTTACCATGGACTTCGTTCTTCCTCAGGTGTATGGGAGGAATCTTAGTGATGCTCTCATACTTTCAATGGTCACACACAGATTTTCATCTGTAGGGATCTCTTCTAACAAATTATTAATTAGTACTTTGGGGTCTGTTGCACAATTAAAAAGGGAGAATTAAAAGTTCAACCTTTCTTGGCTCTTGTTTTCTGTTAATCTCCATCAGTTTTTGCCCACTAACCCTGGGGGACTGTGAATATGTGGCGATGCTGCTCATCACAGTCTGCATAAACAATGTCCTCGTTAAGAGCTGATCGGCTTAGCAAGGCCCCGTGAAGAAGTTAGCTGCCAGAGCCGAGCAGAAGCTGGGACTGGTGCCTCCCTCTGGGCTTTAGCCCCTCCTCATTAAGCAGGTCCGGCTATTGATTGGGAGCTTGTGTTTGGAAGAGTCTTACTTACTCCATGCATTATCTTGACAGATTGATCAGACCTGATTGAGAACCTCTTAAAGGAACGAACAGCTGTAATGGGAAAGTTGGACTCTGTCATCCGTTAGGATGATTCTGGGAGCGAGAAGAACGAGGCTGACATCTTGGAGCAATTGTATTTACAATTAACATGGCTGAAAACGATTGCCTCTATTGATCCCCCCTTCCTGCAATTACAGCCCCATTGTTTACATTCCAGCACTTCGGTTATAAAAAGGAAATTCAATAATTATTGCATTATTTAAAGTTAAAGTGCCACAGAGTTTGCTGGCTACGCTTGCTGGTTGATTTAACGTTCAGTAAAATCCATGCTGAGCTCTCCATCTTTAGGCTGAGCAATATTTGGCTTTTAATGAGACTTCAAGGGCTGGTGGAGCAAATCTGGTTTGCTGGATGGCTTTTGGGGTTGTTTACAGGGGAACCCAAAAGCGTTTCAGCACGGCAGGCACCAGCCTCGTGGCCAGCAGGGAGAGCATCGGTGGCCACAGCCTCTGCCTGGGTGGGACCCCGTGGGGACGGCTCCTTTCCCGTGCTGCAAGGGTGTTACTTGGGGCTGCCGAGGATTTTTGTGCTTCGTATGTTATTACTGACCTTTCCGCAGGTACGGCAGGTCCCTGCTCAGCTGCCCTGCATGTTGCTGCTGGGCTCTTTTCTGAGGCAAGCCCCTGGTCTTGCTGCCCTCCCGCGTCGCAGCCTCGCGGCTGGGGGCTCGTGGTGCGATGGTCGGGGGCTCTGTTCTGCTCGGCGGCTCCGCGCCTGCGTGGGGCTCTCAGGGTCTGCATCAGCCCCGCCACGGTACCGGGGGTGTTCGCTTAATGCCAGGCAGGGTTGGAGGGCATGGAAAATTCAGAAGTGGGGGGGTGTAGGGGCTGGGTGTTAATTGGGGTGGTTGGTGCTGTTCTTCAAGCCTTTCTGTGTGACTCAGGGACTTGCATCAAGTCTCTCAGCCTCTTTGGCAGGAGGGAGTGCTACATTTCCAGCCTTTTGGAAAGAAAAATAAAGATCAGAAACCAGAAAGTAAATCAAAATCGGGCTTTGTTGCACCGAGTCTCCTCGTCCTCATCTTGTGGTGGTGTTTTTAAGGGCTTGGGTGATGCTGAGGAAGCTTTAGCTGGAAGTGGGAGAGTGATGCTCGCCATTAGGCCGTTTGAGTTACCACAAGCTAAACTGCAAAAACTTGTGGGCATGTGAGTCTGAACTCCACAGTCTGCAAGCTGCGCGAAGCAGCTGTTACGCAAGGAGCCGGAGAGGCTGGAAGGAGGGAAGGGTTTTGTAAGGCTACTTCTTCAGAAGCAGTAAACAATTGCAGGACGTTGGTGGAATAGAAAAGAGCAAGAGCATAAGTTCATCTTTTGAACCTGCCGTATGGAGAATCAATTTTTTCCTCCTTTCAAAACATCTGGGCCGGGGGGCGGCTGCGAGCACACCAGCCCTTTCCAGTGCGCAGCCAGCATGTGTTCTCGCTGCCTGCCGCGGCCGCCCCGCGTCTCCGCCGGCTCCAGGAAATTCCAGCCGGGGCTGCAGGTGTGAAAGGAGAGCAAGACGGATGGGCCAGCTCTGACTTTTATGGAGTACTTGGAACAGACCGGGATCAGACAGCTGCACCCACATGACTTTCATTAAAAATTCAGAATCTTCTCTTCTAGGATTGTATGATTTATCTCGTGCAGCAGAGTCAGAGGCACATGGGGGCCAAGAGACCCTTCCAAGGCTTCTGAGGTCTGCTGCGGGGTCTGGTCCCTTCCCGTGGCGACCTGTCGCCTCCCCTCCAGCTCTGGTGTAAGACTCACGTCTCGTCTAGCTCCCCGGGAGCGTATTGTCACAGGCATGGTTCTTGCTGGCATGTGAAGCGTTTCCTACCCAGCCTGTTACTAATTACCCACGTCTGACTTCACCCTGAGGAGGAGTCGATCCCTGGGCATCCTTCTGCGCTGAGGATGTGCTCATAGGGCTGGCGTGCCTCCAGCACCTCCTCCTGAGCACGGGAGCGTGTGCTGGCGTAGGCTCTCGCAGTAACCTTGTCTGGTTCAAAATCTCCTGTAACCTCTGCGGTGCTCCCCAGTTCTGTGTGCGACCGTGGGCTTAACCGGGGTCCTGCTGGCTCTGGCTCTTGTCGCTGATGCTGGTCAGCCGTAGGTGCTCGCAGGAAGAAGTAAGAGCAGTGCGAGTCTGCAGCGGTGCTCCTGTCCGTGGCTTTTGTAACCCTCCAGCAGTTTTTTGGCTCCTTCTTTCTCAGCCGCATCTGTCAATTCATTCAAATCGCTACTAATTTTACCCGTTCTAACAGAGCAGACATCATGCTGAGTTCAGTGGTAAGAAGAGTGTTACATGTGAAAAAAACCTCCTCCAAAGATGTCCAGGACTGAAAACTTCTTCTTACAGAACCTCTTGGCAGTTGAGTGATTTTGGGGCAGGATTGTTCTGCAGTGTGAGAGCCAGCTGGAGAAAGTGGTCAGAAGTGATTTGGAAGAGATTTCTCCAGACCGTTTATCCATTATCCGTACAAGCAAAAAGGGTGTTTGTGTAAGCAAGGGGGCGGCGGACCGGCTCTCGCTCGGATCGGTTGTTCTGGGATCCAGGTCGCTGCTGCGGCTGCCGATCCTGTTAGCCAGCTGGCGACGAGGAAGATTTTCTTTTTGTTAGTGTTGGTTTTCTGTTGCTGCATAGAGTTCACGAGATTATTTTCCCACTGTGGGTTTTGGCTGCAGGCCTGTAACTTCCCCTGCTTTGCCTACCTACAGACAACTCGGTACGTGCAGGAGATACTTGCGGACTGGAGAGAGACGTAGGAGAGCACAGGCTGCTTGCCGTTGGGGGCAGCTATGGAGTTTCTTTCTCCTGCTTGTTGTCCTTTTGAGGTCTGCAGAGGAAGGGGGCTGTCCTTGAGCCCATAGAGAGTCTTCTCACATGTTCTACTGGTTTTTGGACCATCGAGACTTCCTGAGGGTGGAGGTGGGATCTCACCACTTGCAGAGATGGTTGGTCTTATGGCTTGCAGACCAAGGGCTTGTGAGGTTCCCACTGTTGTCAGTGTGGGTTAGTCCTGAACAGCTTTTAGGGCCCTCCAAAGGGGGAGCTTTATACAAGATGAAGTTAAGATTGCATAGAAATGGGGCCTTTTTTCTAATTAATAATAAAAAAATCAAAAGCGTGAGATAGTTCAAAGTGGCTATGGCGTCTCTCTAGTGAGCTAGGGTTACAGTTCAGATGTCCCCCAGAACAGTATCTGACCCACTAAACATAGCAAATAGGGTTTGGAAAATAACATTGTGCCTTCTGGCAACAGAGCGCTATAGGGAGAATATCTGTTTGTGTTACCATAGGAATCGGGTTCTTTACACGGTGGCTGAAATAAACTTAATACAGAAGAGATTTTGAGCAGATATAGATTTAACATCTTTTAAAATTTAAAAGACATACAAAAGTTTTTAGAAATCAGATTAAATGGTGAGCATTAACTACAGTAATGCCTACTGGTATTCAGCAGGAGAGTTCATTACTCGTGTAATAGCAGCAATACGGATCCTCAGTCCTGGTTACAACATTCTCATCTCCGAAGAACGTAGTCTGAGCACATGGCATGGGGGTGAGGAGGACTGCCTGCAGTCAGACAGATTAATACAGCTGTCGCATTAAATTCCGTGATTATTGAAAAATACTGTGGGTGAGGCAGTGTTAGATGGGGAAAAGATAGATGGTAAAATAAACCAAGTTCAGGGTATGTGAAGAATGGAGGTGGAGAGAAGGAAAAACTGAATATAGCGTCATTCCTTACTTTGTTTAAAAATTAGATTTCCATAGTCATACACTGTAAACATTTATTATGCTTTTATTTATTAGAAGAAAACAATTCCAAGCCAGATGTTAGAGAGCGAGGGCTTGAAAGTCAGTCTGTCAGTCCGGCGTGGGTCAGCGTGTCCCAGCGCACGTGTGCTCGCACAGGGGCCTCCCCAGCCCCCTGCACCCCCTGCACCCCCTCCTCCTGCCCTGCTCCTGCCCTGGCTGCTGGCCGCGCTGACGGGCTGTGTCTGCAGTCGCCTCCCGCTCCCTCCTCTCGTGCTTG
Source organism: Pelecanoides urinatrix (assembly GCA_013400755.1). Taxonomy (NCBI): domain Eukaryota; kingdom Metazoa; phylum Chordata; class Aves; order Procellariiformes; family Procellariidae; genus Pelecanoides; species Pelecanoides urinatrix. Next base: position 17,213 of record VZTQ01009137.1, read on the forward strand.
GGGGGCCGGGGGCCGTGCGCGCCCCGAAGGGATTGATTGCTGTCTGCCGGCCCCCAGCGCTCTGCAGTGCCTATAAGCACAAGTGATCATTTTTCTCTTGCTTATTTAAACTGTCTTTGTGTTCAGACCCTCCCAAAGTGCCGACTTCTTCGAGCCAAACCCAGAGGAAGGGGAAGGTCGATATGGCCTCAAGTTGTGCCAGGGGCGGGTTAGGCTGGACATTAGGAAAAAATTCTTTCCTGGAAGAGTGGTCAGGCCTTGGCACAGGCTGCCCAGGGCAGTGGTGGAGTCCTCATCCCTGGAGGGATTTAAAAGACGTGTAGATGAGGCGCTTGGGGACATGGTTTAGTGGGCATGGGGGGGTTGGGTTAACGGTTGGACTGGATGATCTTAGAGGTCTTTTCCAACCGTAATGATTCTATGATTCTATGCAATACGCCCTAAACCGTCCCGAAACGCTGTGGGGCAGGGTTGAATCCTTCCTGGCTGCCGGTGCGAGTGCGGTTTGGTACAGAGTCACCCTGAAATAGCGCGTTCCTTGTCAGAAGCTGAAGGAGGGGCTCCGGCCGCGGGGCTGGCCGGCGGCGGTGGCTCTCTCTGGGGTTGCTCCCCAGCCCAGGGGGTTTGCTCGCCGTCCCGCTCCGGTGCGGCTGTGGCCAGGGGAGACTGCCCTGGGGCTCGCAGGGCAGAGCCGCAGTGGGCAGCTCTTGATGTTGAGACGGAATTACCAAACCTGGGGTGTTTGTAACTGGTGAGGGACTGGTGTTCAACAGGAAAGGTCTCTGGTGAAGGTCGGGGGCGGGTGGTGCAGGGGTTACGGCAAACGGAGGAGACGAGGTCTCTGAGCAGGATCCTCCTGCGCTAACCGCCACGCCGCGGAGCGAGAGCGCAACTTTGCCCAGAGACCCGAGCACTTCCCGAATGGAAGATGGGCCGGATTTGTTTGATTCGGGTGTAGGAATAGGTGTTGTGAGCGGTACAGTGTTGCGCTGTGGTTTGTGTACGTACAGGAACAGCCTGCGTCCCCCTGGGGAGCTGTACTCGTGAGCCGTATGGTTTCCATCAGAGCGTTCCTCTGTCTGTTTCTGATTTAAAGTGGAGCTTTGACTAAACCTGATCAATATTTTGCATGCCATGCGTGAAGAACCAGATGTTGGAAGTTTCCTATCATTGAGAGGGAGGGGGCGAACACCCCCCCAGACTTGCAGAAATCAATGTTCTCTGACAGAAGTTGGTTGGTTTTCCTAGGAACAATATATTCCTTTGATTTTCAAGTTGATTTGTCTTCTAACAAGGTTCTGGTTTAATATTTTGAGTTTGTTTTCTGTGATACGGATAAATTCTCAGAAGAGGAAAACTTAACAGCGTGGTGGAGAATAACTACACTTGTCCCGTGTTTCATCACTTCCAGCAACTCACAGCTAGTACTTGTTTGTCCGTCATGTTGTCTTATTCCGGCCTGCTCCTTTCCTCCATTGGAAGACGTGAATCTGAGGTAGGCGTGCGATGTCGCGCCAAGTCCGGGTGGACTTCGTGGTGTTGTCACCCCCAGGTCTTGACTCCTCCAGCACGACCAGCAGGTGAAGCTGACCCAAGCACAAGGGATAATGGAACATGCGTAGAGTGGGAGCAAAAGAAGAGCAGAAAATAAGACACATTTATTAAACTGTTTAAAAGAAATGTTTTCCTAAAAATCCTCCTTTAAATAAGAGCAGTGCAGACTGTGGCTCTGGTTCCCACAGATAGCATGTCCTTAATAATTCCTTGAACCTGTGACCAGATTTTTCTCTAATTGCTCACTAGGGGTTTCCTCTGCCTTCCTGCAGAAGCTGCTACTGAGCCCGTTGGCACTTTCTGGGCTTGAACGCGGTGTTTGTAGGACGGGGGCTTCCCCAACACCTCTCTCGACTGATGGGAGAAGGGGCTTGCCATGTGTCTCCTGGAGCAAGACCCCCAGCCTGCGGCGAGATGGGGCAGTGGGGAGGTTTTATTGCAGAGGTCGGATCTAAGCAGGGCAGAGCAAGGCTGGTTAAGCCGGGCTGTGCGAGCTGGTCGCGTGGCTCTTGCAACTGGCTCACTAACCTTAGCTTTTTATGTCTTAAGCCATTTCTCTCTTTCTGGCTCAGGAAGAGGGTAATGCATGCAAACAATAGAAATGAGAGGAAGAAGAAGTTCTTATGAGGGAAAACAGCAAAAAATCTTTTGAGGGCACCAGTGGGATTAGTGCCCTAGTGGATTCTTCAAATATTACAGTGAATTTAATTAAATACATCGCAATCCCAAAAGAGGCTAGTCTAATTAGCCAGATCTAGAATACATTTATTCTCTTCCCTCGTCCTTCCAATCAGAAGCCTCAGCATCAGCTCCTATTCTATTTTTAATCATTCCTAGACTCAGAGGGCTCTCCTTCCTCCGTGTTAGCTAAGCACACAGCACTGGGTAATATGTGTCTTTAATCTTATCTTAGCTGTAACTGAGATAATATGCGTCAGAATTTTTACCAGAAGGTCCTGGCTGCACGTAAGCAATATTTTTGATTGACAGACCTTGAGATCACGTCCAAATCACCTTACTTATGTGCCCTGGGTGAAGTGCGTGGCCAGGAAAGAGTTTCATGGGATGACCCAGAAGACAAAAAGAGGTCTTGAGGTTGGACGGTAGGAGCTGGCAGGGATTATTGCTTAGCTGAAAAGTAGGTGGGTGGTGGAAACACCAAATGGCCTTCCTTGAGGTGTCTTCTGTGTCATTTGACTTTGTTATCCATTTTTCCTCAACCTGTGATAAGCCCTTACTGTGGGAATTGGGAAAATTACTGTGAACTCTCAGCTCTGCCACTGCCCGAACTGAACGGAGAGCAGCTGTGCCCTGGCAGCTGACATGGCTGTAAGCAGCGAATTCTTCCCTCTGGTTTTAAGAACTAATTGCCGCATCCTTGGGATCCATGACATAAAATAACTATTTGTTTCCCTAACGGCATAGACCTCTGTGCCAGACGATTGATAGATTTTGTCAAATAATCAAGGTATAATACTCTCGAATTAGCTGTATTGGCTGCGATAGCACAGCTTCAGAGGGTGACAAGATTTTTTTCCAAGTGCTAACCTCTTGCGGTAATACCCAGCTGCATGCTCACCGTTGGCTTTTCAGTCTGGATTGCTGTCACGGCTGTTTTCCAGGCCAGGCTGCTGCTTTCTTCCAGGTCCAAGGCAGTAAAACCTAGATGCCAGGGAACAGAGCGCTGGATGATGGATAGGATGGCACATGTTCCATGCTCCGCTTCCATACACTGTTTCCAGGACCTCTCGATCTAATGGGTTCATTGTGTTCTAGGATTGCTTTGGTTTTATTCTTCTTAGTTTTCAATGAGAATTTATCAAATTTAATTTTATCTGTTTGACATGAAGTTGGATCCCCTCCCAGGATAAGCTTTAAATATGAAAGAATTAGCCATGCATAGGTCGTGAATAGTTGGTAATGTTGGATCTGGTATTTTCTTTCACTGAAGGAGATGATCTTGCCTATCTCGATTTTTGCTTCTGTGCTCGTTTCAGTGTGTTGTGTTTTTCTTGCTTCTAAGCAGGAGAGTGCCCGGTGCCTTGAGAATAAACAGGCTTGATCTTACTGTGTCTTTGTCAAAATGTGGTTTCTTACTTAATTCCCAAGTGGCTTTTAGCGATCTACAGTGGACTAACCCAGGGAGACTGGAGATGATACAGGAAATTCACATCTCTCTTTGTTCTTCACAGCACCTTCAGCATCACGAGAGCGGGGTTGAGGGTGAAAGCTGCTATTATCACTGTGTCCTCTGTAACTACTCCACCAAGGCCAAGCTGAACCTCATCCAGCACGTGCGCTCCATGAAACACCAACGGAGCGAAAGCCTGCGTAAGCTGCAGCGCCTCCAGAAAGGTCTCCCTGAAGAAGAGGAAGACCTGGGACAGATCTTCACCATCCGGAAGTGTCCAGCTGCTGAGGCTGGTGAGTGCTGCCTCCCTTGCATGAACAGGGTCGGGTCTTGGCTCCTCTGCGTCACAGGGTTTGACTGGCAGCCTCAGACCCTCTGGCCAGTGCCACGTCGAGCTCGGTGACTTTCCTGTTTCTCTTCCCTGCGGTGGGGATGATGCTTATCACTTATCAATAGTAAGTTACGGAAGTCCCGGCTGCCCCGAGGTGGGAGAAGGCCTCTTGTACCTGCAGCATCCAGCATAGCTCTGCCTCACGGGGCTTGTGGGTGGTGGCTCTGAAGCACCAAATACTTACACACGTGCTTCGTTTCGTACTTGCAAGTGGTCCCCTCTGTTCCAGTGGGGCTAGATGCAAATTTGACATGTAGAAGTGTGTATGTTTGTTCCAGTTAGCGTCTTAAACAGTGGAGTATTGTGTGAGCGTCTGAAGATACCATCACATTTGGACAACTCTAACAAATTAGTGTGCTATACTTTTTGTAGATATTTTGCAATGTGTCGGGTAATGTCCTGAGCGCTAGTGCGAACCTGTCCCAGCTTGTTCCTTGATTTCTCGTATTTCAGCCACATCGGATCAGCAGGAGGAGCTGGTTGAGAGAGATGGGCAGGAGAAGGGGCGAGTGTTTGTCTGTTTTCCATGTCTCGTCTTGACAAGGTGGATGAAGTGAAGGGCTTGGATGGAGAATTTGCTCATACAGAAAGAACGGACAATAGGAAAGGGCTTGCAGCTGTGAATCTAGCAAGAGAAAATGTGCCTTAAAGGGGACGGTTAGGCTGGGCAAAAAACAGAAATTGTGCTTTGTTTAATTGTTTAAAGGGTTAAGAAGTTTTTTATGTTAGGAAAAAGCAAGTCCTCATTAAGTCCTCTTTGGAGGGAGGAGGAGGAGAGCCTGCATGAGTCGGCTGGTACATGTGCCGTCAGGGATGTGAAGAGGTTGGAGCTGGGGGGATGCCAGCGAAAGCCTTCACAAGCCTCACCTCAGCTTCAACCAGGACTTTCCTCCATGACTGCTGCTGAAATGGCTAAGTTTTACAGAAAAGATCTCTGAGGAACCAGCATTCTGCAATTAATGCACATAGAGACAAGGAAAGTGATCTTAGCTTAAAGGCATTGAGAAAGGAAAGCAGCACCAGCTGGAGGAGAATACGTGAGGGTCTTAGAAATGCCTCTTGAATTAAGACCTGGGTTGTGTTGCTGTTATGCATGTTACTAACAAGGATCTGAAATACTTGCAAAAGTAAAACGGGAGATTTTTCATTAAGAGTTAAATTCAGTCTCATGGAAAACAGTGACCGATCTGTGAACTCAGCGGCCCAGTGGAGTCGAGGGCATGGAATATGCTTTCCCAAAGGTCACGGTGACTGAAAGCGTGCTGTGGTTGCCGCACCATCCCGGAGGGGACAGCAGCTCTTACAGCCGTTCTGCTTCTCTGTGATGCTCTGCTGTGGAAAAACATTCAGATTTCGAAAGGATATGTTGACCAGTGCTGTATGGTTTGTGAGTTTCCTTAAAAGTAAAATGAACAGAGAGGAGAAACCACCTGTGCCCTTTTGTGATACACAGAACAATCTTGAAAACCTTTGTTTACTTTAGAAATTTTTGTTTACTTTGTCTTTTACTTTAGAAACCTTATCTTTCCCTGTATGTCCGCCAGGATTATGACATTGCAGGTACTGAAAGTGCAGAAGCTGGCTAGCTGAGAGGGAAAAGGATTTGTTGACCATTTAAAAAAATGTAATTTTTTTTAACTAAAAGGCTTGACAAGTCACTGAAAGGAAAACTTGGTTTAAAAATATTTTACTTTTTCAAATGGCTTGAGATAATTTCCTTCAAGCTTGTTGGTTCTTCAACAAAAACTGACAGCAAACGAGACACTAAGAACATCTTTATCATATTTTATTTCAAAGATTAAAAATAGAAGTAAGAATGAGACTCTCTAGAATGCAAAGGGGGGGAACTTCTGATCTGTTTTGCAGGTCGCTTTGACCTGGGATACTTCGTTTCAAACCCTCTTCCAGCCCTTTGTTGAGCGAGACTAGGCAGGCAGACCTTGCCGGTGCGCTGGCGGCTGCAGGCACTGGTCCCGTTTCCCTGCAGTGACGGGAGTCGGATTTGGGTGGGAAGCTGCAGTACCCCTGTGGGGGAGAACGGATGCTTTCATCTCCCATTTATTCTGATCCCGATACGGTATCAGAACATCAACTGGAATGTCAAGTGGGGTGGCCCCGTAGCCCCGGGCCAGCAGCTGGGCTGAGGACATATCCCGAGGGAAGGTGCGTCGGGATGCCTCAGGCTGGAGCTGGGCAGCCCTGGCAGGTGCTGGGGGGGCCCGGGCTGCTGCCTCCGCTCCCGGGCGTCAGGGCAGGCAGGGCAGCACCCAGCACCCGGGGCTGGTCCTCGCCACAGGCAAGGTCGGCCTCTTGCAGGGCACAACAGTAATTTGTTTCTCGGCTTTGATTTATTTAGTGTAATTTCTTCACGCGTAAAAAAATCTGCCTTGAACAGGCTGATCCTTCTCTTTTTTCTGTGATGTTTAAACTCCCAGCATTATAAAATGCTGCTGCTGTTTATTATTTAGCTGGCTGTTGTTATTTTTCTGTAGTTTTGGGTGTCAGATGTGTAGCAGGAATATGCATGTTCCTAGGCTTAAGTTCACTCTTCTGACGTGATTGTTTTTTCTTGGTTTTGAACTTTGCTGGTGTATTTGGCTGTTACACCCATTCAGGAGAGCAGTGCGTGCTGCTCAGTGAGGCTTCGCCGACGGGTCTTCCCGGCACGGTGCTGCCAGCCTGGGAAACGCTCTTCCTTCGTGGCAGGGGCTGGCAGCTGGCTCTCTGCATTTCTTCCTCCTGTGTAATATGATGGTTTCTCTACTGCATCCCCCTTTGTTTTTTTCTGAGGGCTAGGTGGACTTTCCTGTCTGCCTTCTGATGAGAGTCTCTGGTGATAATGGATAACACAAGAAATTCTTCCCTGTGCGTCAGACACCTTGAGCAGAAAGTGCTTTTCTGATCTGTGACACGTCTCTGTCAGGGGGCCCAAAGGGATAGTGACTTTTTTTCTGATTTGCTGCCTTGCAAGTGCAGTGGTTTGTTTTGATGCTGCTGTTACTCCTTGGTAATCATTGCTGTGATTCTCTTTCCCCTTCTAGTTAATTATATTTGTTTTGAATTCAGTTTCCCTACAAATACAATATCAGCTTTCGTTTTTTCCAAAGTGAGTCCTTTTTGTTATCACGGCTCTTTCTGAGGACTCTTAAAACATTGCAGTCCTCACAGCTTTTCTACCTTCTGCAAAACTCCTCCTGCGAGGGTGGCCCAGCCCTGGACTGGCGGCTTCGGGGGGGTTGTGGAGTCCCTGTCCTGGGAGATGCTCGAAACCCGATGGGCAAGGCCGAGGCCCTGAGCAGGACCTTGACCAGCGCCTGTCTTCTCTCCCTGTAGAACTGCCAGTGCTCGGGGCAGGGCTGAGCTGGCAGAAAACCCTTCCCTCGCTGGTCTGGCTGGCCAGCCGCTGGTTTGCCTCGGCAGAAGTGTGAAACATCATCCCTCCCCTCGCCCTTCGGTCTGGCGCGCTGTGACCCAGAGCAAGCAGGGACGAGGGATCACGTTGTAAGGAGTCCTGAGTTTCCAGGGGATGGGGGGTCCGGCTGGCTGCTGCTGCTTCCAGGGCAGACCCCTGGGCCAGCCGTGACCCAAGGCGAGGTGCCGGCACACGGCAGCCTCGATCGCTCCTGCTGCTGCTGGGACCTCTGTGACTTTGCTAGAAATGCTGAAAGATTCTTTATCGCTTTTTTTCTTTCCCTAACTTCATCCAGTTTGTGCCAATCTCCTCATCCCCAGTTTTACATAAAACTGCTGGTTGCAGTAAGGAAAAGCAGCTCAGTCCTCGTGCGGTAGCCTTGAGTTAAGTGGGACTGCGTAGACCGAGTGAGTGGAGCTGCCCTGTTCCCCTTCCCGCTCCGTCCTGTTTGCTCTGCGGCAGAGAGCAGGTACCAGGGTTAAATGCCGTGTCTGTCTGTGTGTACGCACTTGCTGCTGTGTGCAAGCATGGAGGAAAAAGCGTTGCTGTCTCTGGGGCGGTGTGTAGGTATTTGCTTGTATAGAGGCATCTCAATCTGTGGGAAAAGAGTGTCTGATCATACCTTAATTAGTCCTCTAACAATCTACAAAGGTCAGTGCCAATTGCCTGTTCATTTACATTCGTAATTGTGATGGTTCTTGATTGCACATTAGTTGCAACTCATTCTCTCCCACCCCACAGAAAACACATGCAGCAGCCTAAGCAACAGCCTTGTAGACACAAGGACCTTTGTCTCTGCTTGTGCCAGCAGCAGAGCCTTCACGGAAACTTCTGTGTCTTTTATGGAAGAGAGCTTTAGAAGCTACACTCCACTTCCAGTAAAGGGATGATGAAGTCGTTGGCAGGGAAATTATATGGACATCAGGCAAGAAACCCAGTCCTCCTTGAACTGGATAATTAAAGACAATTAAACTTTTCTGCTTGCTCTGAGAAGTGTGCTAATTATGCAGGAGACAGGGAAGTGGGCCCAGGCTGGACGTTCAGCTGTTTTGTTGATCAGAAAGAATACAGCTTTAGGGGTGGGGGATTATTTTCCTCTGTGGGGTATTTTTGGACATCTCTTGCTGTAGTATCTGGGCTGCTGCCACTGCAGATGTCAGCCCCTTGCTGCAGAAGCATCTGTATAACGTTACCCATAAGCTAATTGATTTTTAATGATGGGGGTTTAAAGAAGGAAAAAAAAACCCAAACCCATAATAAAAACCAAAACGTTCTCAAGATGTAGGGATGGATGCACTTATGACTCATTAGATAATGATAGAAATAAGAGTGAAACAACCTGCACCAAATTTTCATTCTGGCTTTGAAAGTGTTTCCTTCTTGAAGGCATCAAGTACAGGCAGCCCGTTTATAACTCGGACAGCCGTGCGTGGAGCAGCCGGTCTGGAGCGGGACTGCTGCTTCGTCTCCAGCGCGTGCTGCACGGGGCGTACGCAGCGCCCTGCTCGCCCTGTCGCATGGCTCTTCACGTGCCGTCCGCGCGGGTGTGGGTTTGTTACAGCCCCAGCTGCTGAGCCTGTTTCTCTTTAGGCAAGTGCTGTTCATGGTTGATCTGTTTCCTCCCTTACCTGTTTCTCCTGACCGTTCCTGTTTCCCATCTCCGTCTGCTCTCCTTCCCATAGCTGTCCTCCAGTGGGAGGAGCAGGGGTTGCCCACTCTTCCCGCTGCGTAGGACAGAAGTCCATCGGGTGCCCTCAGGTGCCGGCGTCCTCACCTGCCCCGGCGCCCTGGGCGTCCTGGGCGCCCTGGGCAGGGACGCTGCTTCACGAGCTGCTCAGGCCGGGGTCCGCCACGCTCCCCAAGTCGGGAGAACGTCCTCTTGCTTGCGGTAAGCCTGACCTGCGGTCCCTCAGGCGGGAACACTTCGTGCTTGGGCTCTGCAGGAGAATAGCCAGATCCAGAAGGGTCAGGTGGAGCTGAGGCAAGAGACCACCTAGAGTTTTGCAATGCCCAGGAGTTTCATTTTGATCATCCTCCCATATAAGTCCTGCATTTGTTGGCATCTTTGAAGGGAAATGGAGATTTTTGCAGGTGTGGATGCAGAGGACAATTTGCATGGCCAGGGAGTTGTGTTGGTACACACAAGCTGCGCGGTGCCTCTGCGGCTGCAGGAGGGGTCCCTGCCCCGAGGCACGAGCAGCTGCGGCTGAGACCACCCCGCGTTGCCCAAAGCAGAGCACAGCAAGGGAAAGGTGCGCGCCTTTCTCCTTCTTTCCCACGGCAGTTTGAGTACCACAGTCTGGACACAATCTGTGGGACTGTTGAGAATGCTTTTGAAAAAACAACAACAGAAAGTGTGGCAAGTGAGCCCAAAAAAGTCAAATTTGCTGATCTTTACAGCTTTGCTGAAGGCCATTACAGAGCTTTGTGGGATGAATGGGATGACTTGCGGAAAAGTCATGTAGTATTTAGTGGGAAATGCTGACCATTTCTCAACTCTATGAGTCATCCTATAGATTATTTTACAAAGCTGTGTATCCTTACTGTGAAAATCCGTAGGAAGGCTAGAAATAAAGTAAAAGAATATCTTCTATTCAGTGCGGCTCTAGATTTTTTTGTTAGTACCGTATGCTTCTGGAGAACCTCTTTGTCCTTGCGGAGGTGGGAGTGTTCCCCTAAGACCAGGCTAAGCCGGCCGGAGATACCACTCGTAGTTTTTGAAGAATTGCTTTGCTGGACGCGTACCGCAAGGGGATGCCGCAGTCTCCCCATTGCACTGCAGAGAACCAGTCCCTATGGTGGACATACTCTTTCCGCAATCCTGCTAATCTCTGCCAGATCCTTAGCAGCCATCTTCTTCCAACACACAAAGTCATTGTTGGGGCCCTCGCGTGTGAAGAGCGAGGGCAGGCTCTCTGGAAGCCGCTGCTAAACTCGGCCAAGCGCAGTCAAAAGCCCCTTTGTTTGGGCAGGAAAGGGGCTGGAGTGGGTGTCAGCAGGAGGATCGCTGCCTGCCCATCTTCCCGTGCCCAGCCTTGCTGGAGCATCCATGCTGTTCGCTCTGCCAGCAAACAGCGAGGGACCGGCCACTCTCCCTGCTCCAAACAGGTTGATTACAACTATTTAGAGGAATACCTGTACTCTGCTGTGGTAACCCCTTGAAAGCTGCTGGCTCCCAGAGCCCCCTGGGTGGAGGGGATACCCCGTGGCTCCTGCTTTTCCCCTCTCTCTGCCCCCCAGGCAGAGGAGAACACGCTGTCCGTCCACGTCTTCCTTGTATTTCAGTGTTCGACCTTCTGAAGGGCTGCAAACTGTAGACTGAAATCAGGATGTGAATTTTTAATGAAACCAAGTATGTAAACAGAACTGAGGTATAGCTAGAGCCGTTGCCAGATGAGAAAACCCCATGTGGTTTAAAAATAGTAGTTACCAAACTCAGCTTGGCTCTGCCTGTGGTGCTTGCAGACAGCTGGATGCTCATATGGTGCTTGCACCTCTGTTTCCACTCTGAGTCATATGAAACACTTCGCTAATGTTCCTGTTTCTTAAAAGCAGTTTTGTAGCTGCACCAGGGATGCGAAGGCATCGCCGTCAGGAGAGAGGTGATGGTAAATGGGAACAGAAGCAAGTTCCCGTGTGATCGGGAGCAGATTTGTTCATGAGACACTCAGGATGTGGTTTGCAGTATGAAAAGGTTTCTCTTAGACAAAAATTTCCAATTCAGCAGAAGGGAGGCTTGATGTCAGCCACAGTTGTCAGTTTAAATTTGTGACTTGGAAGTTCCGCGGCATGCGTTATGTTCTTCCTCAAGGCAGAGGACTTGCTCTCTGAATTCCCCTGTCTCCTGTCCAGGCTCTCCAGTTCCTCCCTTCCCTTGGACTTGGGAATTGTGATCAGCCCAACTGTAAAATGAAGTGAAACAAACAGTGGAGAAAGGGGAAGGGGATCTTCCACAGAAATCTCCTGTGAGGGGAACTGTCCTGTTATTTTCCCACCTGGAAGAGTGGGCAACCATTCAAGGCATTTCTCATTCACAATCATCAAGCATGGAGTAATTAATAATGTCATTTGTTACAACAGGGATGTGAGACGCTCCTCTGGAGTGGATTTTTCATGATTGCAGGCTCCATACTTCCAGTGGAACTTTTAAGACTTTTGAAATGAAAATGAGTGATGCCAAATGATATTTCTCCCTGCTTGAAGTAACTCAAATTTATTAAGATCTGATGTCCTCCACTTGGTCTCAATTAAAGAAAATGTGGTCATTGCTAATGCTGGAGAAATATGCCTGTTGCTCTCCTGCATCTGACAGAGGTAATGGAGGGTTTCAGAAAGGAATAATTAGTTTGCTTTTGTAAGCCTCTCTCCACTTTTCTATGGGACTTAATTGCACACAACAATTAAAGACTTCCCAAAGCAGATTACTTCTACAGTGTCTGCAGGAGAACAGCGTACAGAGTTTACACTATAGCGTCTGCCAGCCAGAAGCACACTACAGCTCTGGCTCTGCTGGCGATGCCCACATTTATCTGGCTGGAACGTGTGGCCCTTGCAGAGGGCTAGGGAGCAGCAATGTGCGAGGTGCACGCGGAGGGATTTGATGTAAAATTTCCCACCTGGTGCAAGCAAGAGTTCCAAAATTACGTTCTGCATGCCATCTCCTCCCACTGCCCCTGCCTCTTACGGCAGGAGTTCCTCTGGTCTTGTGCTGCTGCCAGTCACCCTCTCCTCCTGAAAACAAGATTCCTTCCCCTGATGTTTAACAACTAACCTCGTTTCACACGCTTCCCCTTGCCATTTCCAGGCTTGCCCTTGATTGACACATTTAATAATCTGCCAACCCAAATGACAATCTGAGCTCCTGTGTGCAAACATCAAATGCTGCCCAGCTTCATTAGCTTCTCTCAGGCTTTTTACCTCTCTCTCGCTCCCCGCCACCCAATATTGTCTTTTCCCAATATGTTATCTGTAACCCCCTGAAGGCAGCAGCTTGCTCAGTCTTTGTTTCTGAAGCGTGGCATGTAAATCCAACCAAATTGTCAGTACGTGAGTCGTCACAGAGGTGCTCGGTGTGCGTTGCAGCAGCCCAGCCGCAGCAGGTACTTGGGACGGGGCCAGGAGGGCCCTGGGGTGCCTTGTCGCCTGCACCCAGCTTTCTGCCGGGGGCCGTTTCCTACAGCTGGAGGTGTGCAACAGCTTTGTTGTCTGAAGAGGAAATCCTCAGACATAGGGAGTAAGACAAGCTGTTGTCCTGTTTTGAGAAAACATTCACCCACGGTGCAATAACATACATGAAATAGCAACAAAGAGGAAAACAGCTCTTGGCAATATGTATGTTAAGTTGATTAAACTCACGGTTCCCCTTTACTGCAGCATTTCTGATCTCTCTGCCAATCCCACCAAATACCCCCACATGCAGGATTATCGTCTTGTTTTCCAAAATCTCGTGTCATGTGTGTTCATTAAAAGCAGGAGGACAGCTTGTTGCTCTCCCCTTTGTTGCTCTGCTGAACCTTGGAATTTTTTCATTTTTTTGTGGATTGAATGGCTTAGGGACCTTTACCTTTCCAGCCAGTTCCTGATGGGACTCGCGGTGTTTCTGCGCAGGGTCTCCTCTGGAGGATGCCCGGAGGCTGCGTGGATGGCAAGCGCTCTCCTTCGTGGCTGGACAGAGAGGCGGGTGGAAACTTTTGGTTCTGCTTTAGTTTCATATTGCTTTAATGGTTATCAAAATCCAGCACATGTACATCTCGCAGCCTTGGGTCAGGGTTGCTGTACACAGTTAGCTCCTTTGGAAGGCCTGAAGACGTGAGGAGAGCCACACGCTTTAAGAAAGTCAACCCCTTTAGGGGACTTCTGAGTCCACATAACGGGACTTCTCTGTCCCGGTATTATTCTGTAGCATAATTTGTAACTGTTCCCTACTTGCATCCTTTCCCCCACCCAAAGTTTGGAGAATGCTATTCCCATCCTAGCAGCATCTTTCTGTCTTTGTGCACGCAGGACACCATGGGACTGTTGAGGTCTGGCTTCGCAGAATGCAGGGATAAAGTTGGTTCCCCTTTAATATCTGGCAGAGGCAGATTTCCTTTGTTATTTATTTTTTTGGGTTGGTTTTGAGTTTAAAGTAAGAAGCCGTTGTGCCTTAGCTCTGTTTTGACCAACCAGAAGTGAATAGATAATCTCTAAAGGATATGAAAGGTTTAATCATTTTAATTTTGTTTTTATTAATGTTTATCATGACTTTTTTCATGTGCCCCTGGTAAAGCAGGGGGGTAACAGAAATCTACACAAACCCCCAAGCATTCGCTTAATGAAAGTCTCTAATGGGAGGCGCCTGGCGGGAAGGAAGTGGTTAGATAGCTGGGCTGGGGAAGGCAGACCAAAGGCACGCTGTAATATCACTGAAACGTGGCAGGAATCTCATAAACTCCCCATCTAGCTCCAGCAGACACTTGTCACTGGGAGCTCATGGCTTTCATTAAGCAGAAAGAGAGGAAGCTTTGACAGCTGACTTGTTCCAGAATGTTTTTCTTGTTTGGCTGCATCTTAAAGCCCTTTCCACTTAAGAAAAATAGAGGGGAAAACATCACCAGATGCTGTAGTAAAACACTGGGAAGCTCCTGGTCCCTCTCCTACTCTACTTTTTTTCTCCCCATCAAAACAAACTCTGGAGCCAGGCTGAAACCCGGTTGTCAGAGCGCAGCATCTCTCCTGAGCTCAAGCAGCTGCTCTTTCCTTTGGGACAGAAGAGTTGCATCCTTGTCCCTGCGGTCTCGCCCTTGGTACTGAGTTTGGTCACCAAAAGCTCTGCTGCCGGTGCCAGCTGCACCTTCTGCTTTTCTTCCCTGTTTCTCTTTCCCCCTCTCTCCCTTCCAGTTTTAGAATAGGGAACTCTTCTCTTGAGGAAGGTGGTTGTTGCAGTGGTGCAGGTTAAATTCAAGACTGAAGGGATCTCCCTTCTGGGGGTGAATCAGTAAAGCCTTGAAGATGTTGCAGGTGGAACAGCAGTAGATACTGCAGCCCTGTCTCAAGGTGTGTTGGAGAAGGGTTAGATGTCAGTGAGAGTGACACAGGATTCATTAGCAGCAAATTCAGCTCATGTTGAAAGTCTCCTCAGCACAACTGTGCTGCTTCTTCCAAACCTCGCCCTTGCTCAGGTTTTGTGCCTGACTGAGCCCCCAGCTTTGACATTCTGGTGGTAAGAAGAAAAAGAAACCTAGCAAAAACTTAGACACACATATGCTCCAGTGACTGTGACTGTTCCTCCACTGTCAACCCTAATTTATGATTTCATCTCCGTAGTATTGCATGGTAGCAGCTCATCTCCAATATCTTTCCTACAGGATTGACTTCTAGCCATTGCCGCACTGCTGTTTTCTCCCTTTCTATACTACCGGGCTTAAAATTAAATATATCTGGAATGAACATGCCTCCTTCTGTGCTAATGGGTTAATGAGTTTAGAGAGTTGCCTCACTTGCATGCTTTTGTGGGTGTATAGTTCGGAGTCTCTTTCCCTGTTCTGCTGTTGACCTGAGCTGAAAGGCTGCTGCTTCAGGAGAATTGCTGTTACCTTGATACCTTCTTTCCTACTAATTTGCCCAAGAACACATTAGGTGAGGACAGTAGCAGAACGAAAAGTTCAATTATGTTAAACTGGGCACAGGCTTTGTGTTCAAAGGCAATGAGGATGTTTAACTTGTTTATAAGTAAATAGTGGAGAAGGGTGAGGAGAGGCCGTGAGAGGGAGGACTGCCTGCCAGGCTCCACGCTCAGGCCCTTGCTGTACGGCAAGGTCCAGCAGCTGGGCTTGGCAGTCGCTGATTCCTGGGAGTAATTACTGATACAGAACAAGAACTCTGCTTCAAACCACCTGCCTCGCCGGGCTCTGCGCAGCACAGAGAAAACCTGCAGCCCGGTCCGTCAGTGCTGCACATGCTTCCCGGGTTTTGCTTTGCTTCTCGTGCGGAGGTGCCGCCGTGCCCCTCTGCAGCATCCCGGTGTCCGGCGGGCATGGCGACCGGACAGACCTTCCCGGCCCTGGCCACCTGCCCGGCTGTGCAGCCCCAGCGCAGAGGGGCGCTGGGCCCGTGCCAGGAGGAGGTCGGAAACGTAAGCAGGACCCCGGTCTGCCAGATGGCACTTCAGGGTTTGCTGCAGCTGACAGAGCTCCACCCACACTTCATTTTGGTACCTCTGTGGTGGGCAGCCTGGAGTCTCGCCTAACGACTCCTGAAGAGCGCCGGTAGGCTTGGGACTGCGGTGCTCTGCCGGTTTGTCTCCGCTCGGTCGTACGGGCTCATCCTTAAGGAGTGTCGGAGGCTGAGACCGTTTCCCTGGCATGGGCTTTGCCTTGGCTGCACGCTTGGGATCTGTGTCACGGCAGCACCTCGGCGAGGTGGCAGGGTTTCCAGGAGTCCCTTCCGTTCAGCTGTTTCCTGCCCATCTGCACATGTCGTCAGTAATGAGCCTTTCTGGCTGATTTCTGTGACAGGGGATAAAAACGAAAGTTGTGCTCGAAGCCAGGCATCTTCCCCAGACTTGGGACTGTGTTTCTAGCTGCTGCTGTTCAGGGTCAGGAACGGGGCTGGCTCCTCTCTGATGCTAACACCAAAAAGGTGTTGCAGTAGCACCAGTCCTGGCCAAGGACTGCATTTTCCTTTCTGGAGGGCGTCAGGAGGTGGTGGGCAAGAGCTTGCCAGCTCACGGGGGCCCAGACCTGCCTCTGAAGGTCTCACCCTGTAACTGATAGCTCATACGGTCCAGCTTGGCAGGATGCTCCCAGGCAGAAATGCCAAGCTTATTTTCCTTCTACAGTTTCATTGCAGTGTAAGAAGAACAGGGAAAGAGGATGTGGGATGGTTTGTGTTTCCCGAGAGGTATATACACAGATTGGGTGGAATCTCCCTCAGTGTAGCTGTAATTCTGTGGTTTTTCCTTTCTCCTGAAAATGTTGCACTTTTTATATAAAACAGTTCTTTTAAAAGGATGTCTGAGCCAGTCTAAACATAGAGTTCTCCCTGAGACTGGCTGAGGCAGTACCAGGTGTCCTGGGCTGTGACGGTGAGTCCTGGAGAAACAAATCCACACTTTCTGCAAAAGAGGAAACTACATGGTTCAGATGGATGCAAAGGATGCTTTTGTGGAACTGTTCATTTCACCTTTACACTGGATTTCTGGTGTCCAGCTCCATCTTTTCATCAGAGAGAAAGTGCAGGACAAGATCCCTTCACACCTCCTCCTGTGGTGCTTTTGCAGCACTTGTTGCAGCAGAACCTGCCTATGTGTTTTCTGAGATGGACAAAGTTACATTCGCTTCTCGCGGTCAGTGAGAACTCCTGTCCATATGTTTAATGCAAATAGTAATGGAAGGGTCACTGCATGAGCCTATGGAGGGATGTGAGTCAGGGTCCAGAAGCAACCTCTGGGTCTTGGATTAGCAAAGATACTAAGTACACATTAGCTTTGTCCTCAATGTTTTAAACATTTTTGACTTACAGATTATAAAAATGTTGCTAATTTGTTTCAGCAGTCCTCAGAGATGTTAAAAAATGGGACTGAAGCTCCAGAAATCTGGACAACTTTCCAGTTCTGACATGGGTCGATAGAAATAAGTTACTTCTGAATTTAGGGTTTCATCCATGGAACAAGAAGAATATCTACTTACTCTTCGAGGTGGTTGTGAAACTGAATTCCTTGACATTTGCCATGTCCTTTTTGATCCTTGGAAGGGACAGGTAGAGTCCCTTTTCCTGGTCTTTTTTTCAGGTCTTCAGCAACAGAAAATTGTCCTTCCAAGTGCCAAACCTACAAGGAGAGTACTCTCAGCCATACCACTTCTTGCTGCAACCAGAGCAGGCTTCTCTCACAACTGGTCAGCCAAAGCAGTTCTAAAGAAAGAGTGCAAGCATGGGAGAGCTTTTCCAGAGCTTGCACGCTCAGACCTGTAGCATCAGCACGCTAATGTGCCGTCCTGTTTGGAAGGTGAATACGAAGCTTGTGAAGATGCTGATTTTGGGTTACAGCGTAGGCCTCGTTGCCCTGTACAAGAGAACCATTTGTTTATAAAACCTGATGGAAGTCTGCAGGGTCACGCTCAATGCTGGAAGAGAATGTCCTGCACCTTTCCTCCCTTCAGGAATATTCCCTGCAGAGCATCAATTCCTTTCCCGTTTGTTTCTGACTTTTCCCTGTCCTGATTCTCTCATTCTCTCTTCATTCTGCTGCAGAAGCACATGTCTGATGGTCTTTATCTAACTGGCAGGACTGGAGAAAGAGTGTGTCTGACCTAAATGAAAAAGTGCTTTGAGATCTTTGTTCAGAGGAGGCATTATGAAAACTGAAAGTATTCTCATCCTGCAGCTCATTTGTTAGGATTATAGACTTAGTTGCAAGAGATACAGAGTTTGGTTTCTGAAACTGATTTTGTTTTTCTTTAAGAGCCATAGGCAAAATGAGATTGTATACGTTATCAGTGGAATGATTTGTGAAACAAGGTTTTTACAGCAGCTGGCACAGGGCTAGAAGTAACCCCTGGCCTGACCCACTCCAGCGTTTTCACTGCCGTTAAGTGTACTTTGATGTGCACATCAGGAGAGCGCTCTCCTGTGTACTTGCTAGTGGTCCGGTATTTGCCTGTATTTCTTAAATATACTTCTTCCTTCTCCTCCTGTAAGGCCTACTGATGCTCTGGTGATGGCATTGAAGTCCACAAAACTGCCTAAGAAGGAGCTACCACCACACGCATTTATTTTTCCACTAAAAACTTTAGATGGTTTAATAACACGTCTGCCAACGCCGATGTATGGCTCTAGCTGCTTCAGAAGGAAATCTGGGAACCCATAAACAAATAATAACCTACCTCAAATAAAGGTCTCATCCTTATTCCTACTGAAATTTAGTTCATGCCCTTAAGCAAGAGGGTTTCTATTTCTTCCAGATAGTCAGTTTGCTTTTCCAAGTAGTACATCTTGATGCCCTTGCCATATATTTTGTTTTGACCTCAATGATTTCTTGAGGCCACGAGTTCCAAAGGTTAATTGCGAGCTGCATGAGAAAGTATTATCCGTATTTGCTTCAAATTTGCATTTTTTCCATGTTCATTGTCAGTCCTCCAGGGACTGGAGGATGAGAGGAGTAGTATTGGTCAGCTCCCTTGAACCTTTCATTTGGATGCTGCTGCCAAGGCTGCCTTATTTCTTTTCAGACCAAGCAGCCCTAATCTTCTCCTCCTCTTCTGTGTAGATACCTCTTCCTACCCCTCTTTTCAGCCTTTTCATTCATCTGTGGCCACTTCATTAAATAAATGTTTAATTTTTTTGTCCTGTTCCACACGTGTCCTAACGTGTTGTTTCTTTCCCATACAGCGTGTCAGACGTAGGTTTCCTTCGGTCTGCCTGCAGGGGTGTCTGGGCCTTTTCCGAAGCTGGCACGATGCACCACGAGCATCCCCACTTAATGCCCTCCCTGGTCCTGCGCTGGACCCAAGCCCGTAAATCTCGTCTTTCTTCTGGAATGGTGCGTGCGGGGCCCCTGTGCTGCCCCTGCTACCGCTCACCCCAGGCTCAAAGGGACAGCAAGTGGGGATGGACTGAGCATGACTCGCGAGCCTTTTTCTTTGCTTTTCTGATTTGCTGGTATTCATGCAGGGCAGACACTTCTGCTCCTTTTCTGGGAACTACTCTCTCATTTGGTTACCAATTAAGCTGAAGCGTTCTGGCCTTTTCCATCCTCCTTTTTATTGTTATGAAGGGTGAATTAGGGCTTGGTGTTTAGGATTGTTCTTTGGCCTCCGCTGCTACTTTGCTGCCTCCTTTGTGGCAAAACAATGGCATTAATTTTGGCCTTTGCAGGCAAGCAGGCAATCTGGCAACGCACAGTGCCTGTCCGTTCCACTTCACTTGTGCAGCCACCTCTCCTTTCCACATCACCTACTCACTTTTCTCCTCCTATTCTTTTTTTTTTTCCCTCCCCTTTTGTGCGTGCGTGTGTGTGTGTGTGGTGTGGAGGATTGCTCGGAGTTTATTTTGTTCCAGTCTGGAAGGGGTTAGAGGTCACAGCCTGGATGCCAAACGAAGGGAAGCAGGCATGTGGGCGACACGGAGCGAGCAGACCTTTCCCTGCTGTGCCTCCTTCCCTGAGCCAGCGCCTCGCCGGCCGTCGTGGGTCTGGTGAGACTGGGGGAGTGGGAGATGGGTCATGCCCCCCATTACCCCTTCTCCAGACCGTCCCCCTTCATGGCCTCAAGCGGTGAGCAGGCAGTGACACGGGGAGGACGGAGAGCTCCTGGCCAGGGGACAGAGGGCTGCCGACAACGCCCTGTAACAACGGGGGCGCGGGCACGAGCTGCGGGGGGCGCTGGCGCAGACCCCCCGGGAGGCCCCGCGCGCGGCCCCGTGCAGCAGCAGCCGCAGCAGAGCGGGGCCAGAGCAGGCCAGCAGCAGGGAGGGAGTCCAGCTGCTCTCCTCTGCCGTGCCCCCAAAAGCAGTAGGAGCCCTGGGCCACTTCGGCTCAGGGAGGTCCCCGTGGGTGGCCGTGGGCTGGGTGCAAGGCACCGGGTGCTGTCTGTGCCCTGCCAGCGCTGTGCGGGCCCCTGCCCCCCGGGCATCGCTTCCAGGTGGCCTTTGCCTGAGCTCACGGAGGTGGCTGAAGAAGAGGAGGGCGGCCGGGTGTCCGGTGCCAGATCCTGGAGGCACTTGGCAGCGAGCAGCCGCTGCTGGCTCTGCTCTGGATTTCGCTTTTCCCACTGATGGATGGCAAGGGAGGACGTGTGTTGCGAGGTCAGGAGCACCTGCTTGCCACCATGCCATCCTCTTCCTCCCAGCTGTGTGCTTGGGGAGCACAGGGGACCCCTCGCTTCCCCCCCTTGCGGGGTGCCCTGGTGGAAGCAATCCCCACCAGCCAGCCCAGACCCCCGGGTGACAACCCCAGCCACTGGTGCGTGAACAGGCTATGGCCGGGACTGACTCGCCTCCCTGGAGTTTTTTGGTCGATGTTAAGCTTTCTGTTTACGTTTGTGCTACTGTTGTGCCAGCGCTGGGGGTGCAGCGTGCCACCCCGTGCCCCACGGCGGCTGGGCGGGTGCAGGGAGGAGAGCAGCGGCGTGGGGTGCGGCGCCCAGGGCTGCAGGGCCAGCGGCGGTGCCGGTTTCAGACCATCTCGCACAAGGGAGCAGCACTGGTGAAAGGGAAGGAAGGAAAAGAGATTTCACCAGAATCACCAGGATTCTTCTAAAATGGCAGAAGTAGGAAAAGGCAGGAAACATCCGTACATCACGGACGTGCTCTTTGAAAGATGCAGTGGGGTTTTGCGGTGCTTCTCACTGGCATAGAGCGTGAAGCCCTCCAAAACTGGGTACGATTAGAGGGGAAGGAGTGAGAGTTAGGGCAAGGAAGAAAATCCACTTCTAGCCCCAAAAGGTAATTAATACAAAATAAGAGGCATGTTAAGCACCCATCAGATGGAAGGCTGCTACCAGTGGTGCAAGTTGCAGAGGGAAAGAAATAAAAGAATGGCAAGATTAAAATCAAGTGGAAGAGCACAGTGCTTTTCAAAAGTTAAGAAGAATGGTTCTGAAGTGAGCAAGGTCGTTAGTTTCTGGTTCGTTTCTTAGAGCATGTGGGATGAGAGCCCCGTGCGGGATGAGAGCCCCGTGCGCTCTCAGGGAGCTGCAGTGAGGAGGAAGAGTGTGGTACCGGGGCCAGTGTACCCCAGGTGGAGAGCTTGGATCTCGCTGGAGAACTTAGGGACATGCACAAATCTGAAACCGCCTGAAAGTCAGAAATGTGAAATAGAAGTCTGATGCATAGCAGCACCCTAAGGTTGGCCGTGCTCCTGCTAGAGTTGGGTCACAGCTCACGGGGAAGTGGTGACCCTGTGGCAGTCTGAAGTATGGGTCCTTTTTTGGTTTCTTTTAAATAATGTAAAAAAGAATAGAGGAGTTGGACGCTGTTGCCCACCGTCCGTTGTTGCTGTTGACGGTGTAAGGCAGTGCTTTCCCTGGCTCTGCGCAGAGTAGCAGTTCCAGCTCGATATGGCCAGCGGAGTGATGAAAGGAGGATGTTTGGACCCCAGCTGAGTCTCCTCTGGTCCGAAGGAGCACGGCCCGCGAGGTGGCTGCCTGGCGTCGGGCGAGCCTGTCCTCTGCTCTCCGGAAGGCAGCAGCCAACTGCATCGCCGAGGCGTGCACACACAGTCAACAGTTCCCTTTCTTCTGCACAAATTGGCAAGGACTAACCTTGTCATATCTAGTGCAGCGCTAACGGGCGCCTGCCTCCAAGGGGTAATCATGCAGGCATAAATTCGGAAAGTTGCTAAGCTATGAGCAGTCTTATGAGCATTAAAAGTGTCCTCTTTGCCAGAAAGGTCATTCATAACTTGGCTGCGCCACTGATGTACAGTCAGTGATATTGATTGATTAATGTATAAAAAGCACCAAATCCATTTGCTTCTATGAAAGAGAATAAAGTGCAGTCGACTCTCTCTTTATTTTCACCTCATCCTTTTGTTTGAAGGACGTTTTTTTTTTCTCTTTTTGTTTTGCCAGCTAGGTTTAAGGGGGTTACAAAAAGCCAGTTTCTGCCAAGTAATGCGTTCACAAAGGGAACATTGATTCACATCAGTGTCGCTTGAATTACCCTTAAAGGTTTGCCAAGGAGTTGTTCTTATATTAACCTTCTGTTCATCAAAGACAAAATAAATAAATAAGTCATAAAATCAGCTTCACTGCCCACGCTAGAGTTGGATGCAAAACAGGAATTTCTTCTGTTAGGAATTTGTGCTCCAGGTGCTGCTGCTCAGCCCCTCTCCCCCGTGCTTTAGGCCTTTTCCCTCCTGCAAAGCTCCTTCCCCTGAGCCCCCCGGCCGGCCCCGTCTCCCCTCTCCTGGTGCCAGTGCTCTCCCCGCCGCCCGGCTGCTCCCTCTTCCCGGGGCGGCGGGACGGGCTCCGGCGCTGCCCCCGGCACCTCCCGGGCGGCACAGGGTGGGAATTCGCTCCAGCGCGGAGATCAGTTCTGAGCCGCTGCCGCTCTGCCGCGAGCCCTGGCCCGGGGACGGGGGCTGGAGCTCTGACAGGGCCCCGCCAGCACCGGGGGCGAGGGCTCAGCCCCGCGGGTCAGAGCCTGGGCTCTGGAGCCACTGACTGCTTCTGCCGTGGCCGCGTCCTCGCCGCCGCCTCGGCTGCTGGGACCGAGCGCTCGCCCCCAGACACCGCCTGAGCTGCGCGTGCAGAACTTGCTGTGTTCTGAACTTGGACAAATGTTGACGGGTTCAGGGAAGGGGGATTCCTGCAGGTGGTATTTTCCGAAGGATTTTATATAAAATATTGATTTCATCATTGCAAGCTTAACTGGAATGATTTCTACACAGAAAGATAGCTTCGTGATGACCCAGGACATTCTGCCCTGTCTAGTTTCAGCATTCTTCTAATTCACCTTAAGTCCTGTTTGTTTTTCTGGACTTCTTTGTCCACTGGTAATTAATTACATGTTGTTCTCATTTCCTTCTGGTTAGTTCTGAAATGGGAGATATTCTTGTGCCCGTGGAGCTTTGTGCAACAACGTCTCGCCTTAATATCTCCAGGGTGCGTCTGCATTGTCCGTCTCAAATGATCTTCTCCTCCAGAGAATGCAGTAAGGGTGTTGCAGTGATCTGTTCCTTTTGGGACGGTGGCTGGGGAATGTGAGTCCAAGTGATTGCTGTTCTCTGCAGCAGGAGCTGTGTTGCTTTTTGTTAGTGATGTTAAACTCTAACCAAACTTACGTGTTTTCACTTGGTCCCTGTTCCAAAACCCATGAAGGACCGTTCTGTTTCTCCGTGGATTGGTGTCATTTCTTCTCTTGAGCGGGGAGTTTCTTTGGCTTTGTTCTGCGCATCTGGCAGCTGTGCGTGTCACCCTCGTCCATAAAACACAAAGCTGGGATATCAGCCCCACTTGGAAACATCTCTGCATGAGCTGTCCCCACCTGGCTGTCACGACAGAGAGTCTCCCCAGCATGTGAGCGTCACGATGGCCCCTAGGTTCTGTGTGTCATTGCAGATAACCTGAGCCACTCGGCCGCGAGCGGTGCAGAAGCCCGTGGCTTCCAGCTCAGCTGCGCGTTCGTGCTGGTGACCTCCCTCGGCTCCCGAAGCGCCGGCCGGAGCAGCGGAGGGACTCAGCTCCCAGGTCCGCAGCTCTGTCAGACCCCAGTTCCTGCTCAGGGCTGTGGAAGCGCCGCGCTGACGCTGCAGCACCAAGCACGACGTGCCCGTGCTGAGGTGCACCGGCTGGACGAGGCCGGCGGTGGCGTTAGGGTGGTGGTTCTCGGCGGTGGTGGTGCTCGGCGGTGGCGTTAGGGTGGTGGTGCTCGGCGGTGGCGTTAGGGTGGTGGTGCTCAGCAGTGGTGGTGGTAGGGTGGTGGTGCTCGGTGGTGACGGTAGGGTGGTGGTGCTCGGTGGTGGTGTTAGGGTGGTGGTGCTCGGTGGTGGTGGTAGGGTGGTGGTGCTCGGCGGTGGTGGTAGGGTGGTGGTGCTCGGTGGTGGTGCTCTGCACTAGCGTGCGAGCCCGTGGGTAGCTGAAGTACCACCAGCCTGCGCAGCGCTGTCCACATGACACTTTCATTTCAGTGTCTCTTACCCGGCGAAGAAGAACAATGGTGATAATCCTAGAAACTGTTGAGGGTGCATGCTTTGGTATACACCAAAAATGGTAGGGAGAGCAGGACCACCATAGGGAGTTCTTCCTATGTGTGAATCTCTGTCTACTTACTTGCTTCTGTCTTACTTATGTTTGCTTGCGTGGTGCAAGCGCTGTGGTGAGCCTTGGACCTTGTGGTGCCGATTTAACGTCCCCAAGAGGCAAACCCCTCAAACCCCTGTGCGCTGCCCAGCATGGCTGACAGCAGGGGTTGGCACCTTGCATTCCCAGGAAAAGGTTTTTCCCCATGGCTGCTGCAACACCCAAAAGGGAAATCATATTACTTTTTAATCTTTTTCTCAGATTGTGGGAGAATTGCAGAACACCAAGGCCCCCTCCCCCTCCAGCGAGGCGGTAGGGATTGGATCAGACGATACAGAGTGAGCATGCTGAGAGTGAATCCATTTTCTCTCCTCCATCTCCCCAGAATAAATTAGAATTTGCCTGATTTAATAAAATGGCTTCATCTCTCTGCCATCTTTTCTATCTCCCATGCATTTCATCCCCACCCCCACTGCAAAATAATAGATCTCGCCTGTAGTGTGTCCTGTTATAGGCTGGCGATTTCACATGTAGGGTACGTATGTAAGCATCTGCATGCGCAGCCTGCGAAAGGGTCCGGCCGCTGAAAGTGCACAGAATTTGTCCCTGTATCTCAATTTCCTTATTGTCAACTGTGATAGTTATAATTGCTGTCGAGGTCAGTGTAATTTACTGTCCATCTGTCATTAACCTGACCTCACGGGTGGATGTGACTGCCATGCAGATATTGTTTGGGGACTGGGAGTGGTTAGTAATAGAAATTTTACAGCACAAATTTGCCCCAGCCACTTTTCTCTTTAATTGGCACGTATTTGTCTATGCATAGAGTGGAACTGTAGCTCTTTGCCGCAGACTGAGAGGAGGGGTTATTGTTAGAATTTAGATGGTCTCGCTACAGCTGAACCTTTTTCTCTCACTTGAATCTGGCGTTTTAATTTCTGTTTCCTAGGTTGATTTTTTCCTTTCCGTTCTGACACTAATTATACCAGGCGCATTGGGAGCGGTTGCTGCTGAGAGGTACCCAGCTAAGTGTTAAGAAAGGTTTTAAAAACAGACTGAACTCTTTCTTAATGAGGCTCAATCGTGCTCTCCTCCGGGTGGTTTTGTTTTGCTGATCTGTCAGTTTTTCAAGGATTTAATTGCACTTTTTTCATATTAGTCTTTGAAATGGGGCTAAGCAGCTTTCTGTAAAATAAAATATAAAAAAGAAGAGATGTTACTGGCTTTCCTATTTTCTTTCTTTGCTTTCATCACTCTAGGATCATCATCTGCCACTGACTCCAGGGACCCAAAGTAGGAAAGAACAAAATTTATGAGAGTAGCAAACAAAATGGCAGGCTAGACCGCTGTGGCAGCTCCAAAATTGTAAACCCTTGCAGGCAATTTTCGTTGCCTCCCTGCTCCTCAGTCTGGCTCCTGTCATGTCGCTGCTCATGCTAATCCCAGAAGACCTTCCAAACGTTTATTTTGGAGGAGGAAGTAGGAGGTGAAGGAGGGACGAGGAGCGCTGAAGTGGCTTGTCCGGCGTAGCTCATTTCCTGCAGAAACGACACAAAAATGATTCAGAACCGAGCACACAGTCGGAGACTCCCAGAGCCGCGGAGGTTGGCAGGGAGCTCGGGAGGTCGCCTAGTCCAACCTCTGCTCAAAGCCGGGCCAGCCACAGCGGTGGGCCGGGACCGTCTCCACTGGGGTCTGAGGTATCTCCCAGGGATGGAGCCTCCCCAGCCTCTGTGCGCCCGTTCCAGCGCTCCAGCTCCTCGAGAGCCGGGAGTCCGGGGGAAGGGAAGCAAAGCAGCTGATCTTGGGACGGGAAGAGGCGGGAGAGAGGAGGCGGATGTGTCCGTGATGCTGTTCTCTTGATGGCGTAGCAATCAGCATGGAATTCTTAATTGCTTCACTTCTGCTCTCCTCGTGGGACAGATTGTACAAATGCAGGAGCTGCCAGGACCCTCATGTCAGCGCACTCTCCCTGCTGTACACACTATTTTTAACCAGCGCTTTGTTTTGCAAAGATGCACAAAGCTGCTGTTTTTTTTTTCCCAAGGATGCTAATAAACAGCAGAGGCAGTAAGAGCTTTCTGATCTGCCTGAGAGTGACTCTGTTTTCTTAGCCTGCGATTCAGTTTTCCTTCTCTTTGCATTTACATTTCCTTGTTTCTACTTTCTCCTCCCTTCTTTTAGCTTTGGTTCTCTCCCTCCATCTTTCTTTTTTTCATGTTTACCCCTTAAATATTTAAGTCTCTTCTCTTTCTTCTAGTCTCGGCCTAACAAAAATCCCGTTTTCCTTTCTTCGTTCAGATGTGTGCCTTTCTTCGTCTTTTAGTTTCCAGCACACCTCTCATGAGGATGTAAAATCCAAGAACTAGATCTTTGAGATTTCAAAATAAAATAAAAGTAAACTCTGCTTTAAAAACACTTTAGCAGGAAAGCCAGGCTAATTGTAAATCAATGAGTCTTAAAATGCAGCATTGATCTCCAGTTAGAAGTTTGAAGGGGAAAGCAGCAATTACTGCACTGAAGGTAGATTTTTTTCTCTTAGTAAGTTCTGGGCAGAAGGAAGGCTCATTAGGGCAGCACTTCGGAATCTGAGTAATTAGTTTAAGAAGTACTTTTGTGGTGTTATTCCCATGGCTAGAAATTATCGGAGTCTTCACAGATTTATAGTTCAGCTCTGATAAGGTTTGATTTATTATTGTGTTTGGCGCGGAAGATCCTTCCTACATAATCACTTGGGTGAAGATCCGGAGCGGGGATTAGCCCGGGAAGGATTGCCGTGGGTGTGCGGGACTACCGCGGCGTCCCGGTGGAGCTGCCAGCCCGGCACGCTGCCTGGCACCCCTCTGTGCACCGGCACTGCCCCGGGGCTGGCGTGACGGGGGTAGGGTTCGCACAGCAAAACGGAACCGTGCCCGCAGTGAGCGGCTCCCGCGCATCTCCTGCCTTCGTGCAGCTGCGTCCTCAGGTTTTGTGTCTTGACTTGCCGCGTCTCTGTGGCAGCTTGTTGTGCTCGTGCCTCCCTGCCGTGGTGACCGAGCCTGGCGCGGTCCCATGCCGCTCTTCCCGCAGTCCTGCCTGCCCGGCGTGCCCCCTGCCCGTGGGCGGCGGGTGGCCGGGGACCCTGCCGCGATGCGCTGCGGCCCCTTGGGCTGTGAGCTGTGGCCCAGCGGTGCCCAGAGCCGCGGAGGCTCCGGAGCCCCGGAGCAGGTCGGGGTGTGCACGGCTGCCGGAGAGCTGCCGGAGGTGGTGGGTGCTGGAGAAGCAAGCTCGCCTGCTGCCGGGGCGAGTGCCCATGTAAACCCTTGCAGCGAGAAGGCAGTTCATGTGCGCCCTTCTAAAGCTTGTAGGTTTATATTTTTTCCAAATTCTTTTGTTAGATTTAGCAATTACACCTCTAGATATTCTCATTAACCTTAATTATCTAATCCCTTTTGTGAATATTGCTGAATTCTTGGCCACAGCAACATCCTGTGACAGTGATTTCCACAATCTAATTACCAAGTCTAATTCTATAGGAAAAAGTGTTTGTTTCACCTGCGAAGTCCTGCGGATCCATTAGCCGCTGGGTTTCCTGCGTTTACACGGCCGCGCAGGCAGAACCAAGGAGGTCAGCAGCTGGGGAGGGGGACGGAGGTCGGGAGCACCGAGCAGCATGCTGGTATTTCCATCTGGCTGCGGGAGCGTTACCAGGCTTCGTGCTGCAGTGCAAATGTGGCTCCAAAACCTACTGCATCAAGGCAGTTGATGTGGCACGTCTTTGAGCCCCCCGTTACTCTCTCTGGCAGCGAGATGATGTCTGAGAGCACCATCATCCTCCTGGGCTATGGGATCCCATCGTGTGGTGGGCACACAGGATAGCCCCCAGCTGTCCAGTCACGTCAGCTGGAAATTCAGCAGCTGGGTGCTGAAATCAGCTACGATCGCTACCAAGCATAGCCTCTCACAGGCGGAGAAAAACTAAACCTAAGTAGGATGGGGTTTGAGCTCTTTCTGAACATATTCTGCTGCTGAAATCTGGCCAACAGGCCAATGGAAAATGGAGAGGACAAAGTCTCTGTAAGTCAGAGTAGGGGCTTTTACTCCTTGTGGACATCATTTGCCTGCTGTTAATTTAGCTGAAAAGTCCCTTCTTCTTGCTCATGGCAGAAATGACTCAGAAAATCTCTCAGTCGTCTTCAGACCCCAACAGGTTTTGTGCTCTTTTATCAAGTTGTCCCCTTTGCCACCTTTCTCAGGAAAGCAGGGCTGATCTCTCCAGTTTCTGTCCAGGGGAGGTTTAGGTCCTGTGTTCTTTATATGCCTTTCTTCCCCCAAAGATCTGGGCGAGGGGGCATGTTGTATTACCCCCAGTACTGCATATAGCATTGCAGCCAAGACTGCCGAACTCATGCAAGACCATGTAATATTCTCCATCTGTTTCCCAGCATCAGCTACTTCTGCACTTGAGCGTCCCAAGTCCTGCTCTCCTTTTCCAGGCTGAGGTTGACAAAAGGGATGCAGGCACCAGCTGGGATGAGGATGCCTGTAGACCTATGTGACGGGACTGCGTAAAGATGCAAAATGGTCCAGGTTCACTCCAGAAGGTGGGCCGGGGCAGAAATATTAAGGGCTTATTGTTCTCTGACCAAACCGTGCTAATTATGGGGAACTGACCCTGTAATTAAAATTAATCCGTGTGCAGGGAGGCTTTCTGGCCCCTTGCCTGTCCTTTGGGAGTGGATTCATAGTCCTGCCCATCTCTCCAATGTGTTAAATTGGGGTAGTTGTACAATCTGACTTCTTAATCTGACACCTCTAGCTGCCCTACTTGCGTAACTCGATAAATATTTTTACAGAAATGATTTAGTTTGCAGTGACTGTTATAGATCCGATTCTGCAACAGGAGGAAAGGGGAAGGTCTCTGGCGGCAGAAAACCCTTGTGTGGCAGAAAGCCTGCTGGGAAGTCAGCTCAAGAAGAATTAGAAACCCTTTAAATAAATGCTTACTTGACATGACTCTGTCTTCCCCAGTCTAACAAGCAGGGAAGCGAATGGCAGCCGCTGGCCAGAAATTGATTGCATTAATTGATATGCCAATAAGAGAGCTTGTTACATCCGCCATTGGTTAGGAGGCCGGCTAACAAGTCCCGCTGATCAATGGAACCAATAAAGATTTCATCCATTAATGAGCAACATGGTAATTAATGTTATCCATAAACCAATTAGCCTGGGTAGCTAATGTGCTGGTTAGCACAGTGAGTGGCAGAGCCGTGGGTGTGCGCAGACCGGCCATCCGGTGCGAAGAGGGCATCGCCTCTCTGGTGTGACCGTGGCATTCAGAGAGACAAACTGCTCCCTCCGGGCCTCCTTGAGAGGAAGAAAGTTGGGAGGATGGCTGATGGGATGGGTCCCTTTTTCTGGGAAGGGATGCATTTCTCGAGATTTATGAGGCAGTTTCAATGATTTCTTTCTTTTTTGTTTAACCTTTGCGTAGAACGTATGAGGACCTTTTCCGCTCCTAATGTGTTCTCCAGAGATGTGCAGGTTTGCATAGCTTGTGTCCAGATGGCAGAACGCAGTGTTTGGTTCCCTGCTCTGTGTCCTTGGAAAGCTGCTTGCACGCTCCGCCTAGACCCCGAACTCCTCCGTCCCGCTTGCAGGAGCTCTCGTGCACGCTGCTGCGTTACGCTTTCTCCACACCGTCTGTATTGATGATTGCATTCGTGCAGAAAACACGGTGTGTGTGCTGAAGGCCGTTGTCCAAAGCCACTTGCAGTGGGGTTGCCTTACGTTGACCGCCAGCGGTTTGTCTGTGTTGCTGCTGGTGTCACCTCTGTGCCGCAGGGTCCCCGCGGAGCCGCGGATGCGGGCAGGGTTCCAGCAGCGGCTGCGCCGTCCCCTTCCGCGCCCTGGGGAGGGCAGCGGAGGGTTGGGCTGCCCCGTCGGTAAAGGGGCACGAATTGTTATCAGCCGGGGGGTTTGACCCTGCCTGCGGTAGCTCAGAGGCTGCGAGGGGCTGGCCTGTGCGCAGGGGGGCAAAACGCCTGCGGCAGAGGGTGGTGGGGGACGTGCCCCTGCGAGGCCTCGGGTGGGAGAGGGGCCTCGGGAGGCTGCGCGGGCCCCTCTCCAGGAGGCAGCAGTGTCCGGGGTGTCCGGTGGGATCTGGGCAGGAGGTGCAGGAGCAGCCCCAGAGGCACTGGGCAGCATCAGTCCCACTATTCCACTGTGGAGTTACCTTGAATTGTTAGATATTGACCCTGGGAGACCCCTTGTGGATTCCCTAATTGAAAATTAATACCAGATCAATGCCATGGGCAATTTGCATATTGATCATAAACAACTTCGAAGGCACCAAGTGTGTGTTGGATCAATAGAGCTCTTGAGTAGGCTGCAGTGGGAGAGCATCCCCCCGCGCCGCTCTCGGGGAGAGGTTAATGCGTGGGAGGTTCGGTGACTGCTTCGTGCCAGCAGTGGTGGTGGCAGCCGCGCCGGCGCTGCCGGGGTGGGGACCGCTTGTGCCAGACTGGGACCGTAGCGTTCAATTAACAGCCTTTCCTGTGGTTCACTTTGAAAGGGGAACTAGGGGAAGTGCTTTTGTTTATTCGGTTTTTTTAAACCAAACGAAGCCTGGGGCGTCGGCACCCCACGGTGATGGCAAAGCTGCCATGTCTCCTGGGTACTTGGGCCTGGGGGAGTCCACAGCCACGTTCAATATAGGCTTCCAAAATCAGGAGTGTTATTTCTCTGGGGACACCAGAAGAGATCTCATCAGTGATATTTTTCTGGCGTTTTTGCCCTATGTTTGCTTTTCGAGGGCAATATTTAGATTCCTTCTCTGTCTACTTGGGACATTCACAGTTATTTCAGAATGATCTTGCGTTGAAGGGAACAAATATTTCAGATAAAACTCCAATAAAAAACCGAAAACGTCATTGGAAAATACACAGAGCACCCTTGGAAGCCTTTCTTTAAAGAGGGTCACGCGTGGGCAGTAGAGATAAAACGTGTGGATGGGCGCTGCTCCGCCTGCCCGCTCCCGAGCACGTGTGCCGGCGGTGCGGAGCGGAGGCGACGCCTCAGAGCCCGCGGCGAGACTGCGTCCGAGTTGGCCATAAACCCGGAGCCGCCGCAGTTCGGAAGCGGAGGGGTGGGCAGGGCTGGGAACCCGCTTCCCAAAGTTGCCACTTGTTTTCAGAGCGGCGCTGGCCGCTTGCGCGCAGCCGGCGGCTGCGGGAAGTCGCTGTGCATCTGATTAGCGCATTACGGAGCTTTCATTGACTCGGCTGCGCTGAGCTGATGAACTGAGACTGGGGACAAGCGCTTGTAATTGAGAGAAATAAATTCTCATCACAGGCCTCTGCTGGAGCTGCCACCTGTGCGTGCGCCTTGGTCCAGGTTTCAGGAGCATTTCAAATCCCTGCGGCACCCGGCGCACCCTCGTTAGCGTTGGAGGAAGCCGAGCGCGGGGACTGCAGGCACCGAAGAGTGTCCCAGGGTGACGAAAGGCTCTGTCCTCCCGGCCCACCGGCCATTACTGACCAGTGCTGCCTAACCGCTTGGCTGCAGACCGGGCAGCTTGTCAGCTACGAGTACCTTCAGCATCGCCTTAGGAGCCACTCTGTGCTCTTCCCTTTTCCTTGGACCTCTGCGTTTCACTCAGGAGTTAGAACAGCCGTTTAACACCCTCCATCTTTATCTTGGATTTCATGGCGAGTGAAAGATCCTTCCCTGATATATGACAGGGGACTCGGGCATCACAGGGGAAAGTGTTTTGTCTTGCTGCAAAAAAATTGAAGATGAATATATAGTTTCCTTGAAAAGAAACCCATCTCCTGTTTTAAATGAAAAGAAAAAAGAAAATAAGTCCAGGGTTCAGCAGGGTTCTGCGGTTCGGATGCAGCACAGAGACGTGATGGGTAGTCCTCCCTCCCTGCTGCAGAGAAGCCGTGTTCGGATTTCTTCGACTGTTAGCAGCCCCCGTCATTTTGCCCGTTCCTCTGGGCTGCGGAGCAGGCTGCCTCTGTTAATGCAGCGCCGGTGGTGGGGAGGTGAATGGAAAGGCTTCACTTGACATTCTCTGACCTCCCTGGTGCAGCTGAATACCGGAGAGCCAGGGCTGAGATTGCAGTCGTTTTCAATTACTTGAAGCCAGGAGAGGTGGAGAAAAAGGGCCTGTTGGCTCCAGGAAGCTGAAATCTTCGGCTGCTGAAAGCTTATTAGTACAAGGGGAAAAGCAATTACTGACATTCTGCCAGTGCTGCTAACCCAAACCCGGGGAAGGGGCCGCTCAGCTCTAGGACGTGGCCATCTCTGCCTTGGTGGGTGACATCGGGCTCCCCAAGGACAGCTCCAGGGCTGCAGAGCTCTGAGTTTTCTGGGTCTCCACCGCCTGCTCTCGTCAGCAGGTGTTTGCTGTGCATAGGAGAGCTTGCAAACGTTACCTGCTCCCTCTTCTGCACCAACCCAAGTTGTATTTGGTGTCAGAGAGCTCTGCCTGTGGCTAAATGGGGGCTGGTGTTGGGGGACAGCAGAGGGGTAAAGGTGTGGAGAGGATGGCTCATGGACTGTCGATTGGCAGGGCTGAAAACAGAGATCTGCATTTGAGGGGCTGCCTCGCTGCCATGGCCTCTGGTCCTTCGCACCAAGAAGCTTTGGTATTGCAGCTTCATATCAGGCTGATTTTTATGTCTGGTTAACCTGTGGAGGTAGCACACTTCTGGTGACCAAAGTGTCGAGAACCCCTCAGCTGGCTGAGTCAGTGTTGTCTCTACCTAGACCTGCTGTCTGTATCTGCTCTGTCCTTCTCAGGGGTCCCAGGGGATGCTCCTCAACTTTCTGCTTTGAAGTCCCCTTAAGAGCCCGTGAGGATCTCTGCAGAAATGTCTTTAGCAAGCACCAGCTGCGCATCTCGCCTCTGCAGCACAGTTGCGCTTCTCATCTGCTTCAGCAGAAAGTGACCCCTTTTGTTCCCTGACGCCGGGGGTCCGTCCTGCCCGTGCTTCCACGACCTGCTCTGCCTCGCGGGCAGCAGCACGCCCTGGGGTGACTCTCTTTTATTTTTTATTATACATATTATTTATGGCCATTTATGATTTCCCATGTTCATATATATTGTTAGTTCCTAGAAATAAGCTCCAGAAGGAGCCTGGCGACACGACACGCAGCCGACATTAATGTGACCTAGTCAAGAATGAATTGACCAGACCGCCGCTTCAGACCCGTTTGGACTCTCCGTGTGCAAATCGTTCTCAGAGACGTTTGCTTAGAACCGTTGATCATTTTTTCCCGTTCTTCATAACAAAAAACTTTCCTCACCAGGGACGAGGAATGCCGGTGTGCTGCAGACCCCCACATCACAGCCGCCAAGCTGCAAGCTGGTCGTGCTCCCCTGCTGCCGTGTCAGCCCCACCAGTCTCCCTTAGCTGCCCTTTGTCTGTGTCTGTACCTTATGGTGCAATGTGTTGCAAGAATATCTTAATTGTCCCTAAACCAGGGCACTATAATTATGGCTTTCCTAAGTTTTTAGCTAAGCTTAAAAGAACACCAAACATACTGAGGTTGGGAAATGCTTGGGGAGGGGGAGAAAGAGGGTCAGCAGCACATTAATTAACTTTTCCTTGGAGCGATACCATGGAGAGTGAGAACAGAGTAGGAGTTGTAGTTGTATATTAAAAACAGCTAACCAGAAAAGGGACATTTTAATGTTTGATTTAAGTATGGTTTATGATGATGTTACAGGGCAAAGTTAAGGTTATTGGAAGCATTCCTGTGCTCATCCAACTCTTAAGGCTAAGCATGAATTAATTATAGCTCATTTTTGTAATAGTTACAATATTCTCGAGATGTATGTTGTCCCAGAGTTGCTGAAGTTAGCTTTAACTTCAGCTTGGCTTTAGCACTGGTTTTGTTTGTGAATCTAAAAAGTTTCTCTGGAGTAAGCTTATTCATACTCAGCACAAAGCACCTCGTAATTTGAAGACCTTGCTCCGCTCGTGTGGCCAGCTGAGGGTGTGTGCGGATGCTGGTGCATTTTCTGAAAGGTGGAATGTGAATTTCCTGAATTTCCTGGCCTCTCTGGAAACGCGCGCTGTGTCCGCGCGGTTGCAGCAGGTCACCGAAGCTGCTTCCCAGCGCGTCCGAGCCTGGCCCAGGCGATGCTGCGCCGCTGAGTTTGCTGCTGGCTTCCTCCTGTAGCATCTCTAAAACCCACCGTTTTCTGCTTCAGCAGTTTCGCTGTGTGTTTTTAGCAGAGGGAAACTGAGCCAGGGGAAGGGGTGGCTGCCGGGGAGGAGGTGCGCGGAGGGAGGTGAGCAGGCAGAGAGGAGGGATGAGACCAGCGAGACGAGAAGCGGGCGGTGGGGCAGGGCTGCGTGCGGGGAGCAGACCTCCTCAGAGGGCGAGTAAACAGCGAGAACAGGGCGGTGTTGACGTACCGGCTACGGGCTGGCTGGGGAGGTGGCCGTGGGAGAAGCTGTCCCGAGGCTCCCTGGCAGCACCCAGGGCGTCTGGTCCCAGTAAGGACACCCGCGGGGTGGAGAGTCATCTGCACTGGGCCAGGGCTGCCACTGGTGCCTTCATTCACAAAACGTGGGCTGGGCACCACGCTCCCGTCCCCAACGGCCTTTCTGGGCTCCTGCCTTGTCACCTCTGCCACCCCATCTCCTCCAGCCTCGTCCTTCCCGCTGGTCCCCTTTGTCTCCTAACCCTCCTCCTGCGGGTCTCCACGTCGGAGACCGCGCTGTCCTCTCTCTGCAGACCTGAAGCTGGAGATGGGTTTTCTTTTGTTTTGCTGTTTGCGCTGTGTATGTATTTTTGCATGAGCCTCCTTTCCAGCTGATTCCGGTTTGGAGCTAGGTTAAACTGTGCAAAATACTGTTTAAAATCAAAAAAGAAAGGAACTTGTCAAGATGCATTTGTTAGATCACGTTTAAAATGAAATAGAATTGAAGGTAGTTTTTGTCCAAAGAAGGGGGGGCTGAAAAGCCATCAAGCCGCAGGAGAAAGCCCCTCCTTTGTTGTCCTCCTGACATTGAAGTGTAATTTTTCATGGTTATTTGGACTGGAAAATGGGGAGAAAGGGAGAGATGGGCTTGCGATTATTTCCCATAAATGACAACACAATCACATCACGCTCCACTACAAACATGCTCAAGGAATTTGCCTTTTTTTTTACATTTCATGTGTGAAAATAACAGCAACCTTTCTAGTTCTGCTGAAATTCAAGGGGGCAAATCCCTGTTGGGTTCCACTGACTCAAAATTTAGCCCAGTTTACAAAAAAAACCGGACAGGGAGAAATCGGTGCCGTGTCAGGGCAGGGGTTCTTGGACTTGTCTCTTTGCGTGGAGGTACTGGCATCCTCCGGAGGTATCTCTGGCGACGGCCACAGTGCTGCCGAGCCCTTAGAAGGTGCATGAGGAACCAACGCTGCGAGGAGCCCTGAGCACACTGAACGTGCTGCCCACATCCCCGGTTCCGTCTTCCTTCGCCGGATAAACGCAGCCCTCGGTCAGTGACTGCGAGATGGGACCAGCTCGTAGCTGGCTTATTCGTGCGGAGCTGTTTTCTGATAACACAGTTTTCTGCGGGGCAAGGCTCTGCCCAACTTCCCAGTGACCGTGCGCACTTCTCAGGCATGCGGGGCCCAGAAGTGGGGCCTCTGGCTGGAGCTGGTAAATCAGATAAAGTGGCCAAATGCAAAAATAATAACCGAATTAGTAAAAGCATTCATATGTAAGAAGAAGAGATGCTAATATCTGGCAGAGGGTCATCTCATTGCTGTTGAGCGAAAAGCTTGTTTGGGAGATAACCAGAGACCTGGATGCTGTTGCAGGATTTTCAGATCTGTTCAGGGAAACTGGCCAATAATTCTGAATTTTTTCTTTGAAGCAGAAACCGAAGGAATAGAAGCTAAAAGTTCACAAATAGTTCTTTTGCTGCTGAATTTCTTGTTTTATTTATCTGAATGCTTGCCTCTGTACTTAACTGCACAAAAGCCAGATAAACTTTCCCTGCCTTGAGAAGATAGGCAACTGAGGATGGCTTTATCAGCTGGGGGCACGTTCATAGTCAGCATTTTCTTTTTTGTCAATGAAAGCAGCAGCACAGATATGCTCTGACCATGCTCTGAAACAGAGCCATCTTGGAAATAAGTGTCATTAATCCAAGATGCATGTAGGATTATTATTGTTTTTCTGCAGCTTTTTGTCAGATGATAGGACTCCCCACCAGCTTTTGCATCAGGGCTGGAGCTCCGTGGCATTCCTCTTGTAACCTGTGCCTGGTGCTTTCTTTTCTCTGCTTGAAGTCCTGCTTTTCCTTTCAGGAAAACGATAGAATAAACAAGTTTATGTAGAATAATCCAGTTAGGAGCTAGCACAGAGTGTATTTGTGCCTATATATGCATCTTGAATCCGAGCTGCAAGGGCAGTGACTGCCTGGTAGCCAAGGTTACCTTAGGAGATGTGCCCCAGACGAACTTGAGAAATACAAGATGGCAAAAAAAACCTCTGAAAATGGGTTTACCTACGTTTCTGTGTGGATGGATTGTCTCATCTTCAAATGCAAATAGCCTGCAAGTCAGGGAGAGGTAGAAAACTTTTTTTTTCTGTTGGGCTGGTCACAAACAAACAAACAGTCAAATTGTTTCCAGGGTGTTGCTCTGCGTCCTGACCTTTGCCAGCTTCTCTTCTTCCACAAAACTGTTCCAAGGCTGTGCTCTCACTCAAATTTCAGCAAGTTGAAGGGCAGGCAGCGGCGGGGTTGCCATCGCTCCGTTCCATTGCGGGCCACCGACAGCTTCAGCCGCACCTGTGGCTGCTCACCTGCAGCCCTGTGCGCTGAGCACATCCCCTGGCAGAGTGAGTGTTTAGAAATGCAAGTGGGGAGAAAAAACCAAAAGACAAAAGACTGTTAGTTCCTCTGGCTTGGGAAGTTTTGCGTGCCCCGAACAAGAACCGTACTGCTGGCTGTGGGACTGGAGCCCAACAGCACTCATGACTGTCGCCAACAGTTCCAAGACCCAGCAGCCTTTTGAGCTGCCCGGTGAGAGCGGGGATGGATGCGCGCTGCTGCTGAGGCAGGGGTTTGGCTGTGCCCGGGGGTCGTGCCCTGCCTCCTGCTGCGGGCTCTGCGGGATGCCCGGTGCGGGGAGAGGCCGCCTCGCGCAGGTGCTGCAGCCCGTTGCCCGGGCTCCGGGGAAGCGCGCGTCCTTCTGCACCAGGGACACCGGTTGACGTTAGACCCTCTTCCCGGGAGGAGGAGTGTTTGCTCTGTTCCCACCGCTGAGTGCGCCTGGGCCGTGGGCACGGTGCAAGGTAGGACCACCCTCCCTGTGCCTCTTTCGCCATCCCAGTTTGCTGGGGGTGAGCGACCCTTTCTGAGTCAGCATCGCAATCCCACGTGGGCATGGTTTTGGGGACAGCTGAACAAAAGCTGCTGTTAGGACAAGCAGCACCAGATCGTGCCCGGTGCCCCTGGCACAGCTTGGGGCCAGCTGAGCTCCTCATGGGCTTCCTGGGGTCCAGGAGGGCATCACCCCCCGTGGACCACCTGAAGTCCCTCCTGCCTCCGTAAGGACCCAGACCACAGCACATCTCCTCCCAGGCCCCTGGGACCTCACATTTAAACTAGTTCAAAGCAGCTGAACTTCTGAAACACGCTGGGCCGCAGCCCGGTGGCGTGACCCTGGCATCCGCGGGGGAAGCTGCCCCTCGCCGGCCGGCAGCTCCGGCATGGCAGAGCCGGCATGGCGGAGCCGGCACGCGTGTCTGTGCATGTGCAGCTGAGCAGCTGACTGCACGCAGGCCACGGCTGTCACCCCTCCTGCAGAAGTCAGTCAGGTCTCAATCCTGTCGTTCTATGGGCTTTTTTGGCTACTTACCCTGAAAAAGGGAGCATCAGGGATTCTTTTTGTTTCAAAGGAGAGACCCTGTGTACAATTAAAACTTGTTTCTGGTAAACCTCATTCCAGGAAAGATGAGCTTTTAACAAAAGGCTTTTGACAGCTGCAGGGTATTTCATTTTTTTAATGCCGAATGAAAAATCAATACATTTTTCTAGGTTATACATATTCAGAACAGGCTTGATATTTCCATTATAATGGAAAATGGGTGTCTGCACATCTCGCCTGTCAGAGCTGCACCACCGCATTTTCCAAGCCACTGCTAAATATTTCAAACCTGATTTGATTGTGGTTCATGACAGCTAATGTTTCTCAGCTCTTGAGCCTGCCGGAGGGTGGGGAGGCAAGCGCACGCTCGTTCTCTCCCATCCCTACATTTCCGCCACCCCTGAAATGCCCTTTATCCCTTTGGATAAGAGATCTGGGGTTGTTAAGGAAAATGCAGCTGAGAGAAGGAGAGGCGAGAGGTCTTGGGCTGTTCAAGCTGGCCTGGATCCAGGTGGGATTTGCTGACTTCTCCAACGCTCAAACTTTCTGGGTTTTGAGAGGGGCAGAAATGTGGCATTGTGGTCCTGTGCAACGGCGTGCAGGGATTCAAGCACATTTTCAGTGTGTAACTGAGTCAGAGATTCCCTGACATCTGCAGATGTCAGATACTCATGATTTTCAACTCTTCTCCCTCTCTTCCCCCCCCCCCAGTGAATGTTTTAATTTTAAATTAAAAGGAAACGCCACTGTCTAAAATGATTTATTTAAGAAGGAAGAAAGGACTCTTTGTAGGCTTTTGCATGGGGCAGATTTCGTACGATGGAAGAGCAGGCTCCTTGGACTCCAGGTGCCCCGCAGTTAGAGTAGGTATTGACTTGAACCCCGGCGGCTGGAAAATTCCTTTAAGAAAATTTATTAATAAAGCATCACGGCCTTGTGGATGGCACTCCAGCACAGAGACCCGTGGGCAGGTTGTGTTGTTCGTATTTCAATGGGACACGATCCCCTCCATGCAAATCCCACAGCAACAGCTCTTGCACCTGCCCTGGCGAGCTCCCCGCAGAGCTCCCCGCTTACCTTCCGTGAGCTCCTGCACCCTGTGTAGTTGGAGTTTCTGGAAACCAAAGACACCAGTCTAGCACCTGCAACCTCTGCAGTAGCATCTCTGGCCTTCCAGAGCTCCTTAGCAAGGTTCCCAGGTTGGGAGTCAACCCCATCGCCTCTTACAAAACATCCTCTATGGCAGATCTCCACACCTCTGGGCTCAGCACCCCCGCCACGCTCTCCGAAAGCCCTGGTCCGAGTCCTTGGCCTGCAGAGACTCCCAGTATACTGCTGAAATACTGCACGGACTCCTCACCCTCCGGTACCAGCCCCGATTGAGACAGTCCTTGGGATGTACGTTTTTAAGCTGAGTACCTTTTTAACTACAAAACGACTGGTGGAGTTTTTATCAGTCTCCTTAAGGAAAACACAGTCAAGTCGTTAGGTGAACGAGTCCTAACGCACAGCGTGTACAGCCTCAAGGAGGTATCGTCAAACAGTAACAAAAGGTCATGGTGGTTTGGAAATACATTCCCTACACCTTGCTGACCACGGCCTCGTTCAGCCTTTGGGAGCTGGTCACACGAGGTGGTCTTCACATCAGCTGCAGGACTGTCCTGTGGGGCTCTTCGGACGTTAAGTGGTCAGCTCTGCTCGAAGGCAGCATGAGAACAATGTGACACCAGGATTTGCAGACAATTAAAATGGAAGCTGAAAAGCTCCTTGTTGCGTGTACAGCGGATTGAGGAGAAAAGCAGACCTTCCCCTACCAGATGTGATGGTGGCCTTGTCCTCTCAGAAGGATGCCCCAAAGAAATGCAGGAGGATAGGTGGTTGGGTGCCATTCGCACGTGCATTTGCTACCCAGACCTGCCATCTCGCCTCGGAGCTGCCCCTGCGACTCAGCAGCTGCAGAGCTGTCATCAGAGAGCGTGGGTGCAAATCTTTCGGGAACAGGAGCTCTGCTGCATTTCGTTGTCAGAGTTGGAGGAGCTC
This sequence comes from Pelecanoides urinatrix, assembly GCA_013400755.1. Taxonomy (NCBI): domain Eukaryota; kingdom Metazoa; phylum Chordata; class Aves; order Procellariiformes; family Procellariidae; genus Pelecanoides; species Pelecanoides urinatrix. Next base: position 57,328 of record VZTQ01009137.1, read on the forward strand.
GTTGTCAGGCGCTGGGTCAGGTCGCATGCTGTGCCCTGTGTGCAGGCTGCTGGAGGGTGGTTCTCAGCGGTTCAGAGCCCTCCGCAGCGCACGTAGCCAGCTGAGGAGTGGTGTGGCTGAGGATGCTCTCCCGACCATCCCTGGGGTCAGCTTAAACACCGACGGCTGCGAGACAAGTTAGGCTGAGTGTAGTGAGCAGAGTTGCATCCAGCCTTCCAAAAAAGTCTGCTGGAAGAGGATCAGGAGGCAACCAGGAGTTAACACTTGCCTTTCCCCGAGTCTCTGTGCCAGGTGGCTGCGTCCCCGGGGTCCGCGGATGTGGGGAGCTCCCAGGGTGTGCCAGGAGAGGAGCAGGAGGATTGTCCTCGGCAACGGCCCTGGGAGAGAGGAGCCGAGTAAGGACGGTATCAGGGCCTTTCCCAGCTGATTTGCAGCCTCCTTGGGCAGATGCATCTTGTACTCTGCTCCCTTCCCATCCTGCTTTAAAAAACACTCCTCAGAAACAGTCAGCTCAGACCAGAGGGGGAGGAGAAGGGTTTGAAGCATGCATATGCTTTTTGCAGCCCGCCTGCCCAGCGCAGAGGCGTTTGAGCCAAGGAGACAGACCTTGTCCTCAGAGAGAAGCCGTTTCCAGGGCCGGGCTCGGTGGATGCTGGGGGCAGGGGTCTGCCGGGGGCTCAGCCGGGCTGGCGGTGGGACGGACTGCGCCCGTGAGCGCGAGGGGCTGCAGGCCCAGCGGGGCAGGAGGATTTGCCATTTGTAGCCTTGTTTTTTAATAATTTTCTACCGTTATTGGTATTCATAGCTCACATTTTTCCGGTTACAGTCAGCCTGGGCTTTCATCCATTTTAGAGAGCTATTTTTTCCCTTGTTGATGATGATGATGGTATAAAGACAGATGGTGTAACTGCTTATGAATGTCCTATTTTATTCCCCTCGAACCAGACAGTGCACTTGAAGACGTGTATTATTTCCACATGCTCAGGTTAGAGCCCAGACAGCGTCTGAGCCCGGCAGCCGGCTCGCCCTTCCTCTTCCTCCCATGCCGATGCTGACACCTCCGGGTCGCAGCCGGGAGTGCCGCCGCGCCGGGCGCCCTTTGTTGTTCGCCGGGCCGGGCTGGGGGCCGGGGGGCCCCGGGAGCCGGCAGAGCAGCTGGGTGTCCGGAGGGAGGTTAAAATGAGGGTCCGGACAAAATAATAGAAACCCCCTAATGAAGGTTTTTAATAAAACGGTCCAAACTCTGCTAGCTGTCTCACCCTGCACGGCAGCGTTTTGAGGGCAGCAAAGTGCTGGGACGGGGGTGGTTTTTTCCCCAGGGTGGGAAAAATTTTGGAATTTTAATTTCTGAAACGCGAATCCAGCTGCTGAGTTCACAGCCCTTCTCTCCAGCAAACTTGAGCACGCGTCTCGCAAGGCACGCTGCTCATCTCACCCCGGCATCAGTGATTTGTGTCTTCCCACATATTAGGTGCCTTTGCCTAGCGATGCCACCCATCACACCTCCTACTCTGGGGTCCTGTTTTCCCAGAGGAAGACCACTGGGATCCTTGCAGCTCTCAAGACTTTCCAGCTTTTAAAGGAGTGAAAGAGGGGTAGAGTATAAATCACAGCGCTTCTACTTAATATCAGTGCTCATCTCTGGATGCTTTTACAAGCTCCTTCCTGATTTAAGTTGTCACATTCTCAAAGGGCACTGCTGAGTATCTGCAATCTCCTAATATATATTTTTAATCCTGATTTCTAGCCCTGTCTTTGTTAGGGGGAGGGTGGGGGATGGTGCTTTAACTGGTTAGGTAGTTCAGATAAAACCTCAGCACAGCCTAGGATTTACCATGGCCATATAATGCAAGTTAAAATTATGAACTATCCTGCCTAAAACAGGATATAATGGCTTAAAAGTACCCTTTCTTCCCAGTCTTGATGTAGCCCCCGTCAATTACATGGTAGCTGTCAAGCTGCACGCACTACATATAAATACCCAAGATATTAGATGATAATGTAGCTGTTATACCCTGGTGTGAGAGGTCTGGCAGCTGCAGGTATCTCGCTCCCAGTACTCCACCTGACGCGGGTGCCTCTGCGTGGAGCTGCACCACGTCGTGTCGACACGCTCCGTGCCGCTGGCTCGGCACACCGGTGTTTTGGTTAACAGGTGGGGCAGTGGCACTTTGTGTTTTGTTCTGAGCTTTCAGCGTTTCACTTCACTGAGTGTTTTTTCTCCTTCACGCTTTTGCACCTGATGATATATACTGCCTGTGTGCTCGAACTCTTCCTGTGAGCGGGATGAAAGTAGACCCCCAGCGGCTTCCTCCTGAGCCTTCTGTCAGGGCCTCGTCCGCAGAAGACAGTGCTGCTCCTTGCTTTGAGCAGAAGTGAGTGGCGGTGCTTCTGCGGTGAACTTGGGGGTCTCGGTGACCAGGGTGCCAGTGACGCAGTGCCATTCAGTCCAAAGAGTTTGAGATGGGGATGAGGAGGAAGGCTGAGGCTGAAGATGCTGGAGGCTCTGGTCAGTCCCTGACTAATTGATGGCGTGGTTGGGTAGAACCTTCTCATACCAGGCAAATGTTTTACTGTACATTACACTGCAGGGGACGTCAGTAGCTGTAAGTGGTAGAAGTGGGCAAGATTCTTCATTTCGTCTTCACTTGTTACTTTTTTCCTCTGTAGTTTCTTTATTGGTCAGCTAGCAGGTAGTGTTGGGAGAATGCTGGGTGACATTGATATCTGTCACTCTTGTGCTTCAGCGTTGGCTGTTGCTCTTGCTCAAAGGCAGTTACTTGCTCTTCTGTTTTGACTTCCATTTTTATGTTACACTTTTTGCTTTTCTTGTTTCAGAAGAATCCATTGAAGATGTGGAAGGGTCCAATGAAACAGCCGGTGACGCTGAAGAGCCTGCCAAGGAGCAAGAGAGTGGAGGGGACAAGGACCAGAGTAAATGGACAGGTGGGTTTTGGTCCCTCTTTTTCCTTAAATCCAAGAGAGGAAAGAGGGAAGTTGCAGAGCAGCAGTCTACAAAACTCTTTCCTTAAATGACCGTGTCACACAGCACTGTCAGCACGACATGAGCGTTGTCCTCTGTGAAGTCTTTGGGTGTAGCTTCATGACACGCTTGCGTAGTTGGAGCCGTGGTCGGTCACGGTTCCCCCTCCCAGCCCCAGGCTCACGCTGGGGCAGTGGGTCGGAGCTGCCCTGTGCTCAGTGGTGCTGGACCTGACCTGGGCAGTGGGAATTGGCAGCTGAGAGGGGAGGAGGGAGAGGGGGACTGCCCCTGCTGGCAGCAGCCAGCACTTAGGGTGGATTAAGCGTATCATGAAACCACCCTGTGCTGTTAAGACTTGAGAGACTGTTAGCCTGCTTTTTCATCATGGTCCTGGCTCTAGTAGCAAGATTTTGACACAGAAGGGCAGAGCAGAGAGGCAGACCCTGTGCTTGTGCTCTGTTAACTGCTCACTTTCGACTGGAGCCATGACATCCTGAAACAGAAGCTGCAGATGCACAGCAATACTTACATGTTGCAGTGGAATCTGAAAGGTTTCTCCATGCAAAATCCTTAGATGGGTTAATTGTGAAGGTATTGGGTTACTCTGTCTTTCCCAGAAGGTGGTTGCTATCTTGCAGAGGTGAGTGGGAGGAATCTCTTAAATATTCCTTGCCTTTGAGCAGAAAGCAGCTGCAAGATTGTCCTCCTCTGGAGAGGGCCATTCCCCTTCTCAGCTGGCACTTGCTGACCGCTTCAGCATAGGTTGGAAACGGTGGCACTGGAGGCAGTACTCATTTTCCTTGGCCCAGGACAGAGCAGTTCTGACTCCCCGTTTCTGTTTCTGCACGGTAGCCCAGTCGGTTTGTAGACTTCTGGTTGCTTGGTGTGATGCCTCTCTCAGTCTGCACAGAGACCCTTCTTCCAGGCAGCCTTCTCCTGCCGTGGTTGTGGTTGCCTCTTGGTAAGCCACAGCCAAAGAGATATCTTGGCTTACACGGTCTTGAAAAGAATGAAATGTGGTCTTTCACCTCAATACAGTTGTAATCTCAGCCATTGGAAGATGTGTCCAAACTGGTGAAGAAAGCAAGCCATGCTGTAATGCTTGTTGAAGCTCATGTTCTCAGTCTAGACTGCACTCGCTGAGGTTGCTCTGTTGGTCGTTCCCCATCACAGACCCATTCTTCAACCCAGAGATGCAGATTTTCCTTGGCTGTAGGTGATTTTTAATCTCTTGTTGTATGGGATTGTGTGATCCTAAGCAAATGCACACTTCATGAAGTGTCACAGAAAGATGTAAGTATTATATACTTACTAAATCTCTTAAATGGTAAGTAGGGCCCTTTGTCCAAACCTAAAGCACTTACAAAAGCTCATCTATATGAAAAGATTATTTTTCTATGTTAAAACATGTAAGGAAAAATGAAGAAGCTACTTTTTAAACCCTTTACTATCCAGAAACTCTAAATTTGGGTGGCTTTATTTCTTCATCCTGCCGGTGAAATTGCTAACCCATTTTTGGTGTTTGTCAGATAAGAAACGGACAGCTTTGTTGAGTCTTCAAAGGAAGACACACAAAGGAAAACACAAACCATGTACATAAGCCCACAGAGCTCTGGACAAGCCTTGTCCAGAGCTGCTGCAAGGCTGAAGAGTACAGCCTCAGCCAGATGTATGCACGTCCTGTTGTTGAATTCAGGTCCTGCTTTCAATCGTGTAACAACGTTACCCCTGAATTTTAAAGCAAAAAAAATGTTATCTGCTGTTCATGTACGGTGGATATACAGAACACCTCGGTCTTGTATTGTTTCTGCTTTCAAGCTCCCTTGAGGAACTTGGCTGTGTTGCCATGTCCGTCTGGACTCAGACATGGAAAGGAATGGAAACTAGGTGAGATCATTCATGACAACCACGGAAGAGCAGAGTCCGCATGGACAGGAATATCAAAACGTTGCGGTACAAACTGAGGTGTAACCAGGGAGGGAAACGGGCAGTATCAGGGAAGCACTCGCTGTAAGAGAAGACTGCAAGAAAAGAGCTGGTCTGCAGCTCAGCCCAGTGGGAAGGCTTTCAACCACGACGTCAAGAAAGCTGAAGAGCATAAAGCCTTCTTTGCGTTCATCTTCACTAAACAAACCGACTGCGTGAGAGACCAGAGCAGCCCGTGTCAGCGGCGCTGTGCGGAGAGCTCGTCCTCCAACGGTGAAGGAACAGGCTGCAAAGTACTTAGTTAAGCTAAATGCTGTCACATCCGTGACCTCTGCTTCATACCTGGGTGTTTTGAGAAAGTGACTGAAGCATCCTCAGACCTGTCAGCTGCTATCTCTTGTGAATTTACAGAAAACGGGGGAGGTACTGCGAGGGGACAGACATGGTGCTTATCTTTGACTAAAGGAGTAGCTGGGGAACCGCACACCTGCCAGCTCCGTTTGCCCCAGATTTTCCTGGGAATTGACCAAACAACTGTTGGTAAGTACTGACGGGAAGATAATGAGATGAGTAACAGTCAACACAGATTTGTCAAGAACAAATCATGTCAACGTGACCCAATTTCCTTCTATGTGAAGAAGGTCTTGTTTGCAGTCAGTATCTCGTACCTTCTCCTTAGAGAAGACGTTGCTTTTCAGGACAATCTCAAAACAAAGCTCAAGCATTATGGTGTAGGTGAAAATATTACGGAATGGGTGCATTTCTGCAGTGCTGGAAAGCTTCCGCTGGCAGATTGTGTCCATTTCTGAGCTTGGAGTATCAAGAAAGTTGAGGAGCAATTTCAGAAAGCCCAAACAGCACGAACAACCCAGAAGAGAGCATGGTCTGCATAGCGTCAACTGGGAGGAGAAAATGGAATGAACAGACTTATTTGACCCAAAAAGAGAAGACCAAAGGGGAGGACGAGATAAGTCTTCTTGTGCATAAAATGCTTCTGAAAAGAAGGAAATAATTGTTCTTCGTGTTCAGGTTTTAGACAACAAGAAGTAATGGGCTTAAATTGAAGGGAGAAAGATTGAGGTTAGATAATAAATTTAAAGAAATTTCTTCTGGTACAGCTTGTGAAGTACTGGAGTAGATTTTCCGGGAAGGTTCCTCAGAGGTCTTTCAAGAAGGTTAGACGAGCTGCTGTCAGGAATGAAGTTGGCACAGTTTATCCTGCTTTGGATGGACCGGCTGACCTTTGGAGGTGGCTCTGAGCCCTGCAATTCTGTGAAAGTGGGAGATAGGTGAGAAAGAAGTGCAGGCTCAAAGCCAATAAACAGTGTCTTGAAGTGGAGGTTGATAGACCTGTTTTCTGTTCATCATGCTGCAATTTGATCATTATGTTCCTTAGCAATTTACTCACCTTTTGTGCCTCAGTTTCTTAACTGCGCACTGAGTGATTATTTCTTCCACTTTCTTAAAAATTTGTGAGATCTCTGTCGAAATGCCGAGTACGTCTGTCCAGCTCCCTCTGCTGTGGTGAGTCAGGGTTGTTCGACTGCTCTACGGTACATGCGTCCGCATGTGGCAGGCTGCACCGGTGCCGGTGTTAGCACTGAAAGGAAAAACCTCTCTGCTTCCATTGTAAATTTATCAAAGTGTCTCAGCTGCAAAGTAAATTTATTGATTTGGTTTCTGTATTTATTTCAAAACGGAGTAATCTTAAGCAGAAATGTTTTTTTAGGTAATACTTTCCATTAAAATACACATGTGGAGAACTCCATGCCAAATAAGGATTCGTTTTACCTTGATTTTCTGATACATCTTTGTGGCTCCTACAAGATCTCTGGGCAGTGGCAGTGCCGTCTGCTTTCAGCAGTGCTCGCGCTGCCTCGGTTCCCCTCCACTCCTCATGCTTCGCAGGCACTTACACTGCTGTGTGGCTCCTGAAATACCGCCTGGAGAGAGGAGGGATGATGTTCCCCGTTTCTAGATGGGACCTGTTTGCTTTCTCTTTTTCCTCTCTCTCCAGCAGTGGGATTAAGCGACTCCCAAGCGCGGTTCGGTGCAGCCCCCTCGCACCAGAGCCGCCTCTGCCCTGCCTGCTTCCCTCTCTCTGCTCCAGAGCCGTCCCCCTCCATGCTGGAGAAGGGAGATGCTCTTTGCCTGACGGCTGAGCTTTAGAAATTATCTCATCATGACTAACGTGAGATTTATCACAAGCAAACCAGCAAGGAGGAAAGAAATCATGGCTATTCCCGACTCCATTTTTAAGGCAGGCTGTAAATGATTAATATGCAACACACTGGTGTCGAGGTAAAGCCTGAATCAGACCAGGGTAGATCAGTATGAGACTTTTGAGATTTGGGGTGGGGCTTATATGTATTTTCTGACTAGAGAGAAGCACTTCATCTGCAGTGACCCGGCTATGAAAGAGACTTTCTTAATGCACTGTCAGTTGTATAGATATAGAATATCAGATTTTTTTCCACAAAAACAAGAAACAAAGTCTACTTAAAATATAGATTGAAATGAAATATTTCTAGAGGACTAGCCTGAAGGGCTTTTATTTTTTTTAATGATTTTTTTTTTTTTGAATCCATGATGCTCACCTAACACAGAGCAATTAGTGCAATGGAGCGTCCCTGATTCGAATCTGTGGTAGATTGCTATTAAAGGAGGTATTAATGGGCTGCCGAGAGCTGGGAAATTGTTGCAGAAAAGTGTGTTTATGGAGTATGGTGCTGGCAGGCATGATTTCAATCGGATTTGACATGTTTAACATAAATGTATACTGCACAGCTCCTGCAGTTTATGAATAATTCCTACAGGCCCACTGCCTTTCTAATTACTGAAATTGAAAAAAACAGGTCAGGCACATCCTGACGGAAATCTATTACTGCCCCTCCCCCCGCTGCCGCTTTTTTCTGGTTTTTTAATATATGGCGTTTATTGAGCACTTAATGGCTGGGATATTCTGTGGACCAGAGTAAAGACGAGGGCGAGAGTGGGCTGGGAGGAAGGGGATGGATGGAGCAGCCCTCGACCCTGGCCTCTGTGTGAAGGAAACCTAGGAGAGGGGATGGGAAGGCTGGCTGCAATTGTGCTTTTTTCCTGAGGATTTACGAAGCACAAAAGGCTCCCGGGCACCAGCTCAAGCCCAGGAAAAGAGCCGGGCCGGGTGCCTCTGCGCTGCAGCTGGCCGGGGAGGCCGGGCTCAGAGCGGGGCACGCGCTGAGCAGCACCCGCAGGTGCTGGGGGCGAGGGGGAGCCGGCGGCCCAGCGGTGGCCCAGGAGGGCCCCGAAGGCCCATCGGCACTTCCCCAGGCAGGCCATGGGATCCTCCGGGGCTCTGCCCGCTGGCTGGAGCCGGCCGCCACGGGCCCTGCTCCGAGCCGCGGCCCCGGAGCATCCCGGGTCGCCTTGTGCCCAGAGTCCTGGCCCTCTCCGCTCTGGTGGGATTGCTGAGCCCAGCCACGGGCACAGCGTCTTTGATTCTTCCTCGCGGTCAGCTTGGTCGTTTTTATGATTCTTTTTTGAACTTTCTTTTTCTGTTCATACCTAGCGAAGTATGGCTACTTAAAAAATAAACAGCAGCAAAATTACCAGTCTGGCCCAAGTGGAACAGTTGTGGACCTCTGGCTGGGAGGAATGGCCCTGCACGCGCCCCTGCCCGCACGGCTCCCGGCCGGCTCCCGGCGGCCTTTGCCAGTTGCTAATCTTGAAAGCACGTGTGTGTTCAGCACAGCAAAACCCCGTTGCTCCCTCCCCAGCAGTGATAAGACATACTAAAACCCGCCTGTGCAGCAGTCCCTGCTTTCTAGGACGTCCAGGAGCGCAGGGGGCCGTCTCGGGGGCACTGCTGGGTGAATTGCTTTGCTGGTGTCCGGAGCTGCTGTGCTGCGGCGGAGCCCGTCCGACGGCTGCTTTGCTGTTTTCAGATACTTTTCATGCCTGTTGTTTGGCGAGTGGGTTTCTGCCGACATCTCTGCTATCTCCACTCTCCGTGTTCGCTCTTTCCTCACTGGTAGTTTCTGCTTACCAGGTAGCTGTGTGCTGCCTGGCAGTGGTGGTGATCCCTTCTTGCTGCTTTTCAGGAGTTAGCAGAACTGTTGTTTAGACCATCTCCCAAGCTCAACACAGTGATTTAATAAGTTAGTTCATATGGACTCTCATGGTAGGTTAGTTGAAATATTTATTCAATTGAGTTGGACAGTAATATTCGCACAGATTGATAGCTGGCTCAAGAACCATATGAAATAAGTAAATATAAAAGATTATTGCTTGTTTCCTTTCAGCAACTTTGTAATTTAAAAAAGCCCAAGATTTCCCACGGTTCTAAAGATATAATTGCCAGAAGAAAAAGTGCAGTGCTTTAGGGTACCACTTTGCAAAGGTGAGTCATGCTGGGCAGAAGACGGGGTGATTTTCTACGTACCTTTCTACGTGTCTTTCCTTCTGCCCAGCGCAGGTCTCTAACTCAGAGGGGCAAAGAGGGAGCTGTCGCTCCCAGGGCAGGGAAGCCGCCTGGCTTCGCTCCACGCCTTTTCTTCAGGTGCGTTTGCCGGAGCGTTTTGCTACTCGTGTGCCAAGGTCAGCTTGTGCTGCAGTGGCTGCCATGTGTGTGTCTGTGAGCACCTGGACCCTCGTCCCAGCGTGCCGGCATGGCAGGGCCGCTTGCGGCCGCGTTGCTCCCTGACTCTCCTGCTCCCTGGGTCAGAGTCGGCTTCTCGTAACCTTTGGGACTGATCCGCAACTTTGTGCCGTTGCTCCGGTATCTCTCGCCCACGCTGCGCGGCTCATTTTCTCGCTGCTGGCTGGCGGTGCAGCACGGCGTTGGAGCGCTGCGCAGGGAGCCGCGCGGCTGCCGGCGGGTCCCAGGGTCTCCTCCAGGAGCCGGCGGAGATGAGCTGACCTGCAGGGCCGCGGGGAAGACCTGCGGTGCTCGTGATGGCAGGCAAAGCGCTGCCTCCACCTGTGCTGCCTGGCGTCTCTCTGCGACATTTTCTGGGTGCTCTGTGTTTGTACAGAGCGTGGCAGGAAAGTCTGGTGGCGGCTGGGGCTTCTGGGTACTGTAATATGAATATTTAATAGTAATTCAGTTGTTCATACTCACTGCAGACTGGAAGGTATGACACAGCATTAGAAAAACAAATTATTTGACCATTTTCAGGGCCACATTTCTGAAAGGCAGCAATAAAGGTCTGGGTACAAAAGTGTGCTTGCAAATCTCTGTGTATTTACTTCTGTCTATCACACGATCACGTTATTTATCAAATACAGAGTTGAAATAATACTGTAGAGCAACAGGCAATATAGAGGCCTGTTAGTATGGCTACAACATCTTATTAGAACGAACGGTACCTTCAGGGAATAAGGAGTGTAAACAGAGTGTTTCAGAAAGAAACATCCAACCATGTATTATTAAGACAGGAGGCAACAAGCGGGCAGCGCTGTAGCGGTGTTGTGCGCCGGGTGCCCTTCGGGGAGGCACCGCGGTCTCTCGGCGGAGCTGCCTCCCAGTTACTCCTCCTGCACCGATACCAGGTGCGTGTTTCTGTGGGACAGCACCTGTCTGCCGGAGAGGCTGGGACCGAAACGTCGTGTGCCGTTATTCGGGGCTCCTGCAGTGCTGTCCGTGGGACGGCACAGGTGGGTCTGGAGCACAGGGCCTGGCCTTGCCCGTCACCCGCGGCGAAGGCTGCGGGAGCATGAGAACAGATACAACAGTCCGCCCCAGTGGCAGGATTTGGGGAGGCAAACCACAGCCTTTTTAAGATGCTCCTCCGCGAGACCTGGGCAGGGGTGACGGCTGCTGTCGCGGGCATTTCCAGCCGCAGGGCTGTGCAGGCACGGCAGGCAGGTCGGTCTGGTCCAAGGGCTCGTGATGCTGAGTAATTGCTCCAAGAGAACGTCAGGGGAGGTTTGAGGAGGGAGGCACCACCAAATATGGAATTTTATTTTCCATCGGGCAGTGAAAACACAGTTCCCTGGTCCCGCTGAAAACTTTTCCCAGGCCGGCTGCTGCACTTAGTAAGAAGGGATTTTTTTCAGTAGTCTGGGGGCGGGGAGGGTGTTCTTTTTTAAATCAATGGAGATAGCAGAAACCCCACTGTAAATTTCTAGGGCAAGTGGCAAGCTGGTTTACGGAATGCAGGGAGATGAGAACCTCTGGCTTACGGAAAGCAGCATGAATTAATAATCATTTAATTGGCTTCTCCATTATGTTGCTGGGTTGGGAGATGGAAGTTTAGATGAAGGGGCTGTCAGTGGTACTTTAGCTAAAAGAATCTGATGGCTGGGAGGCGGGGTGGCGGCTCCCTTCCCACCAGGATGGAGAGCAGGCAGCTTTGGGGGCCCTTGCCAGTTTTGCCTCTGGACCTAGCAAAGGAAAGGCTCCCCGCTTCCAAGGAAGCGTCCCATCTCACCTCTGAAGTAACGCCTGGGAGGATTTCTCCTCCTCCTCTGAAAAGCAGAAGCTGCCAAGGAAGAGCAAGAAGACAAGTAGGTCTCCGAGAAGCACCGTGGCGGGCCAGCACACCTGCAGCAGCGCCGTCCCCTTGCACTTGGCTTTTGGGTACATCTGTTGAGAAATGCAGATTTTTCTCTAAGGTCAGCAAATCTGTACTAAATCCATTTAAAGAGTCAATAAAAATACTAATTGGTACATAGTCATATATCGTACTTTAAACCCAGATTCCTCTTTCTTTTCTGCAAGACCTGTACTTCTAGAGCATGGTCTTGGACGTGGTTAGGGCGCAGGCGTTGTGCTCCACCTTCTCTGGTGCTGAGCTGTGTTCGGGGCCGAGGCCCTTTTGACATTTTCGGCCAAGGACATTTTGTCCCGTCCTCTCTGTGCAGACGCGAAGGTCCCGTGCAGCTGCTGGAGAGCTCTGCCGGCAGGCGCCGAGCTGCGTGTCCTCGTTTCTCCAGGCAGAAGAGAGTTCTTAATTCCTCTGATCTGTGATGTGGACTGAATGTGTCACTTCGTGTGTTTGGCTGTTTATCAACAATAAACTTCGGTCTCAGTGTTGAAATTCCCGCTTGAGCTGTCAACTCAAAAAATAATACTTACAACAAATACTCAGTATGCGTTTTTCAGAACTCTGCAGCAAACCAGTAATTCTAGGGTCTGGACAATAATTAATAATTCTGGTTTGGAAGGATTAAAATTATGGGTTGGATCAAGTGCATTTGATAAAATTGGGCACTTTGGAGATGGTAAATTTTAATTACCTTTTACTTTTCCCTAATTGTAAGCAGGCTGCTTCCCAGTAGAAAGGAAATAAGAAAATACCCTGTCGTGACTCCAGAGGTTAGAGCTAGTGTTCAGCAGCTATGGTGTGGTTGACAGTTGTGTTGCTGGATTTAGTTGCTGCATCTGAGAACATCGCGTTGGTGAACTGCTAGAAGCGGTGCACGGTGAAGTCGGTGGCAGAGGGTGAGGACTAGCGGCTCCCTGAGCTCCTCCTGCCTCGCTGTGCTAGTGCAGATCCCACCGCCGGTGGGGACACCAGGGGGGCTTGTAAGTGTCCAGGGCTCACCTGGCTTTATTAACGCAATTCTGTAGGTACTTCATGGTTCTTACTCTGTTGCCAAAACTGAAAGCGTTGTCATCCTTTATTCAGAAAGGTGACCCATATGCAAGAGCAGAGGCTTCTCCCGTCATCCCTGTTCCTCCCTTGCGTCCCTGCCCCTCTTGCAGGCTGGCAGTGCCAGCACAGCTCGTGTTTTGTCAGTAGCTGTCAGTAGTTTTGCGGAGCAGATGACACTCAAAGGTTTGAAGCGGCAGTTGACAGATAGAGCCTGGAGAGACCCTGCCCGGACCCCGTGGGAGGCACAATCACCATCCGGGGCAGAGAAGTCTAAGAAGTCGTGGCTGGCTTTGTCGTCCCAGCCCGGTGCAGGGCTGGAGCAGAGCTCGCAAGGCTGTGACTGTGCTGGCAGACCTGGAGTCTCGGACGCTAGTCCCGCCGCCTGACTGCCTGATTGGGGCTGGCACTTCAACGTCCGAGGTCACACCGAGGAGGGGACAGCGTCAACAGCAATTAGCCTCCTTATCGGGGCCACCACATCACACGAGGCTCGGGCAGGGCGTTCTAAGGCAGGGTGGTCCTCTCCCACCATAGTGCTGCCTCTCGGTGGTGGTCTCTGCCTCCCCAAACCCACCGCAAGGGATGGCTTTCCTCGGCAGAGCAGCGGCGCAGGCGGGTCCCGGGTGATGCCGTGTTTCTCATGCTCCAAGCACATTTTATTAGTAGGAAGTATGGGAGACCAGCTTTGGTCCTGTAGACAGCTTTAATGACTTTCCAGTTCTGAACCCCAGGGAGAATCTCGGGTTCAGCCAACGGATCGACCTGAGAAGCAGCCCATCTGTTCTGCGTTCTGCGCGGGGGGCAGAGCAGGATCTGCGTTGGTGTCCGTAAGTCAGCCCTGACACCTCAGACTTGTTTTACACAAAGAAACTCTAGGTTTGGATGTTTTAATGGAGTTGGCAGCACAGTGGGGTCCTGTGGTTTTGGTTTCAGATACAGCCTGGACTTAACATCTGTGCATGGCGGCTGTGTAACCAGCCAGGGCTGAAATACCAGGCGTGCGGCAGGGCAGTGCTACGGGGAAGGAAATCACCTCTAAGCAGGCTTTGGCATGGCCAAGTCTACCAGGAGAAATTTAGTAGCCCCAGAACTCTTCTGATCCCTGCCTCCCTCTGGCCGTATTGTAATCTCTTTGCAATACCTGTTTTCCCTCTCCTGGAAGTTATTTTGCCTCTATTTAGCTGAACGCTTAGAGATGGGGTCTGGCAGGGAATGCAGTTAGAAATGGGGATTGTATTTCATACTGTGATGTGGTACTTTTCGAAATACCGCTCATGTCAGTGAATGGAAGGATCTTGGAGAAGGAAGCTGTTTACCTGGATCTTACTCTGACAGCATCTTCTGAAGCAAGGAGCGGATACCAGTGGGTTCACAAAGAGAATAAGAGACAAGGGGAAGAGTATGGGGGGACCGGTCTAAGAATGCTACAGTGCCTTGTTAATCGGCAGCCGATCCATCATATTAAATATCCAGCTGTCATATATTACCTTTCAAGTGAAAATGAATAACTCCCATTAAGGGCGAAATGGGTTTGAAGTCGATTCGAGACAGATTAAAGTACTGTTATGAATGTGTGTTCGGGGAGGAGGAGACGGGGGCTGTGTATAATATACTTGTCCTTACAGTTTTTAAATAATAGATGTCCCACAAATTTATGTACTGCAGGCTGCCAGGGTTCGGGGGAGGGGTAAAGGTCAGGGATGTGCTTCTTGGAGTGCCTCAACTTGCACAGTGTTTTGCTGTTGACTTCTGGGCTCATTTGCCGCCTTCCGTTTTGCTGAAATAAAATCACCTTTCCTCATCTTGTTACACTGTAAGATTGTCCGGGTCCCGTCCCAGCACAAGGCTGTAGGCTGGGTCCTGCTGCTGGTCTGCCATCCTGATTTCGGTGGGACCGCTTGCTGGGAGTACCCTCAGATGCTCTTCCTCGAGGCGCATGGGCCGAGCTGGCCGGTGCCGCCCGGCACAGAGTGCAGGTCAGTTGGGTTGGCAGCCACGGCTTCCAGCCGTCTCCAGGGCAAGCGTGTTCCAGAGTGTTCATATGCAGAACGTCCTAGGTGAGCCAGGAGTATGAGTTCTGCTTCGTCGAGTCAGTCCAGCTGCTCGTGGAGATGACACATTGGCCTTCACATCTGGCCAGGCATTTGTGTGTCGGACATAAACTCAGGACAGGACTCTCCTGCACCTAACAGGTTGTAAGCAGCCCACAGGAATAGCTGAGATTTCTCTTCTAACTGTAAATGACACAGTTCCCCTACTATGGCAGATAATCAAGAATGAACTTTTTTGGGCCAGGCATGCTTTGTAGGATGTAAGTTAGTCCACAGACTCATCCTCCTCCAACGCCTTGGTATGTGTTTCAAGAAACAGCAGCAAAGTGGAAGTACTGTCTTTGTCCAACCTAAGCCTCTTTAGGGATGTCCTGATATAAATCTCTTTTTGTTGCAGCACCAGCCAGCCAGGCAGAGAAGGAGCTGACAGAGCCTCCAGCATCCTCTAAACGAATATCGTTTCCCAGCAGCTCTGAGTCGCCTCTCTCCTTTAAATGGTCAAAAACTTCAGAGGAGACCAAATCAGAGCAGGTAAGGAAGAAGAACCCAGACTTTTGTGCATCTACAAGCGGGTCATTTGTTTCGTATGTGCCAAAAGCAAAGAATAAAATAGGAGAAGGAGGATGAAAGGTGATAACTGGTGGTAGGAGAAGGCATCGAATTATTAAAGCCTACATGTAAGGAAAGACGAAAGCAGCAGCTGTAACAATTGCATGATTCATTTGTCTTGCTCTGCAGATGTATCAGTGTCCATACTGCAAGTACAGTAACACAGATGTGAATCGACTGCGGGTGCACGCCATGACCCAGCACTCAGTGCAGCCCATGCTCCGCTGCCCACTCTGCCAGGACATGCTGAACAACAAGATCCATTTGCAGCTGCACCTCACCCATCTGCACAGTGTGTCACCGGACTGTGTCGAGAAACTCATCATGACGGTAAGTGGCTGAGTAGCCAAGCTCGTCTGCTGCCTTCCTAGCAGAGATGAAGAGCGAAGGGATAGCCTGGCCTGCATGGGCTAACTTTGCTGTAGTGGGCAGCTCCGTCATCTGTCAGGGCTCTGTCAGGGTTTTCTCATTCCTGCATGTTTTGTCTGCAGAGACTCTTGTCTGTGCTTGAGCACTGTGGAAACTGGCAGTGTTGCAGCGTTGAGTAATTTCCCTGTGAAGAGATTAGAATAAATACGATTTCCTTTAACTACTGAGGTCATTGCATGGGATCGCATTTTGCACAGAAGCTTCTGGGAGATGCTGTAGCTGATGTGCTGTGCTGTCCTGTTGCAGAGAGAACAGGCTCATGTGTTGATGAGCACTTCCCAAGAAGGACAGAAGGTGATTAAGGTAACATTATAGGAAATTAGATATCAGCTTTCTGCTTAAAATATGATTTTAAGAACCAATAGGGTAACTTCCCTTGGCGGTCTCATCTCGTGGAGAGGAGACAGTTCTATTGTACTGCCCGTGTTCTGCACTTCATTCACTTAATGAGCATCATTGCTGTGGTTGTATGAGGTAAGTTGGATCTGTTAACTTCTGTGAGGAGTTCCTCCATCCAAAATTACAATGCTTTTGTTGTGCAACGATTCCCTTTTTTCAGGGTAACCTGAACAAGCAAGGGATATGGTGCTGTTGACCCGAGGGAGGTGGAACCTTACGGGACTGTTGAATACTAGAGCTACTGTTTCAAGTGCTGTTTTTAAGATGTTTTGAAATGCTTGGTTTTAAAATTTAAGCATAGGCAGTTAAAATTCTTTGAAGTAGGAAGTTAGCCACTGAAGCGTGGAGTGAAAGTTCGGTAGATGAAGTCAATTGTCTTCACGTAGAGCTCAAAACTTGTAACAACTTCGCTTCTCAGGCTGTTTGTCAAACGACATTGTGCCTGTGTGATGGCTATTGCAATATTGCGATGGGGAGCAGAAACTTCAGACGGCAGACTGTGGTTCAGCACACGCGCGTTTGCACCAGGCTCTTGTTCTGCCCTGCATTCTTGTTTTAGCACCTGCCATGGGAATCCTGCTCCAACACCATCTCCGAGGAATCAAAATTTGTCTAACTAGAGCTGGTGCTTGGTGAGAAGTAGTAAATCAGCAGCACAGTGTTCAAGTTCTCCTTTGCGAGACCGGGGTTTGTGCTCTGGCTTGCTTTACCCCAGAGCCGCTGACCCAGAGTCTCTCTCTGCTGCTGGCGTACACGTGGTCCTGTCTGCAGCTGCTGGGCCTCTTCTGCGGGTCTGGTACCTGCTGTCGTGGGGCAGAAATGCTCATACAGGCTTACCCCACTCCCCAGCGCTCAGGCGCTTGCTGCAGTAAACAGCATTTTGAGTCCCAGCGTGTTTCTTTCATGAATTCCCTTTTCATAGGTTTCACATGAGTGCGCCTTTCCATTTGGTAGTGTCAGTTTAAGATACAGGTAGAATTAATAAGGCACGTTTTCAAAAACCCTTCTAAATTCACAAATGGGATGTATTATCAGATTTCTACACTGTTATTTCCTTGGTATAATCTTCAAGGCAAGGCTGTGTCTGCATTTGAGAACTTGTCGCCAAGTATATAAATTAAGTTTATTTTGATTCCTGTCAGTTCTTTCTCTTTGTGATTTTTTTTTCTTGCACCCCATTTCTGCTTGCTTTTCCCCTTCTTTGCTGATTCCTGACAACAGAGGTGAATAATACCATGTTTGTTGTAATACTTATGTTCTTTATCAGCTCCCCTCCTGTGACATCATCTGAACAAGCACATGCAGCATTGCCCAGCTTTCCTCTTACAGTTCTCTCATCTTCTGTGACGCTTCAGTCCTCGCACGGCTCCTTCTCAAACGCCTTTATGCTTTTGTCTTCCCCCTTTGCTTTACCAGCTACCTCTCCTCTCATTTTTCCGCCCTCTCTCTTGGCCCCATCGGGCTCCGCAGGAGCCGTAGGTGCGTCCCGTGCCCCAGCAGGCTGCAAAGGCTGGCGGTAGGACCAGTGCTCCCGACCGACCGCAGGAACCACAGCTGCCCCAAGCAGGTGCCGCGTTGTAAAACCCGTTAACGATCCCGCCAGGCTGAAGGTCCCAGCAATCTCTGAATAACAAAACGTAGAGAGGTAGGGAAGAAGAGCGCCAGCAGTTCACGAAGCCTGCGACGCCGGCCGTGCCCGCTCTAGCAGGGTGTAGCTCTGCGCTGCCGACCACTCGTGCACCCGGGTCAAGGAGCTGTCCCGTTACAAAGACCTCGGTCTCTGTGACCTGCATCCATTTTGATTGGTGGTGCTTAAGCATGTAAACACCTTCTGAGGACTTGACCGAATCTTGTTAGCTTCTAACTAAATTGATGGAAGACGTTTTGACCTTAGAAGAGCGGTGCGCAGAAGCTGTGCCCCTTTCTTACGCCAGCAAGCATAACCAGTTTGCGAAGGGCATCTGTTAGGCTGACGTGAAACGGTTCGTTCCTGAGCTGGGCGGTTGGCAGAACACGCGGTGTGGAACAGGTGCGGCTGGGCTGGTCGCTCCGCTCGCCGGAGCAGGTCTGTGTCCGGCAGGGTGCAGGGCACCGGCAGAGCCGCTCGCTGAGGAGCTGCGGGACAGCCCGGGGGCTGCGCGCAGTGCTGCCGAGGACGGTCCCCTCGGGTGACGCAGCTGCTGGGCGGCTGCAGGGCCGCGTCCTTCTGCTGCAGAGCACAGGACGTTTGCTGAGAACCATGGAGACTGGCTTAGCCGTGAAGCTCATGCTCTTGCTTCTGCCTGGTTTTTCCACCCTGCCATTGCCGCTGGCCCTGCGCGGCTGTTTCCTTTGATACCCCGAGATATGTCCAGGGAGGAAGATTGTCTCTCCTGCTTGAGTCAAGTAGCACGTGGGTCAAAAGGTGGTTCTTTTTTGCATTAAATGACAGATATTTTGAGAAATGGTATGGCTTGTGCAGAATGCGGCAGCGTCAAAGGTTCCTAATTTTGCTCATTCTAGCTAAGATTCCCATCTCAGGCTGATGCGTGAATCGGGTCTTGGTGCCACCGCGAGGGAATTGCAGTCCAGTAAATGGGAGCCAGGTCCCTTTCGACACAGTGTCTTTGCGCTCGGTGTTTGGAGGAGGCTCCAGTTAATAATACCTTATCAGACGCCTTTCAGGAACCTGCAGTGTCTAATATGTCTGTTGCCATAGTAACGGCTGCTTGCTTCTGCTCAGCATCTCGGAGCTGGCTGCTTCGTGCCCCCTCCTTTTCATATCAGCGAGCAGCCCGGCTGGCTGTCCCGCGGGACACACGGTCCTCCCTGCCGGGCCAGGCGCTGGGACGGGGGCTGGCGGGGCTGCAGGCACAGGCTGAGCAGAGAGGAGCGTGCGCCGTGTCCCCACGCAGCGTGGGGGCCGGGGAAGGCCCTGTGGGGCAGGGGCAGGGGCTCCCGCCATCCCCCCATCTTCTGCGGCTTCCCTTCCGCGGGGCTGGTGAACGGATGTGGCCAAGTTCATTTTACGTGGCATTTCAGCTGCTCTAAGCGGGGTCTAATCGCCATCTTTCCACATAACAGCCTCTTCGCTAATCTTGGGCCTGCACCGCTTCAGCAGAGAGCCCCTTAATGAGGGTGAAGTGCAGTTCGCCTGCACAGTCGATTGACAAGACTGATGGGCTCAAGCCAGGAGAAGGGATGGCTTCCCGAGAGCCTCCGGGAGCAGGGAGCTCTCCCTCCTCCCACGGCCGGCTTTATCCTTCTGCACATTCCTCTCCCGTCATTTCTGTTGTCAGTTTTCTCGTCCTCGGTTTAGGGCGTCTTCCCAGTGTTTCAGCCGTCTTTCCATCTTTTTCTTTTCTCCCTTGCTGTAAGAGTAATTCTTGCCCGTCCCTGCCATCCTCACTTCTCCCTCTTGCTATCTTTACATTTTTTCCCTCTTTCCTATTGTCTTTTCTTATTGCTCTCTCCCTTCTGCTGTCATTCAATTTTTCTCTCTCCCTCCTTCTCGCCCCCTCTCACTCCCCCCTTTCCCTCTCACTCTGTGTCTCATTCTCCATCTCGGATGAAGGTAATGAAAATAATCGGGCTTCATTAATTCTGAGCCCTGTGAGATGATAGCCATTTGGAGCCATGTTTGCCAATTAGATGGTCTAAATTAGAAGTGACCTTGGTATACTGCCATCACTTTGCCTCTCTGAGTCTAATGAAGCTTTTCACTCCAGCACCCTCTCTCTCTCTTTGTAATGGAAATTACCTCCTTTGTCTGGTTCGGGAACCTTGCATTGCATGTGTATTTCCCCCTGGTTGCAGGGACGTAGGGATAGTAATGTATCTCCTCAGAGCCCTTCTAGAGATTTGCTTTTCAAAGCTGCATGATTTCAGCATTTTGGGGCATTTACAGAGGAACTGCATAGACTGTCCACACGTTCGGTCACTCGGTCCGGAGGAGAGTCAGAGCAGTCAGATCCAGTGTGCAAGGGGAGCTGACTATTTACACTGTCCAAGATTAATTTTTGGGACGTGCCAAGAATATGCTTGTGTCACATCGCTGGGGCCAGCGCAGGAGGGGTGTTGCAGCTCTGAGCCTCCGGCCCGCGCTGATAAGCAGCTCTGCAGTTCATCGTCTTAAAAACCTGGTAGATCCGGTAGTGGAAGGAGCCACGCTTGTCAGCGCTGTGTAGGTGAGGAGTGGACCCGCAGGTTGTTCTCCGGACTGGTGACGGGTCTGCAGTGTCAGGGCACGTGCAATCTGCTGAGGATGCTCGTGGGGCAGGGAGGCAGGAGACACGGCGTGTCAGCCCTTGGGCTTTTTGTGACAGTCACTCACTGGACCACGTTGTCTGTAGGAATGGCCATCGAATTGGAGTGCCCGTGCGTGTCAGTGGCTCTCGTCATAATAAAGAAATTTTATCTGCTTAAGGAGATCTGAATTTCATCTGAAAGAGAGGGTCCTTGGGAACAGAGAGGCTTGTCCCAACAGCTTTCCATCCTCTAAGGCAGGTAGTTGGCTTCCCTGCAGTCTGCTCTAGAGGCAAGTTCTCCAGCCGGCATTCCCATCTCTGGTAGAGACACAGGGGAGACGTTTCAAAGTGGGCGCAGAAGGGGCTGCCACAGTCTCTGGCCCAAACTTCCCACTCCTTCGCTCTTTACCCAAGCAAGTTCCCTGCCCCACCGAGCAGGACGGGGACGGGGTCAGGGATGGGGACGGGGTGGTCGGAGCGAAGGCCCTGAGTGCCTGCCCCAGCACTAGGGGTTTTCTTGGGGACACTGACTGTAGTCCCTGGTAAACAGAACCTGATCCACGTGTCGGTATCCGAATGCCGGGCTGTCGGAAAGAGCGGGTAGGAGTGAACTGCCGATCCCTGCCCACCTCCTGTGTTCGTTTGGACAGAAAGGTCAAGAGCGATGTGGGTCGAGGGGACCGTTTGCCTTCTGTGCGACAGCCTAGAGGAGAGCTCGGACGTGGGGGCAGCGGGGGGCCCTCGGGGCTGCGCGCAGAGGTGGGTCTGGTCTGGCAGACGGTGTTCCCAAGCTGGAAGGCTTTGCTGGTGGCTTGTGGGCCAGAAGATTGCGGCTGCAGCTGCGAAGGGGATACAGTTTAATGTTAGACAGAGCAAAGCGAGTATGTACAGAAGAAGGAAAGGGAGAAGACAAATCACATTTGTCGGGCTTACATCTGTAGGGTGGTTTTTTTAATAATGGTTCAAATTGAGTGAGTTGTTGCCATTGTGAAACAGCTGGTGTTGAAGAGGCGTTTAAACAGGGAGAGGGAGGTACTGAGCAGAGCTGAGGACGGGTGCCAGGGTTACATGCCAGGTATTGCCTGCTCAGGTGAGAGGGAGGTAGAGGGCATTTAACCACCACATGCACTAACACAGGCTGTGCTCGAAATAAACACGTTCCTCTCTATCACCAGAACAGTTAATGCCATTTAAATACATCTGAAGTACAAAACGCTGTGTCGTAGAGCACCGCTCCTTGTTTATCGTCGGGTGGCCATGGCCTACTAAACCTTCCTGCCCCCTTGGTACTCCCACTATTTGTTCATGTTAAAAGCAGCTGCAACGTGCGAGGCATTTTCTGCACATACAAGGAAAGGCCATATCCTCGGATGGGTTTGCAGTCTAAAAGGCCAAGTAGCTCAAAATGGGCAGTCTGGAGTTCAGTGTAAATGCAAAATGATTTCAGATGTGCAGTCTGTTTTCAGTATTTTTATCTTTGCTACCTGCTCAGGGGGTGGTCCGTGGGGATGAAGAGACAGGGTAGTCCTGCCCTGGAAAATGGCATAGGAAACGGGCGGCACTTTCCAGAGAAGCCTGAATGATGCTAAACAGGTAGAGGACTAAAGCGGGCCCAGTTGCTAAAGCAAGACCAGTGCCTTATTTTCAAGGTTTTGCTTCCCAGGGCCAGCCCTGTGTGGCTGTCAGGACTACCTGCAGCTGCCCTACATCCATATCCAGAATTTCTAGTTTCCTGCACTTTTCTCCAAGCTTTTTTCTGTTTGCCTTTCAGGATTTTGTGCCGGTAGCAATTTAATGTACCACAGTGTCTTTTTTTCCTTCTCCCCTTTTTTTTTTCTTTTTTTCTTTATTGTGGAGGGAGAGGTAGAAGTAGGGGTGAGAGCTGTGGCTATGGAGATGCAGGTAGATAAAGGTAATTACTTAAACACATATAGGGCAGGACTTACTGGTTTGGAGACCCAGATTAAGATGCAGAGGAGCATGTGAGGTTGATGATTATATTTCGGGGAGAGTTAATTGACGGAAGGTGAAGGCAGACAAAGAACCGCTGCTTACTGCCTTCTTGAATCCCAATCAGGAATTATGATTAAAGACGCGGCGAGACAACAGAGGCCTGATGAATTGGTGTCTTTTTTTTTTCTTTTTTGCCGTCATTCACACTTGATTGACTTCAACCTTTCAAGTGCAAAAGTCTCTCTTTTCCATTATTATTCATAGCCATCTGAGTTTTTCTAATTAAAGTGTATGAAAACAATTACTGATCCGTCGTACTGAGTGTGGTAGTGGGGATGGCTGCCTTACTGTAATGCGTATAAAAAGCCCACAGTTTTCTATAATGATGTGCAGCTGAGGTGTTAGATAATTTTATTCTTTTTCTACTCTGTTGGGGTTTTTTTTAATTTCTCATGATTTATTTTTCATAATTCCTAAAGATCCTAGGAAAGCGCTCTCCCTGCTGATAAAGCTAAGAGGCACAGCTCCTTCTTGTCTTCCCTCCTTTGCGTCCCTGCTCATCCCCCTCCTCGGAGCCCGGCTACCAGGAATTAACCAGTGACCTTTCACGTCTCCCAACCCACCACCCACCACTATCAGATGCTCCCGCTTAGAGTAAAAGGTGGAATGAATTTGGTGTGCTCAGCTTCCCTCCTGGTGATTTATCAGTGTCAGCTGCCTTTCCTGCAGACGTCTGTGGGACCCAGCGCTCACCGCCGTGCACCGGCCGTCCCAGTAAAGGGAGGGAGCTCAGCATTCCTCCCCAGTGCAGTTCGGATGTCTGCAGCCACTCCGATGCGAACATTTCTGAGGTTTTTCATGGGCTGTTTTTGCTTCCGTTCACTTAGTGAAGCCAACGTCTAGTTTGTGTTTGCTTGGATTTGACATGTGTGTAGATAAGGAAGATTTTATGTCCTGCACATGGGTTTACCTTCAGCTTCGCCACGGATTTGCTAGTATCTCAAGCAGTTCAATCAGAGCCTGGCGGTCCTTGACTTTGCAGAAAGCAAGGTACACTGGATGCAGATAACAGCCTCACTCACTCTCGTCTGAAATCCAAGGTTCAGCTGCCCTCTTAGTATCTGACAGAAGGATGGAGGGACTTGATTTGCTAGGAAACATGTCTGTCTAGGAGCGTTTATTTATGCCTCGCTTTCCCAGCAGTCAGAGGCTGGGAGCAGAAGCACCACAAGCATTGCAAGTCAGTGGTGGTTTCTGTTCCTTCAAGTACTGTGGCCCTGGTGAAAGGGAAATATTCCCTGAGCATCAGCGGAATGAAGCGTGCGGCTGCTCGGAGCTGTAGAGGTGTCTTCCCTTGCCACAAGCGTCTAACCAGTGCTGGCAGCCGTGCGCTGGAACACGGCATGGGTGATGGTGATACAGGTCTGTCTTTCCAGTTGCTGCTGGGGGGAGAAGGGCTGTGGGGCAGCTTTTCAGGTGGTGTGAGATATTGACTCTGGACATTCAGCAGGGTATTCATTGTCCTGCGTTTGATGCCAACCACGTGCAAACTGCTAGCGAGGTAGTTTGTATGTTCTATGTGTGATTGGATACACGCAAAGAAACACAGTTTTCCAGAAAAATATTAGTGTACGCATGTGACTCTTTCTAAAGAGCATCTCAAGTTGAAGCATGCAAACTCTCCAGCTCTTCAAAAATGCTGGTGTTCAAGCAGTGCACTGGTTATGATCATGTAGGGTCTAGACAAACACTTGAAGAGAGGCGAAGGGAACACATCAGTCAGAGCAAGGAAAGGGTTACCAAAAGCTTTTCATTTCACAGACGATTTGCTGTCTTTTTAGTCTTTCCTTATTCATCCTTTCCTTTGTCACCTCTCTCCTTATTTGTACTTTTCTTTCTCATGCCCCTCCTTTTCCTGCATCAATACACTTTGAAAACAGTGCTGCAATGCTCCCTAGTTCAAGATTACAGTGTACTTTACGAGGTATGATTTAATTAGGGGCCTTATTATGTTTTCAGCAGCTTAAGGTGGGCCTTTCAACTTATCTACCTAATTGGTTGCACAAGAAGTTTCACAGCCCATGACAAAACATTGTCAGTGATCAAAGTCTGAATTCTACATAAAGGGAAAATATTAATAATAAGATTATTCTTCAAGTGTGCACAGCTAATTATGTCCAGAATGTAACTGTAGAAACACTTTTGACTGATGTGAGCTTTGTCTAATAAACATGAGTCTCCAGCGAGCTATGAAAAGTGACGCCTCAGACTTTACAACACCGGTGTCTAATTTTGCCACTGAAGGTGTTTAAAATATTTTCCTGTGTTTTTCTTCTCCCCACACCCTTCCCTCCCTGTCTCCAGGTGACAACACCTGAGGTGATGATGCCCAGCAGCATGTTTCTCCCAGCAGCCGCTCCAGAGAAGGACGGGAACTCCGCCGCGGAGGAGCTGGGGAAGCAGCCTGGTGAGTGCGGGTCAGTGAGGTCCAGGGGTCCCACCACGCCACCAGCTCCCATCACCTGGTCAGGGACTGTGTCTGGGGACATCTCCGCCTGGGTGAGCTCCTTCTGCCCAGCTGTCTCCTGAGAACCACGGTCAGACGGTGCCCAGCAGGGCCATCTCCCTTCATCTGTGTCACAAACAGGCTGGTGCCCCGGGTGTCCCCATGGCAGGGGCAGAGCAGGGCGGCTCAGAGCTGAGGAGCACAGCTCACTGCCGTGGCGATTCGCGTGGAAATGGTGTTGAATCCTTGCAAAGGAGAAGACCAGATGTGAGCGGTGAAAAGCAGAGGTGGTAGAGGGCTGAGGGGATTGGTAGAGAAACGCCGAAGGTTGCAGCTGCTGCCCTCAGACTGTGCTACCACCTCTACTTGTCTGCTGCCATTGTAGGTCAAGTACATATGCTGGGCACACAGTTTGGGGAGCTTTGAGCTGCTGCTGTCCTTATCCCGTCCAAATGTCCTCCACCTTTTTCATTGCCATGCTGTGTTAGGAAGGCATGGCTGTAAATCAATGGCTATTTAGTCCTGGCTTTGTAGTGTGATGTGAGAGCATCCCAAGAACATCATTCTGCGTGGGCAGAAGTGTCTGATCTCAAACCTGGCAGGGAAGCAGTGCCAGTCTTCCTTCTGTGCCGTCTTGGAAGGTCTGTAAGGAATCTGGGAATGAAGACAGCCGTTGTTACCTTTCAGGCAGACAGCCCCAAGACAGTGACGCTGGTGGGGCAGCACTGGCACAGCCAGGGTAGCTAATGCTGCCCTGGGCAATGGGATCCCTTTTTTGGCCTCTGCCCATATAACGCTGTCTTTTCTGGCAGGACTGTGCACTGAGTGCTCCTTCTTCCCCCATCCTTCCGCAAACAGCACCCTTTGAGCTGCTGCCAGCAGGACCTGAATTTCATTCCTGTTGTTTCTAGCTTTGTTAGGACCAAGACTTAAATACTACGTTCAGTTTGATGAACCTTCTTATTGGAAAAGAGGCAGGACATCAAAGAAAAACAGCAAAGACAGACAGGTGGCTGAATGGCCTTCACTTAAAAGGAAGAATTAAAGGTGATAAATGCACTAAGGGAACGTGTGTGTGTGTGAATAATTTCCAGATATTCCAAGTGGGCAAGAAAGTAAATTGTGTAGCTTTATGCAATGGGCCATGATGAGGGTAATGGGCTGGTATTAAAATAAATGAATGAAGATAGAAGAGAAATGTTAGAGATCCTGTCGTCTTGCAGAGAAAAAAACACGGCCATATTAGGGACCAAAAGATGGTGTTGATCAGCCCTTTTGTGCTGGGGTAATTTTCAGGTTTGCTCTGATTTTGTTTTCACAGAGATCTCTGAGGACTCGGGAAAGAGTCTTTTGCCATCGGAAAGCGCAGAGCACAGCGGAGATCCCAAGCCCGTTCCGGCCGATCAGAGCTCTGCCAGGGAGGACTCCGGCTTCCTCTGCTGGAAGAAGGGCTGCAACCAGGTGTTCAAGAGCTCGGCAGCCCTGCAGACACACTTCAATGACGTTCACGCAAAGCGGCCTCAACTGCCGGTGTCCGATCGCCACGTCTACAAGTACCGTTGTAACCAGTGCAGCCTGGCGTTCAAAACCATTGAGAAGCTGCAGCTCCATTCCCAGTACCACGTCATCCGGGCAGCCACGATGTGCTGCCTCTGCCAGCGCAGCTTCCGAACCTTCCAGGCCCTGAAGAAGCACCTGGAAAGCAGCCATCTGGAGCTGAGCGAGGCCGACATTCAGCAGCTGTATGGTGGTCTCTTGGTCAACGGGGACCTCCTTGCTATGGGCGATCCTTCACTTGCAGAAGACCACACTATAATAGTTGAGGAAGATAAGGAGGAGGAGAGTGACTTGGAAGATAAGCAGAGCCCGACAGGTAGCGATTCGGGGTCGGTGCAAGAGGACTCTGGCTCAGAACCAAAAAGGGCCTTACCCTTCAGGAAGGGCCCTAACTTCACTATGGAGAAATTCCTAGATCCGTCTCGCCCTTACAAGTGCACAGTCTGCAAGGAGTCTTTCACGCAGAAGAACATTCTCCTGGTCCATTACAATTCAGTTTCTCATCTGCATAAACTGAAAAGAGCCCTCCAAGAGTCTGCTACCGGGCAGCCCGAACCTACCAGCAGCCCAGACAACAAACCTTTTAAGTGTAACACCTGCAACGTGGCCTACAGTCAGAGCTCAACCCTGGAGATCCACATGAGGTCTGTCCTGCACCAAACCAAGGCTCGTGCTGCCAAGCTGGAGGCGGCTGGGGGCAGCGGCAGCAGTAACGGAGCCGGCAACAGCAGCAGCAGCAGTCTCTCTTTGGGTTCATCCACGCCAAGTCCAGTGAGCGCTAGCAACAGTAATACTTTTACAACCACCAACACAAGTAATTCGGGCACAACTCCCATTCCCAGCCTGCTCAACCAGGTATCCGGCGACAGCGTGGGAATTCCTCCTTTAGGTAACCCTGTAAGCACTATTCCCTCCCCTTCGGAGCCCAAAGAGGTAAACCGAAAGAAGCTAGCAGACATGATTGCGTCCCGGCAGCAGCAGCAGCAGCAGCAGCAGCAGCAGCAGCAGCAGCAGCAAGCTCAAACCTTGGCACAGGCACAGGCCCAAGTCCAGGCCCATCTGCAGCAAGAACTGCAGCAGCAAGCTGCTCTCCTGCAGTCTCAGCTGTTCAACCCAGCACTTTTACCGCACTTTCCGATGACCACTGAGACCCTTCTGCAGCTTCAGCAACAGCAGCATCTTTTGTTTCCTTTCTACATCCCTAGTGCCGAGTTCCAGCTCAATCCAGAAGTTAGTTTGCCAGTCACCAGTGGTGCGCTGACGTTGACTGGTACGGGTCCAAGTTTGCTGGAGGACTTGAAGGCTCAAGTTCAGCTCCCTCAACAGAGCCACCCACAGCTCTTACAGCAGCAGCAAGGTCAGCTGTCCTTGTCGCAACCTCACTCCGTCCTTATACAGCAGAGCCAGCACCCTGAGAAGAAGAATAAATCTGTAGTGAAGGAGAAAGAAAAAGAAACCCCACGGGAAAGGGAAAGCGCAGAGAGGGGAGACAATAATGTAGCATCTAAGGAGTCTCTGCCTGATAATTTAAAGCCCAAAGAGAAGAAGGACTTTGTACCAGGCAGTAGTTCGGAACCTTCCTTACTGCCTCCACGTATTGCCTCTGATGCAAGAGGGAATGCCACAAAAGCCTTGCTGGAAAACTTTGGCTTTGAGCTTGTCATTCAGTATAACGAGAACAAGCAGAAGGTGCAGAAAAAAAATGGGAAGACAGAGCAAGGTGAGAACTTGGAAAAGCTTGAGTGCGATACATGTGGCAAGTTCTTTTCAAACATCCTTATCCTGAAGAGCCACCAAGAGCATGTTCACCAACATTACTTTCCCTTTAAGCAGTTAGAGAGATTTGCCAAACAATACAGAGAACACTATGACAAACTGTACCCACTACGGCCTCAGACCCCAGAGCCACCGCCCCCACCTCCACCGCCCCCACCTCCACTCCCTCCAGCACCCCCTCAGCCGGCTTCTACTCCTACCATTCCCACTTCTGCCCCGCCGATTACCTCTCCTACAATCGCACCAGCCCAGCCGTCTGTGCCGCTCACCCAGCTCTCCATGCCAATGGAGCTCCCCATCTTCTCACCACTTATGATGCAAACCATGCCACTACAAACCTTACCTGCTCAGCTGCCGCCCCAGCTTGGTCCCGTAGACCCTCTGCCTGCCGACTTGGCCCAGTTGTACCAGCATCAGCTCAACCCTAGCCTTCTCCAGCAGCAGCAGAACAAGAGGCCACGGACGCGGATCACCGATGACCAACTCAGAGTCCTTCGGCAGTATTTTGATATTAACAATTCCCCAAGTGAGGAACAGATCAAAGAGATGGCGGACAAATCTGGATTGCCCCAGAAAGTGATCAAGCACTGGTTCAGAAACACTCTTTTCAAAGAACGCCAGCGCAACAAGGATTCCCCATACAACTTCAGTAATCCTCCCATTACCAGCCTAGAAGAACTGAAGATAGACTCACGGCCTCCTTCTCCAGAACCTCAAAAGCAGGAGTATTGGGGAAGCAAGCGGTCCTCTCGAACACGCTTTACTGACTACCAACTCAGAGTCTTGCAGGACTTCTTTGATGCCAATGCTTATCCAAAGGATGATGAATTTGAGCAGCTTTCTAACTTGCTGAACCTCCCAACGCGTGTTATAGTGGTGTGGTTCCAGAATGCCCGTCAAAAAGCTAGGAAAAACTACGAGAATCAGGGAGAAGGCAAAGACGGGGAACGACGGGAGCTTACAAATGACAGGTATATTAGAACAAGCAACTTGAACTACCAATGCAAAAAGTGCAGTCTAGTCTTTCAGCGCATTTTTGATCTCATTAAACACCAGAAAAAGCTTTGTTACAAAGATGAGGATGAGGATGGACAGGATGATAGCCAGAATGAAGACTCTATGGATGCAATAGAGCTCTTGACTCCAACCAGTTCCTCCTGCAGCACACCAATGCCCTCGCAAGCTTACAGCACACCTACGTCTTCAGCCAATGCAACCTCCTCAGCTTTTCTGCAGCTCACAGCAGAGGCAGATGATTCCTCCACCTATAGTTCTAAAGTAGAAGCTACAGATGAGAAACCAAAGCAGTCTGAACCTCCAAGTACACAGCAAAACCAAACTCAAGAGAAACAAGTGCAACCAAAGCAAGAGTCTCAGCAGCAACAGGACCAAGGGGAACAAAAGACAAGTTCAGCACACCAAAAGATTTCACAGTTATCCTCCCCCTCTTCATTGCAACAGCCACCTCCCCCTCCTCAGCCCCCTCAGTGCTCCTTGTCACAGTCAAGCCCAAGTCCATCTCAGCTGTCACATCTCTCCCTCAAACCCATTCATACATCCACCCCTCAACAGCTGGCAAACCTACCTCCTCAGCTAATCCCATACCAGTGTGACCAGTGTAAGCTGGCATTTCCTTCCTTTGAGCATTGGCAGGAGCATCAGCAGCTTCATTTTCTGAGTGCACAGAACCAGTTTATCCACCCCCCATTCCTGGACAGAACTCTGGATATGCCGTTCATGCTCTTTGATCCCAGTAATCCACTACTTGCGAGCCAGCTGCTATCTGGAACATTACCACAGATTCCAGCAAGCTCAGCCACTTCACCGTCAACTCCAACATCCACAATGAACACACTGAAGAGAAAGTTGGAGGAAAAGGCCAGTGCAAGCCC
Organism: Pelecanoides urinatrix; assembly: GCA_013400755.1. Lineage (NCBI taxonomy): Eukaryota > Metazoa > Chordata > Aves > Procellariiformes > Procellariidae > Pelecanoides > Pelecanoides urinatrix. The sequence continues at coordinate 87,215 of VZTQ01009137.1, forward strand.
TGGAGAGAATGACAGTGGGACTGGAGGAGAAGAACCACAAAGGGATAAACGTCTAAGGACAACCATTACCCCAGAGCAGCTGGAAATTCTTTATCAGAAATACTTGCTCGACTCCAACCCAACGCGGAAAATGTTGGATCACATTGCACATGAAGTGGGCTTAAAGAAACGCGTGGTGCAAGTTTGGTTTCAGAACACCCGTGCACGAGAAAGGAAGGGGCAGTTCAGAGCTGTGGGGCCTGCCCAAGCCCATAGACGGTGTCCCTTCTGCCGAGCTCTTTTTAAAGCAAAGACAGCTCTCGAAGCTCATATCCGATCCCGTCACTGGCATGAGGCCAAGAGAGCTGGATACAACTTGACGTTGTCTGCTATGCTCTTAGATTGTGATGGGGGACTCCAGATGAAGGGAGACATCTTTGATGGAGCAAGCTTTTCCCACATGCCACCAACTAGCAGTGATGGACAGAGTGTTCCTCTCTCCCCAGTGAACAAGACCATGGAACTGTCACCTCGAACTTTGCTGAGTCCATCCTCCATTAAGGTGGAAGGGATAGAAGACTTTGAGAGTCCCTCCATGTCCTCAGTCAATCTGAGCTTTGACCAAACAAAGCTGGACAACGATGACTGCTCTTCTGTCAACACTGCAATTACAGACACTACAACAGGAGATGAAGGGAACGCAGACAACGATAGTGCAACAGGGATTGCAACCGAAACCAAATCAGCATCGGGACCCAGTGAAGGTCTGACAAAAGCTGCCATGATAGCAATGTCTGAATATGAAGATCGACTGTCTTCTGGCCTGGTCAGCCCAGCTCCCAGCTTTTACAGCAAAGAGTACGATAATGAAGGTACTGTGGACTACAGTGAAACATCCAGCCTTGCAGACCCCTGCTCACCCAGCCCTGGTGCAAGTGGTTCAGCTAGCAAGTCTGGAGAGAGCGGGGATCGGCCCGGACAGAAACGCTTTCGCACTCAGATGACTAATCTCCAGCTAAAAGTTCTTAAGTCATGCTTTAATGACTACAGGACACCTACCATGCTGGAGTGTGAGGTCCTGGGCAATGACATTGGACTGCCAAAGAGAGTTGTTCAGGTCTGGTTCCAGAATGCTAGGGCAAAGGAGAAGAAGTCCAAACTCAGCATGGCCAAGCATTTTGGTATAAACCAAACAAGTTACGAGGGACCCAAAACAGAGTGCACTTTGTGTGGCATCAAGTACAGCGCTCGACTGTCTGTACGTGACCATATCTTCTCTCAACAGCATATCTCCAAAGTTAAAGAAACCATTGGAAGCCAGTTGGATAAGGAAAAGGAGTATTTTGACCCAGCTACTGTACGTCAGTTGATGGCTCAGCAGGAGCTGGACCGGATCAAAAAAGCCAATGAGGTTCTTGGTCTGGCAGCTCAACAGCAGGGCATGTTTGATAACACCCCTCTGCAAGCTCTTAACCTTCCTGCTGCATACCCAGCACTACAGGGCATCCCTCCAGTCTTGCTCCCAGGCCTCAACAGCCCATCCTTACCAGGCTTCACTCCATCCAACACAGGTGGGTACAAGATATTATCACACGGTTCAGAGACACAGCTTAACTTGACGCATCTTTAGCACAAGCAAATGTTCCCTTGAGAATGACCGATAATAGGATACCCAGGCCTTTAGTCAAGCATGTTTACTTGACAGTGAATAAGCAATAGGTATTTTATCTTTAATTCCTGAACTCAGGTTTTCTAGCAAAGTCTGAAATAGAGCAAGACCTAGACATACTGCATATCTCTGCTTCGTTAGCACACACTAAAAGTTCTGAAGCACCTTCAAGGAAATGGAAAATAGAGGATTTATCAAATGGAACAGGAAAAGGACTAATGTGCTGAATGCATTGTTCGTTATACCTTTCCTTTTGTTATTAAATTCAGTTTATGTAGTGCCATCCCAAGTTTTCGATGATTCTGAACTGTTTCTAGGGAAAAGTGTGATGTGCCCGATAGCACTGGTGACAGAAACCTGGAGCATCTTTATGTAACGTCCTTATGGTGACCTCCAGGACAAATCCCGATGCAGCTGTGGATTGTTTTTTGAGCAACGGCTGGGCATGACCTCAAAATACCTTCTCAACAATCAACAGTGTAGTCGTGGGATAAATCTACTTCGTATTTTAACAAGATTTTTCTTAACAATACTACGTAAAAATTAAATTCAGCATAGTCCCTGGGGTGGCCTAATCCCAGATATTGGACTTTGTTTTTTGAGGATGCTCCTTTCTCTTGTACCTGGTGGACAGGTGGAAAGTATAAGTTGTGTAGCAAACACTGGCAGTGGAAGATACTGCTCAGTAAACTAGTAGTAGACTAGAAAACTTGATCCAAGGGCCTTATTTCACCCCTGCTACATCCATGGCATCCCAGAAACATGCCTGTGTCTGAATTGCCACTCATGACAGAATAATTGATGTTCTCTAGGAGACTTGCTTTCATTTGGCAGACTTCTCTGTTTACTTCTGATGATCCCTCTTCAAGTTGACTTTCACCGGGGCTGCTCTGTGTTTGCAGAGATATCCCGAGAACAGACTGTCTTGTCTTGGCACAGGCTGAGTCTGTCTGAGGCTGGAAAGCCCATGACACCGTAACGCCTGGTACGGTTACACCATATGCCACTGTGCACCTTTGTTTTCTACACTCTGGCAATACAGGTCTACTGCTGTTAGACAGTGTCCAGAAATGATAACTTTGTCTTATTGTACTGAACTAATTGGCTAATGATGAGTTATAATCCATGGTGTGAAGCCTAAATAGGATCTGAGCATCTTCCTGGCTTCGTAATTGGAAACCGGAGTGCTATCAATCTCCAAAAAGTCTTTCTGATGCTTTTATTCAGCAGGCTGACTCTGAAGTTCCTTTTTCGACAGATTGAAAAACTCAGTGCAAATGCTGCCAGGTAACATGGTTATGTCATGTTAATAAAATTGCCGTCTGGTTTTGTCATCCAGGAGGTAAATCTTTGGATAAGCAAATCAAAGCCTTAGACAAAAGGATAGTAGCTGGTGTGAGCAGCTACGTGGAACTTGAACAGCTCATCTGACATTCACAGAGCTGCTCGCTGTAAATCACATCACCAGCGCCTGAAGTTTGGTGTGGTTGGAGTGACATTGGGTATAACACCCGAAAGAGAGCACTAGAGACCCATCACTCAAAATAGGCATCTTTCTCTCCCCTTGGAAGTGGCTGTGTGCACCTTTTTCTCCACTACTGCTTGTCTCTGAAATATCTTCTGTTGACAAATGAAAAAGAGTTAAATCTCACTGTATTTGTTGGGTTCTGGCCTTTCCAAAGATGATCCACTCTCTTGGAATCAAGATCCTTTTTTCCACAAGAGCAGCAGAGGGGATTACCTTGTAGCATGGTTCCTGATGTCCGTGTCAGAAGGTCCTATCGAGAGCAGAAAAGATCAGAGTAAGTTTTTCTGGAATCTGGAAAAGCTTTCTGCTGGGAGTTAGGGCCTCTGCAATGCTTTTTTGCATAGTTACAGAACTCTTTCCCAAAGCAAAAGTGAAATCGTTCTTGACTGTAGTTGTAGGATAGGTCGTTGTAATTAAACCATTTTTAAAAACAGTTGCTGTTAGCAATTCTTCTCTTGAGGGCTGCTGCCCGTTCCTGCTCCTTGAATCTAGTCCTAGCTACATGTCTGAAGGGCATCCTTGGATGCCAGGACTTCTGTTCTTACTGAAGATCTCGTTTCAGAGGCCAGAACTAGACCAAGAGGATCTCTTTGGCAAATTATATTGTCAGCCTATCACAGATTGCTCTGTGCTGTTTACTTAGTACCCCAAATTTAAAACAAGATCTAAGATTACTTTTTTGCACTTCAATCTGTATTCTTGCTTTTATTTTTCTCCAAAGACCAGTATGTGTCCTGGGGCTACAAACTATGAATGTTAAAAGCAATCAGTGACTGCCTAGACAGGACTAAGCTATTTAGAAAGTCAAACAGACTATTTGTGGCCTTTAGATAAAGCTCCAAAGGTCAGGCCATCTCAGCTCAAAGCCTGTTGAAGCAGATAAGGCTGTGCGTCCAGGAATGTTATGAATTAGCCACTGCTCCTGCGCTTGAACATCTCAGGGACTGTTCAGCTAGGGAACATCAGTTTCAATGGCATCTATCCATAATACGCCCTTATCTGAAATCTATAAGGCTGCTGCGTGGTGGCTCACTTCATACACTTCATACCGTCATAAATCACTATTGTCTCGATACCACATCAGGAGCAGATGCAGATTTCAGAAGGGCTTTGCATCAGCCATCGCTGAATTCTCCCGGCTCTTGGCCGCCCTGCTCCCAGCCCTCTCACGGGCTCCTTCGCCAGGCTGGGCTCTGCGGAGCCACGGCGGCTCTGCCGCCTGCCCTTCGCTCGGGAGGCCAGCGCCGGCTGCAGGTTTCCAGCACCAGTGGATGAATGCTGTGCTGTAGACAAGCCAGCTGCGTACACCGGGGTGTAGCGCAGCCAGGTGTTGGAGAGTGCTTTGCTCCCCTTAGCTGCCAGCTCCTCAGAGTATGATGCTGCAGGGACGCGGTCCCTGTGGTGTACGTTGAGAAGTATAGATTCCCTCTGGGCTACACCAACTTTACAGGGCATGGTTAAGTGACGGGCTCTTGCAGGGCAACTGTGCAGGCAGCAGTCTTGGGCTCGGTGTCCAGAAGCCTGAGGAGCATGCGTGTCTTTGCACAGAATTTACATCTTGTGCTCCTTCCGTCAGCCTCTGCCCCAGGCCCTACCGTCTGCTCTGGCCGAGGCCCGGGGTGTCGGGCTGCCTGCTAGCAGCAGCGGGGAGGTGGTTGAGGATGCCTACACTTGTTCCTCAGGATCGACCATGATGATTTAAGACCTCACCAGGATAAATGGGGCAGCTGCAGCTCAGACAGAGCTGTTGGCCCCAGCCCCTGGCTGTGTTTGAGTCCCTTTTACGCTGCCTTCACAAGGCAAAGGAGCCTTGTAGCAGCTGCATTTCCCTGCCAGGAATCACCCTCTGCCTTGTGCACAGCAATTTTCCTGCTGGCGTGCTTCCACTTGGAAAAGACTTTAAGCTGCCACCGTGCCCCAAATCATCCCCAAAAGGGGCAGCTTCTCCTCTCCTCTCCCACTGGGTGTATCACAGAAGAGGTACAACCTAAATTAAAAGTTACCATGCCTCCATGGCTGATTCCTAGTTCTGCAACTGTTCATACTCTGATCGACTTAGATCAGTTACTGTCGCAGCTGTAAGGACTCAGGCTTTGTTCATGAAATGTTAGATTTTGTTGAATGGTTTTGTGGCCGGGGTGGATCTTGCAGCAGGTTCCTGGCTCCAGAGCCACGGAGCATACGGGGCTGTGCCAGCAGAATATTGAGCATTGTTTCATTTTTATTTTCCCCAAATGGCATTGAGGGACTTCCCAAGCAAAACATTCCTTTTTAGGAGCACGTCCACCAACTGCTAATAGTGAACTAATGGATGTGACTCTGGGAGCCACATTCCTCTTGCCCCCAGTTGCTGTCAGCTGTCAGAGTAGAAATCGGCACCAGGGGAGCGTGTTGTTACTGGCTATTCCTGCTGTTGGGAAGACGGGCAGACTTCACATTCCACCATTAATCCATCTCCTTTGTGAGGAAGCATCACAACACTTTTAATTCCACCCAAAACACGACATTCGTGCCCTGGGCAGATGTCTGAATACCGCATAAACTCTGAAATTACTCAGAAGCTGTGCACCCAAAGCCTCTTACGTTGGAAGGAAGGAAGGGGTTGCATCAGAGATTTGTGGATTCATGAACACCAGCCTAATTAGGACAAAATAACTTAGACTTAGCCTGGTCAGTCCTCTTCAGTTGCCATGACCAGGGCTTTCTAATCTGAGGAGATTTTAACGAGATTGACAGTATCTAGCGTTACAGCCGTTTGCCATAGCACTTTCCTTTTGCTGGAGTCCTTTGGCCAAAGGACCAGTTAGTGCAGATGTAGAAGTGCCTGTCCCTGACATCAGCTGTTAATGGTTGGGGAATTTCAGAGGCGTCAGTAAAACAAGCGCTGTGCTGAGCATCCCGGGCGGCTGATGGGTGTCCCGGGCAGAGACACCACGTTCGGTGCTGCCGGGCAGCGTGGCCGATCCAGCCACGGGTGGCAGGGGCTGAGGAGGCACGTCCCCATGGCAGGGGGCTGCGGGGAGCAGGGAGAGGAGCGGTTATCCCAGAGGAAGCGGGAGCGGCGGTCAGGCCCTCTGACCCGCGCTGCTGCAGCACGTGAGCTCGGGCCGGTTGCTGCCCTCGTGCAGCGGAGCCGGCGGTGCAGGGGCGGTTGCGGGGTGGCCCAGGGTCACCCCGCCTTGTGCTTTCTGCCTGCCCAGTGCTGAGCGACTCCTCACCTCTCTCTCCTCCCTCTTGCAGCTTTAACTTCTCCCAAACCCAACCTGATGGGCCTGCCCAGCACAAGCGTCCCTTCGCCCGGCCTCCCCACCTCTGGATTACCAAATAAGCAGCCCCCGGCAGCGCTGAGCTCGCCCACCCCGGCACAAGCCACGGCGGCTGTGGCCCCGCAGCAACCGCCGGCAACGACCCCGCAGCCGCAGCCGCAGCCGCAGCAGCCGCCCCCGCCACAGCGCAAGGAGAAGGAGAGCGAGAAGGCAAAAGAGAAGGAGAAGGCACCCAAGGGGAAGGGGGACCCCCTGCCAGGGCCCAAGAAGGAGAAGGGGGAGGCGCCGGCGGGCGCTCTCTCGGCCCCGCTGCCCGCCATGGAGTACACGGTGGAGCCCGCCCAGCTCCAGGCGCTGCAGGCCGCCCTGAATTCGGACCCCACCACCTTGCTGACGAGCCAGTTCCTTCCCTACTTCGTCCCCGGCTTTTCCCCCTACTATGCCCCGCAGATCCCCGGCGCCCTGCAGAGCGGGTACCTGCAGCCCATGTACGGGATGGAGGGGCTCTTCCCCTACAGCCCTGCGCTGTCGCAGGCGCTGCTGGGGCTGTCCCCCGGCTCCCTGCTGCAGCAGTACCAGCAATACCAGCAGAGTCTGCAGGAGGCATTGCAGCAGCAGCAGCAGCGGCAGGCGCAGCAGCAGCAGCAGCAGAAAGCGCAGCAGCCCAAAGGAAGCCAAACCCCCGTCCCCGCGGGGGCTGCCACCCCGGACAAAGACCCTGCCAAAGAACCCCCCAAGCAAGAAGAGCAGAAGAACGCACCCCGCGAGGTGTCCCCCCTCCTGCCCAAACCCCAAGAAGAGCCCGAAGCGGAAGGCAAGGGCGCGGACTCCCTCTGCGACCCCTTCATCGTCCCCAAGGTGCAGTACAAGCTGGTTTGCCGCAAGTGCCAGGCGGGCTTCGGCAACCAGGAGGCGGCCAGCGACCACCTGAAGTCCCTCTGCTTCTTCGGCCAGTCCGTGGCGAACCTGCAAGAGATGGTGCTTCACGTGCCCACCGGCAGCGGCCAGGGCAGCGGCTCGTACCAGTGCGTGGCGTGCGAGAGCACGGTGTGTGGGGACGAAGCCCTCAGTCAGCATCTCGAGTCAGCCCCGCACAAACACCGAACAATCACAAGAGCAGCAAGAAACGCCAAAGAGCACCCCAGTCTATTACCTCACTCTGCCTGCCCCCCCGACCCCAGCACCGCATCTACCTCCCTTCAGGGTGCAGCTGGGNCGCCGGGGAAGCCGCCGCTGCCGCCTTTCCCTCCTCTCTCCTCATCTTCAACGGTTACCTCAAGTTCATGCAGCACCTCAGGGGTTCAGCCCTCGATGCCAACAGACGACTATTCGGAGGAGTCTGACACGGATCTTAGCCAAAAGTCAGATGGACCGGCGAGCCCGGCAGAGGGGCCCCGGGACCCCGGCTGCCCTAAGGACAGTGGTCTAGCTAGCGTAGGAATGGACACCTTCAGATTGTAAGCTTTGAAGATGAACAATGAAAATGAATTTAAATAAAAAAGTTAATAACAAACCAATTTCAAAAATAGACTAACTGCAATTCCAAAGCTTCTAACCAAAAAAAGAAAAAAGAAAAAAGAAAAAGCGTGGGTTGTTTTCCCATATAACGATGCCGGTGGGTTTTACATTTCTTTTTTCCTTTCCTTTTAATAAAATAAAACTTAAAAAAGAAAAAAAAAATCTGTTACATTTGTCCTTTCGAAGGTACTGTTGGTCTGGGAGACGAAAGCCCGTGCTGCCTCCTTACTGTCTTCGGAGCTTGAGCCCCTTGTATATTGCCCCTTTTCAATAACGCCCCACGTCGATAGCACAGCAGAGGCCGGCATGCACTGTATGGGAAAGCAGCCCACCTTGTTACAGTTTTAAATTTCTTGCTATCTTAGCATTCAGATACCAATGGCTTGCTAAAAGAAAAAAGAAATGTAATGTCTTTTTATTCTCAGGTCAATCGCTCACACTTTGTTCTGTTTTCAGAATCATTGTTTTATATATATATATATATATAATTTCTTTCGTTTGTTTTGGGGTTTTTGTTTTGTTTTGTTTCGTTTTCGTTCCAGAAAAGGATTTTTTTTTTTTTTTTTAATTTAAAATGGGCAGAAAGTATTCAAGAGAAAAACAATGTGAACTGCTTTAGCTTTTCGGGGATTTTAAGGGTAGCTTTTCTGCTGAAACCAATTTCAAGGGGAAAAGTTAAGCACTCCCACTTTTCAGAAAAAAAAAAAAACCACACAAGAGTGTTGAGGACTCGGAGCTTAAAAAATAAGTTTTAAAACAACTGACTTTCTGTATTTATGATAGATATGACCATTTTTGGTGTTGAGTAGATTGTTGCATTGGAAATGAACTGAAGCAGTATGGTAGATTTAAAAGAAAAAACCCTTTTGTGTACATTTAGCTTTTGTATGGTCCAGCTGACGGCTTCTCATTTGATGTTGTCTTGTTCATTCCTAGCCAGATAGATTGCAATCCATTGACTCGCCTAAGCTTTTCTCCCCTTTGTACCTTTACTCCCCATTCCCCCATCCTGTAATCTTCCACTTATGGTCGCTACCTTCATTTCTTAGAGGGTGGTTGCATAATTATTTTATAAAAACTAAAGAAAGAAGTTCAAAGGGTTTTGGGGGGTCAGTAGGATCCCTTGCAGAATATTTTTTGTTGGGGGTTTGAAACTTTTTAAGGCGTATACATACGATTTACCTATGTCTGTTACCCTTGTGCACTTATCTCTTTATTATTTTCCATTTTTCCTCCTTTTTTTTTCTTGCCCTCTTCTTTTCCTCATTTTGTAAATGCTTCAAAGAATCTGTTCCTAAACTATAAGCATTTGTTTCTGTTTGTGTAATCAGGCTGCACTCTGTTCCTTCTTTTAAAAAAAGTTTTTGTTACATTTTTTTTCTCTAAAGAAAATTCATGCTTTAAATAAAATCCAAAGACATACCCTTTCACCACTGGTGCAGAATGAGCAAAAAGGATTCTTTTTACTTGAGAATTTGTTTCTGATTTAAACAAACAAGTCTAAGTTTAAATAAAGAATAAAAAAAGTACCCAGGTTGTTATCTGTGCTTCTTCTGCAAGCAGAGAGACAACTCTTAGCGAAAACCCAGCGCACCGAAAGGCAGGTTTCTCTTTCCAAGTTCTCTCCCGTGGTAGGCAGGCGGAGCGGCGAGCGCCACGGCTCAGAGCCACGTGCGGGCTGGCGAGGGGCCGGCTGGGCACGGGTGTCCCCCTCCAGCTCCGCAGCCCCGCTTGTGGGAATGCGCAGACGCACGCACGCACGCATCTCTTACGGTCCAGACTTTGAAAGGAAAACTTTGTGCTGCTAAAGTGTAGATTTTGTAGACAAACAGATGCTTGCTATTTCGCTTCCATAGCCAAGTGTCAACAGAAACAATCTCCTTCCCCCCCCCCGTTTCCTCTGCCCTGAAAGTGCGAGAGCCTTCTCCCCATCATCTTCATCCTCCTCCTGCTTCAAAAGGGAACTTCGAAGACTGTGAACGCAGGTTCCTCCCGCCGCCTCCGGGCTTCTCCTCCCCGTGCCGAAGCCGCCCATTGACTCTGCGAGAGACTGGAGCATTCGAGAGACGAACGTGGGGTTCATTTTCTAGCGGGACGCTTTTTATTTTATGGATTTTTGGTTTTAGTTCAATGAAAGACTAGATCCTGAACTGTTGTACATATTTCTAACTAGGCTAATGCACAGTGCAAATTCCTTTTTTAATTGTTTTTTAAGTAGACGATACTAAAGAGTACCATCTAATATTCCTACCAGTACCCAGTTGTAGCATAAGGTGTCAAAAACGGAAACAAGTACACAAAAAGCGTTTGCTGTTTTAACAAACTGTTTTCTTTTAACAAAAGTTCTTGTATTTCTCCCCATGTTTGAGATGAACATTTTTTAAATTCTAAAGTTGTACAGTTTTTGTTTTCCATTATTTTATCTTGTTTGTAATTCTATGAAATATATATATATATATTTTTTGCCATTTAACTGTTGTATGTTACTCTGTCTGTATCATATAGAAATTTTTTTGTTTGTTTTGTTTTGATTCTCTATGTGATGCAAGTTAACAATTTAACACTAGCTTTATCTGTCAAATTCCACAAGGTCTCTTTTGGAAATCCTTTTGTTTTGTCTTGTTTTGTTTCGGTTTTTTAATTATATTGCTTGGTCATAGTGCAATTTCTCTCTCCTTCTTCCCCCTCCTCCTTCCCACCCACTAAAAGGTTTTATAAATTCATTTCCTTGTATTTTTTCTAAATGTTTCTAGAGACTTTCGGTGCGAGGTTGCCTCCTCCTTTTGCAGCCCAGTTGTCCCGGGGCCAGCACTGGGACCCGCGCCCCAGCCGCCCGTCCTTGGCGCAGGGCTGGGCCCCGGCCTCGCGCCCCGCAGCGCCGCGCCNCCGGCGGCTGCCCGCGCCCCACCGCCGCCCGGCCGCCCCGGGACGCGCTTGGGAGCTCCGTGCGATCCCCGAGCCCGCGCGTGGCCTTGCTAACGAGCGTCGGAGCAGGGCAGGGCACGAGGGCAAGATTTTAAACTTGGCATTGAGCAGGTTTCTGTTTTATTTTTAATAAAAAGCTTTTTTAAGTGGTGAAGATGGCCAAAGTTTCGTACAATTGAGAATAAAGAGAGGCGTAAGGGGTGTGTCGGGGCCGCCCGCGCCCGGGGGCCGGCGGGGAGGCGAGGGAGGCGCTGACACAAGCCAGCACACTCGCTGTTCGTGGAAATATATTTTGCTTTAAAAAAAAAATTAAACTTTTAAATAGAAGCAGAAATTGGGTTGGTTGGTTGGTTGGTTGGTTTGTCGGCGCTGAGATACTGCCCACTGTGAAACACAAAGCTTTGACTATTTTTTTCATTTTTATTTTGGGGGGCGAGTTTGGGTAGAACAGAAAGCATAAATGAGGTGAAGAGGGATATGAACAGCCTTTGCAATGTACAAAAAATAGAGCAAGTGAAACCAAAAATGATGTTCTTGGTGTTTTTCTATAATGTAGTCTTGTTAGCTTTTTTTTGTTACTGTAACAATGCTGATCTCGAACTGTACCAAAATACATGGAGACTAACAGAAACAGAAACCACATGGAACTTTCAAAACTTTAAAAAATTTGTCACAAAAGACTTTGTTGTCATAGTTGAGTTGACTGTAGATGGTAATTGAATATACTCCTTTGGAAATATTTCATCACGTATGTTTCCTGCTCATTGTGATACATTAAAAAAAAATGAGCAAAAGCTCTCGTCTCCGCTGTCCCCGCTTGTGCGGTGCAGGGTCTGTGTCGGGGTGGGGGTGTGCCGCGCGGCACGGCGCGGCTCGGCTTGGCTCGGCTCGGCGGGACGCGTGCATCCGCCCCAGCTTCCGCGTCCCGCAGCCGGCGAGCGCTGCCACGGAGCCGCGTGTCCGCACGCACACGCCCTCGTGCACCGCTGGTGCGCACGCGCTGGCGCACGCTTGTCTGCGTCCCTCCTCACACACAGGCGTCTGGGTGCCTGTCGGTGCGAGAGCGCCTGGGCTGATGCTGCGAGTTAATGTTGAAGTGGAAGTAATGAGCCAAATAGCGCAATTCATATTATGGCTTCAGGATGCATTGTGTATGAAAAAGACATTATAAGTGCATTTAATTTTACTAAATGATTGTATAAAAATTCTGGGCACGCTGCTGTAATTAATGGTTAAAGGGAAAGCATGATGCCTTTATGGGTTGAGGTCATCTTGAAACCTGTAAACTAGAAGTGAACTCAAATCGCCATCTGTTTTCTTCTACTGACCAAACCAAAAGGAGACGAAGGTAAGCAAGGTAAGTGGCTAACTCGCTGCTCTTCCCTTTGCTTGCAGTGCCTCTTGAGCAGGGAGGAAAACTTGATGAACTGCTGAGTGTTAAATACACAATTCTTTTACCAAAAATCGCCCCTTGCAGCAGAAGATGCTTGAAATTCATTAATAAGGACCACATGCAAAAGAGAGCCCCAGGGGCTACCATTCATCTCTAATTTATAACTGCAGCAATAAATAATTTAAAAAAAAAACCAAAGCCAACCCAACATTGCGGGTGGGATGAGCAGTCTGTTGTGTCCTTGGCCACGCCGCCGCCTCCCTGCCCACGAGGGGCTTCCTCGCCCTCCCTGGGGAGCAGCGGCCCGAGCTCCGCAGTGTCATCCAGCCAGAGCAGAGGTCGCGGGGAGGAAATCTTGCGGCTAGCGAGGGCGCGGGAGCGTTCTTTAATTAATCAGGCCAGGACATTCACTTGCGAGCCAGTAAGTTCAGTAATCGGGTTAATGATGCACCTTCATGAGAAAAAAAAAAAAAACACGACACTTGTACTGATTCAGGTTCCAAAAATACATGAATTATGAAATAAAGTGGGTCAAAATTGCAAGCCCCCGATGCTAGGGCATAACCGAACCAAGCCAGCCGGGCTCTGGCCCCAGTACGCGGAGATCCTGCGCCTCCAGCGGCAGCAAGAGCGAGGGCGATCACACCCGAATGCGCCCTGCAGCTCAGTACCCCAAAACTCCCTGGGCCAGGCTGCCCAGCCCTGTCCCAGGCTCAGGCATTGCTCTTCTGGCGTGAGCCTAAACAGGTGGGGATCTGGATTGCCTCTTAGCTCTTTTGGGTTTTTTAATGGGAAAAATCCATTCTGCATTTTCCACAAGCGGACAGGACTGCGACGGTAATGGGGTCACCGGCATGACCCTTCCACCAGTGTTTGCACTGTGCCGTCTTAATGCCTTCACTGTTGTTCCTAGGCCTGCAGTTTTGTAAGTTTATTATGTAACGTTGCTATTTATTCCTGGGTTGAATTCCAGTTTAAAACAGCTACGCTTGAGAAAGCACCTCTCTAATGCTCAGAAAGGTGTAAATGGCCTCTAGTAGNCTGTTCGTGGAAATATATTTTGCTTTAAAAAAAAAATTAAACTTTTAAATAGAAGCAGAAATTGGGTTGGTTGGTTGGTTGGTTGGTTTGTCGGCGCTGAGATACTGCCCACTGTGAAACACAAAGCTTTGACTATTTTTTTCATTTTTATTTTGGGGGGCGAGTTTGGGTAGAACAGAAAGCATAAATGAGGTGAAGAGGGATATGAACAGCCTTTGCAATGTACAAAAAATAGAGCAAGTGAAACCAAAAATGATGTTCTTGGTGTTTTTCTATAATGTAGTCTTGTTAGCTTTTTTTTGTTACTGTAACAATGCTGATCTCGAACTGTACCAAAATACATGGAGACTAACAGAAACAGAAACCACATGGAACTTTCAAAACTTTAAAAAATTTGTCACAAAAGACTTTGTTGTCATAGTTGAGTTGACTGTAGATGGTAATTGAATATACTCCTTTGGAAATATTTCATCACGTATGTTTCCTGCTCATTGTGATACATTAAAAAAAAATGAGCAAAAGCTCTCGTCTCCGCTGTCCCCGCTTGTGCGGTGCAGGGTCTGTGTCGGGGTGGGGGTGTGCCGCGCGGCACGGCGCGGCTCGGCTTGGCTCGGCTCGGCGGGACGCGTGCATCCGCCCCAGCTTCCGCGTCCCGCAGCCGGCGAGCGCTGCCACGGAGCCGCGTGTCCGCACGCACACGCCCTCGTGCACCGCTGGTGCGCACGCGCTGGCGCACGCTTGTCTGCGTCCCTCCTCACACACAGGCGTCTGGGTGCCTGTCGGTGCGAGAGCGCCTGGGCTGATGCTGCGAGTTAATGTTGAAGTGGAAGTAATGAGCCAAATAGCGCAATTCATATTATGGCTTCAGGATGCATTGTGTATGAAAAAGACATTATAAGTGCATTTAATTTTACTAAATGATTGTATAAAAATTCTGGGCACGCTGCTGTAATTAATGGTTAAAGGGAAAGCATGATGCCTTTATGGGTTGAGGTCATCTTGAAACCTGTAAACTAGAAGTGAACTCAAATCGCCATCTGTTTTCTTCTACTGACCAAACCAAAAGGAGACGAAGGTAAGCAAGGTAAGTGGCTAACTCGCTGCTCTTCCCTTTGCTTGCAGTGCCTCTTGAGCAGGGAGGAAAACTTGATGAACTGCTGAGTGTTAAATACACAATTCTTTTACCAAAAATCGCCCCTTGCAGCAGAAGATGCTTGAAATTCATTAATAAGGACCACATGCAAAAGAGAGCCCCAGGGGCTACCATTCATCTCTAATTTATAACTGCAGCAATAAATAATTTAAAAAAAAAACCAAAGCCAACCCAACATTGCGGGTGGGATGAGCAGTCTGTTGTGTCCTTGGCCACGCCGCCGCCTCCCTGCCCACGAGGGGCTTCCTCGCCCTCCCTGGGGAGCAGCGGCCCGAGCTCCGCAGTGTCATCCAGCCAGAGCAGAGGTCGCGGGGAGGAAATCTTGCGGCTAGCGAGGGCGCGGGAGCGTTCTTTAATTAATCAGGCCAGGACATTCACTTGCGAGCCAGTAAGTTCAGTAATCGGGTTAATGATGCACCTTCATGAGAAAAAAAAAAAAAACACGACACTTGTACTGATTCAGGTTCCAAAAATACATGAATTATGAAATAAAGTGGGTCAAAATTGCAAGCCCCCGATGCTAGGGCATAACCGAACCAAGCCAGCCGGGCTCTGGCCCCAGTACGCGGAGATCCTGCGCCTCCAGCGGCAGCAAGAGCGAGGGCGATCACACCCGAATGCGCCCTGCAGCTCAGTACCCCAAAACTCCCTGGGCCAGGCTGCCCAGCCCTGTCCCAGGCTCAGGCATTGCTCTTCTGGCGTGAGCCTAAACAGGTGGGGATCTGGATTGCCTCTTAGCTCTTTTGGGTTTTTTAATGGGAAAAATCCATTCTGCATTTTCCACAAGCGGACAGGACTGCGACGGTAATGGGGTCACCGGCATGACCCTTCCACCAGTGTTTGCACTGTGCCGTCTTAATGCCTTCACTGTTGTTCCTAGGCCTGCAGTTTTGTAAGTTTATTATGTAACGTTGCTATTTATTCCTGGGTTGAATTCCAGTTTAAAACAGCTACGCTTGAGAAAGCACCTCTCTAATGCTCAGAAAGGTGTAAATGGCCTCTAGTAGCTGCACAAGCTGCAAACTAAAAACCTCTGCGAGAGCCTCTCTGTTCAGAGCAGTGCATCAGCGGAAATTGTGCAAAACTCTGACAGAAATGAAAAGGTTTTTCCATGCTGTGATTCTGGTAAGGGGAGACTGGAAGTGACTTTTAATAACCTTTCATTGCCATCACCTAAAAGACAAGAGATTCAGCTCTTACTAGTACACGCTTATAGGCCAAATACATATTGATGAAAGCAGAGCAGTGATCAGGAGTCCACCACAGCCACTAACCCTGCTGAGGGACTTGGAGCAGAGTTCCCGGCTGGAGGGTGCCTCTGCCCTCGGGTGCAGCCCACGCGTTGTGGTGTTGACGCAGCAGGAGCAGGGGCTTTGGCTGCCCCGGGGAGGTGGCCCGGGCAGTCCCCATGTCGCAGCCTGGCGTGCGGTGCCACAGGACACCCGGCATGTGCTGACACTGAAGGAGGAAACGCCGCTGGCCTCCCCGTTGTCCCCAGCCGGCTCTTCCACAGGGGATCCCAGGCGCTGTGCAGCAGCGTGCAGCAGCGTGCCTGGCGCACGAGCCCTGCCGGCAGCCCAGGCGCTGGGTGCAGGAGCTGGACGCCGGTGCAAGCCACGTCCCATCTGACAGGCAGGGCCCCGCGGCACTCGGAGGCTATAGATGGAGGATGCCTTCAGGAGACGCTCTCCCTCCTGCACCCGCTCCCCGCGCACAGCCCTGCCGGACATCGCAGCAGCTGTGGGCTGGTCCATGCTGGGGCTGCTCCTGGGCTGCCCGGCCAGCGGCCGAGCCCTTCGCCCTGGCCCCACGTCCCGCGGCATGCAGCATCGTGTCCAGGTAGCAGTTGGCTCCGGGGGGGGCCGGGGGCGAGGGACAGGCACAGGCACCGTGCAGCCCAGCGTGCAGACACGCAGGTCAGTGCTTTGGAGGGTCCATTCCTCTGCCAGCAGCCGTGGGTACCGGCTTCCCTTCCTTGCCACCAGCCCAATGCCGTGGCCAGTGCTCCCAGCTCCCCGCTGCGGGCCCCAGCATCCAAGTGAGGCATCAAGGACACGTTTTCAAAGCCACCAAGTGACAGAAGAGCTGCATTTGTAAAGGTGTCTGAGTCATGAAGTGGCAGATCACTGGGACTAAAACAAGGCCAAAAGAAACCCCAAAACCTTGCCAGCTGCCGACTTCCAGTGAGACCAGTTTTGCGGTGCACTACAGGACGCCTCCCCGCCGTGCCCAGGTTTGCTGCAGGAGACCTGTTGCAGCACAGGGCAAGTTCAGTCCATGGGGCAGCAGGTCCTGCAGCCCCCCATGGTCACAGCAGCCCACGGAGAGTTTGGGCTGGGCACAGACCCCCCTCTCCTGAGAGCAGCGGCTGCAGCCACGTCGCTTCTGCAGCCAGGTCTCTGCTGAGTAGGGTCCCACGTTAATGTCTTTGCTAAATGACATCTGAAGTCTGCTAAGAGAGCTGACTTCTCTAATGCAGATGGATGCTTTGAGAAACTGCCACCAGGCTCAGGCTGTGCCAGCAGCGGTGAAGGGTTAACTCCATCAGTGCTTAAACTATGAATGTGGAGCCCATTCTCTCCTCCAAGCTCGTTAACAATGTACACCTGATGATCTAAAGCACTAGAGAGTCATTTTAATTAACGCTCTGCCAGAGGGGATGTGGTGAAGACACTGATTTCACTCCAATGACTTTCTATTTTGGTATATTGCAGAATCGGTGCATTAGTTCCCCGGGCTGATGTGGTGAGCTAATCCAACTGCAGCCGCGTGGGCATTGCCTCCGCTCGGCTCCGCAGGCGGCAGCTCAACGCAGAGGCCCGGGCACCATCCGCGGGTGGAGGACGCGGCTCCTCGGCAGGGCTGCGTGGGGCTGGCTCCGGCGGCCGCTCCCCTGGCAGGACTGGGCAGGTCCTCCCCTACCCACCGGCACGGCGCAGGTGGCAGCGGGTCGGTGGCAGAGAAATGACAGACAAAGCCCTGCGGCCACGGGGGCCCTTCCACACACCCACCAGGCCAGGAGCAGGACCACTGGGCTGGGGGGCACCTGCCCGTAGCCGCAGCAGCTGTGGCCGCCCCAAGGGAAGGCGCCAGCCCGAGCTGCGGAGGAGCTGCAGCTGGCGGTGCTCCGGCTCTCCCTCGGCCTCTGCAGTGATGGAAGAGAGACTTCACACTGCGCCCCAGAGAAAAGATAGCGGTAGCTATAAACGGTACTGTGCTGTTGGTTAGATGGTAGCATGATGTTACTTAATTAATGTTTTAATACCCTAGGCATCTTCTGTGCCGTATAATTCATATCGATTCAGCTGTGAGCATGTTCAGTTAAAAAGACTCTCTTTCCTAAGCAAACTTTCAATTATATTGCATTGTCACAGCGAAAAAGGGCCTTTTCTCAGCATGGGGGAAGGGATTCTCTGCCAAACATGCACAGTGCCCATACCTTCCTGCCCCAGCACTTCCAGGCTCCCCGAGCCACCGGTGCCGACCCCAGCGATGCCGCGCTGCTGGGTGTCACCATGCCCGGTCCATGGGGTTTCCTCCTGCCTGTGTCCAGGCAGAGCAGCCTGTCCCCTCCAGCTGCTGCTGGGCTGGCACCGGTGGCACTGCCCGCCGCCCGCCCGGGGGCCTGGGCACACACAGAGAAGCTGCTCTTGCAGCCCCTCGGCAGGGCTGGCCGAGCGCTCGCTGCAGCCACCAGCCATTTGCCCCGTGGCTGGGGGCCTGTCCTCGCCACGTGCAGGGCCGGGCTGCAGACCCCCGGCTACCCGCCACGCGTCGCGGCGACGAGGGGCCGCAGGTCACGGGGGCCTTGCTGCTCCCCGGCCAGCCCACTGCCGCGGCAGGGAACCAAGCAGGGACTGAAGGATGGGCTGGAGCTTGCATGGGTTTAAGTCATGGCTTTGGGGATCGATGGTATTTTCTGAACTCTTGCTCGTTTGGTCTGTGTGTCCCATTTTACAGGGCCCTGCACACCCGGGACAGGTGGGCTTCCTGGGCAGGGTGTTCCCAGTTGCTCCCACCCCTTTCCCACAGGTTTCCAGGAGCACCCTCCGACCTCTCCAGAGGCGGTGGGTCTTGGCCGAAAGCAGGTCAGCGGAGGGTAAACCCTGCCGAGGCTCCCAGGCACCCCCTGATGCCACAGTGCTGGCGAGCCGGGCACACCAGGGGTTGGAGGGAGGTTAAAGCCAAATCAGAATTGACAGAAAATTATCAGCAGGGCAGAGATAAGGAAAAGCCCCCGCTTCCTCCCGTAATCAGGTTAATGTGTGCGTGGAATGCTGAGTGTTTTGGCAAAGCAGCGCCTTGTTTTTTTAAGCAGAAATTCAGTTTCCATTATGTGAAGCTGTACCCTCCTGCTCCAGCAGCGGTCTTTGATCAGCGCACACAGCAGGGGAGGGCGCGGGATGTGACCAGCCCCACCACGTGCCTCTTGGCCCTGCTGCGCCCCGGCGAGCGGCAGCTGGAAGGGGTCCCCCTGTGTGCCCGTGGCGAGGGAGGGCCCAGGGGACGGATCCCTTCCCCTAGGGCATCCCTGGCCCCCAGCACGGTCGCAAGCCTCCCAGCAATAGGCACCCAGACTGCGTAGCATCAGGGGGATGCGGGTGCTGGCAGGGGGTCAGCGGCACCCCACACAGGAGCGAGACCATGCATTAGGGGCCTCGCCCCACCCTGGCAGAGCTTTGTGGGGCTGGGATTCGGCTCTGGCCATGCAGGCAGCTTCTGGAAGGAATCCTGCAAAGGTCCTCTGCGCCAAGGCAGGTTCGCCGTGCTGGGGCGGGGGGGCTGTGTCAGGGCGAGGGGTCGTGCGTGTGGATGCCGGGGGCTGGCACGGCAGCGGGGCAGCAGTTCAGCCCCAGCTGTGCCTGGGACCCTGTCACAGCAAACGGGACTCTTGGCCGGGCAGCTGGGAGATGCACCATGGACCCTCAGCCCTCAACAGCACCACACACGGCAGCGCCGGCCCCGAGCACAGCTGCAGAGCCAGGGGCGGGCGTTTGCTCTGCACCTGCGGTGCTGGCAGTGAAGGTTGCAGCGGTGTGCAGCTCATCCCCTCTTGCTGCACTGGTCCCTGCCCGCCCGCGTCCTGCCGCAGTGCTCCCGGGGCATGGCTCTATCGCATCTGCTTTGGGACCTGCTGTGCTGGACCGGGGCACTGGTGCTGCAGGGTGGGAGCGTGGCTGTGCACAAGGCTGGATGGCACAAACGTCGCAGCCCAGCCTTGCTGGGGACCCGCACGTCCCTCCGCTGCGCTGGCTGCCTCCCTGGCTCGCTCTGCTTCTTTGGGCTCCTCTGCTTTCCAATGGCACCGAGAACAGGGTCCCACAGCACTCTGGCCCCATGTGCTGCGAGTTTTCCCACAGCTGCAGTGGCACAGAAAGGTCCCTAGCACAAACTCAGCAGATTCCCCCGGATGACATCGGCACCCTTCCCACCCACACATGCAAGTCAGAGCAGATCTCAGTGCTCTGCTCCCAAGAAAGTGCATCCCCTTCTCACAGAAAGGCGGACACAAGGTGGAAATCTGCCGTGTCCACATGCCACCCGTCAGTGCGCTCTGAAGCCTGGGATCTGGCTCTGTCCTTCCGCAGTCGCGCAGGGCCGTGGGGAGGGTGCGGGGTGAGCGGAGGCAAAGCAGCCCTGGCACATCGGCTGCGGCGATGCCTCTGCGCCTCTCCAGGATGGGCCAGGAGAGCAGCTCAGCGCAGGGCCACCCCTGCCAGCGCCGTGGAGCTGCACTCATCAGGCCCCGGGGAAGCAGTGCAGGGAGGTGCTGGCAAAATTTTTAAGGATATATGTTTGCTTTCAGCAACAGAAGAGCACCTTGACGTTCTGGAGGGATAAAATGTGTCTGCAAGCAGAGAGCCATGGCGCGTCAACTCAGCCACATGCATTGTGGCAGCAGGCAGCTGCCAGCTTTGTCACCAGCCCCTGCCACAGTGCCACAGCCCTTGGGGCCATCCCTTGCCCCCGGCCCCACTGAGCCTGTCGTCCCCAGGATGAGGGGACATGAAGGCTGCTCCTTCTACTAGGGAGGCTTTATTAAAGATTTCTGTCCGTTTTTTTTTAAATAATGAGACAAAGATAAAAATTCTGGATTTTCATTACTCCCTATTTTCACAGCCCGCTGAACAAAAACACAAAGCGCTTCTCCTGCTGCCCCCTGCTCCCTGGCCCTGCCTCTTTCTCCCATGGAGTTCAAATTAAAGAAAGGCGAAAATTGAAGCTGTTGTACGCAAGGCGATTGCAACATGCATATTTGATTTTTATGATGGATCTAAATTGCTGAATAAGGCCGTGGAACAAAGGGAGACTGCGGCTTCCTGCCCATCACAGCCAGCCAGCCACTGCAGAACAAAAGCGCCAGCCATTAGGGGCTCAGCAGGGAGACACATTATATAAATGACTTTGTTTCTCTGCCCCTTCCCCCCCACAGGGTGCTCTGGACCGGGCTGGGGGGCTCCTGATTTGCACATCCTGGGGAGAGCGTGTGGCTGGTGCAAAGCTGCCGTCATGGCGCGGCGTGGCTGCGGGGAGCCCAGCTCGCCCAGCACACGCGGCCCTGCCAGGGCCGGGGGCCCAGCCCCACGTCCTGCCGCCAGTGGGATGCAGGCGAGCTGGCCACACCGGGGCTGCCGGGGCCCTGACGCGGCCGGGCCACGTCCTGCGGGGCAGCAGGCAGGGCCCGGCCGGGTGGAGGCAGCCAGGGCTGGGCAGGGGCTGGGGGCTGGTCTGCAGAGACCCTTCAGCAGCTGCAGCCCTCGCAGGCGCAGGGTCCCTTGGCCTGGGGCCGAGGCTCTGCCGTCACCTTCCTCTGGTGCTGTGCAGCGATGGGGAACAAAGAGAGGCAGAGCTGCGTCCCTCGCCCTGCTGCGTCCCTCGCCCTGCTGTGTCCCTCGCCCTGCTGCCCCTCCTGCGCAGCCGCTGCGCCGCTGGCGGGTCCCTGGGTGCCGGTGCTGGCTGGTGGCCCTGGGCACACTCAGGGCCACACAGCGCTGCGGGGAGTGTGGCCTCCATGGTCCCCGGGCTCACCCGGGCTGCGGGATGGCTGTGCCAGCAGCTGAGCCTCCACCAGACCACGGTGGCCCTGGCGCCACAGGGACGCCCCTCAGGCATTTGGTAACACACCCCTTAACTGCGTGGCAAGTGGCACTCAGGTGACGCTGGCTGGATGTCCCTTAGCAGGTCAGAGCCACAGGTGACCCACGGCAGCTCAGCGCAGCTCCCTCGGCCGAGTGTCGGTGCAGCACTAGCACGGTGTGAGGAGACCTGGGAAATGCCAGACAAGACTGCCCTGATGGTCCCACAGACGTCCTCGCAGCACGGTGCAGTGCGGTGCAGCGCAGTGCAGCGCGGTGCAGCGCGTGCAGCGCGTGCAGGCCGCCGCGCCGGGTGCCGGGCGCGGTGCTGCCCGGTGCGGTGCACCGGCGGGAGGAGGTGAGGCTGCGCCTGGCGGGCGGGAGGGTTCGCACCCAGCTGGAGAGCTGCTGCTCTGATGTTGCGCTTGCAGAAACTGCCTTCTGCATTTAGTAAAAGGCATTCGTCAGGGAGGTGGAAGATCTGCAATTCCTCAGTCTGCAGCGGAAGGTACTTGACAAGGGCGGGATCTGGTTAGGATCAGACTGGGTCGGGAAGGGGTTTCCCGCTGGTTCCTCAAAGCCACCGCAGAGGCGAGCTGTGTTTGCGGTGGCAGTGCCGCGCGAGCTGTGCGCGGGTCTCCACGGACACAGTGTCTCTGCACAGGTGGGCACCGTGTCCCGCCCTGATGCACTTTGGTCGTCCAGGGACATCCCTCCGCAATGCACCTGAGTGATGGGCATCTCCAAGAAACACCCGTGTCCCCAGCACAGCCCCCGGCCGTCCCACAGGGGCACGACAGGGCACGAGGCTGCCCTTCCAGTGCGTGAGCCTGGGGATGCCCTGGGAGGATGCCGGCTACAGCCTGCATGTCACGGCCACCAGCCCGGTTAAACACCTTCCACCTGAGCCACGGTGGACCTGAGGGGGTGCTGCAAATGGCTCCCTGAGTCCTGTGGGCACAGCAGAGTCTGGCCTGTGTTGTGCTGGTGTCCGCGAGGGCTTGGGAACCGGCACTGTCCTGCTGCAGGGGAAGGGCTTGGGGCCGGGCTGGCGTTGGCCCCTGTCTTGCTGCATGAGCTGCTCCGGCTGTGCTGTGGGGTGCCGGAGGGCTGCTTGAACTCATCAACTCCTGCTGCAGATGTGACGTACCGCTGGAGAAAAGAAAACAACGGCCAGACTAAAAACAGGCTTTCCTTCTCTAATGCATCCCCCAGGTCCTCTGCCCATCATCTCCCCCTCTGCGCTGCACCAGGGAATTGCACACTTCAGTAATAGTGTCCTAATGGATTTCCCCTACCCCCACCCCAGTGTTTTTGAGAGCGGGAAGGAAAGGCGGCATGCCACCGTGCCTGCTGCCTCTGGCTGTGCAGGGCAGCCTGCGCTCCTGGAGCTGCTGCCAGGGTGGTGGGCACAGAGAGCCCACCACAGCCCCCACCGTCCTGCCCTCGCCAGCACCGCTCTCCACCAGCTGCTGCAGACGGACGTGGCTGGAGGGGCTCATGCCTCAGTTCTGCTGGGAAAGCATTGGCAAGACCTGCAACAGGGGAACACGGGTGGCCTGGGGAGGCTGTCCCAAGTAAAATCCTGGGCTGGCCGGAGGAGGTGGGAACATCGCTGCCCAGAGACAGACCAGAGGGGTGCAGCTGCAGGGAAGTCTGCTTAGAGTCTGGGGGAAAGCAGGGAGCAGCCTGAGAGCCAGAGGGGATGTGTTTAGCTCTTTAAAGTTTGATTTCCATGACCTTTTTTGCTGCTGGCTGCCGCTCCCCCAGTGCCACTCCCAGCACTGGGTCAGGTTGTGCTTTCCCTGCTAAGGAGCTAAACTGAGATGCTGTGTGTAAGAAATGGGAAGTGACAAGATATGACCAAAGCATTGGAAATCAATCCAAACTAAATGTGCTTCTTAACTATAAGTGAACAGTTGAAAACAATCCTCTTTTATAGCCATGGAGATAAATACTCTGTTTTTATTAGGAAAAAATTGCTTTGGACTGAATAAAGTCGTTTGATTAACAAGTCAAAGCAGATGGTTTATTGATGTTTCAGAATGGAGTTTACAAGGTCTAGTGAAAAAAGAGACCCAGCTTTGAATTAACAAATTACCCTGGTATATGGGACATTGACAGTTCACTGCTAATAGATTTATGGGCTACTGCTGGGTGTTTCATCCCCATTTGGTTTATTATGATAAAATATTGGGGCAGGGGTAACCTATAGCCTCATTGCAATATACTGTATCGACCCCTGACCCTGAGAACCTGACAGCAAACCTATATATTAGATTCTTAATTTGTCTTAATCTAACAAGATCGGCTTCCGTGCTGTAATTATTTTCCAAAGACAATTGTGAGCATGTGAGTGTGTGTGAGAAATGCAGGTGAAGGTGGATCACTTTGTCTATTGCACTGGACATACAGTTAAACTGCCGAAGACCCAAGAGATCACAGTAGGAACGATGCAGGAGCATCAATGTCCCATGAAGCAGGACATGACATTGAGAACTAATAAAATTCCCAGGCACTGTAAATTACTCTCATAAAAAAATATACCATAAGGCCCTAGCAGCATCTGGAAATATGCACAGATCTTGACTGGAAATGCAGGGACTTGAGGAAATGGTGCAACAGAGCTGTTCCTTTTTCTGAAAGTTATTGCAATCGCCTTGCACTCCCCATGCCCACGGCCATGGCTTTCCACAGGACAGCAGCGTCCTGCAGGCAGCCAGAGGGACCGGTAACCGATGCAGGCAGCTTTCAGTCCACAGTGGCTGAGTCTTCATGTCTGATATCTCAGGATTAAAATGCAGTAATTGCATGCTTCTGTGTCATAGTAGCAGTGTATTATCTAACAGTTTAGGCATGTGCACCGTCATCTTTCATACTTTGGGGCTAACACACTGGCTGTAATTATAGGCCAGTCTCAGTGCTCAAAGCGGTTGAATCAGGCTGGCTGTAAGTCAAGGAGTGCTCGTTCCTGTGCCTAAGCCTGGGTAACAACTGCTGACTCCCAAGAATATGTTCAGGTTTCAAACACCCTCAGCCCAGAGTAACATGTAATTAATTGCATGCTATGTCCATCCACACTGCAGGTAGGCACTGCCTGCTGCTTCGTCCTGGGCCTGGGCAGGCAGAGTGGTGCTAAGCCTTGCCAGACAAAATGTCGGTGATGAGAAGCAGGAAGACAGTCTCCAAACTCTCCTCCATTTGCTGAAGGAATTAGTTCTGAGGACCTTATGTGAAACCTTTACTTCTTTGTTACCTGTCTTAGTTTGGATACGGCACTTCTGGTGTCAGAGTGTGCTTACCTGAGCTGCCCTCTGCGATGGCTGCTCATTCAGATGAGAAAATTAGGGGCTGCTGTAGCTTGGGACTTAAAATTTTTTGTGCCCAAACAGGGTAGTGGTGGTGGATTCAGGATCAGAGACACCATGCAAGAGCATGCCTTGGTTTGTCCCTGTTCCCCCTGTTCTGTGCCTGCCAGGCACCGTCCTGTCCACTCCACGAGGCCTGGGGGAGCAGCAGAGCTGACGAGGGCCCCCTAAAACAAGCCGGCAGGGGAGCACTGGGGGAAATGCTCCCAAGCCAGGGGCTGTGTTAATTCTCACGTACCCCCAGCCCTGCTAAGCACTATCTGCATGCATCTGAAGATGACATGGTGATGAATGGGGGACAAATGTGTCTTTTATTGCTTCCACTGCACACATGCGTTTTTTTCTCTCTTTTTTTTAAAGGGACTGTTGGACCACTGGATACAGGAATTCATATGATTTGTTCTACAGCCATTTCTTCTTTCTCTCCTGTAATAAGATCTGCAGAAATAATTTAGAGAGCTGAAGGTAATTTAGTGTCGTCTTTACCTCTCTCCCCATACTTCCTATGAGTTCACCAGGTACCCTCTAGATAAACTAATCCTACCGTAAAATATTATTTCTAGGCTTTATTCATCTAATTTATTAACTGTCTGCAGCTTTATTTACCAGGTTCTGGATTAACTCTGAGACCAGTTACTATTCAGAGCTGTTGCTTGCTTCATTGCTGTCTTTCATCCTGTTTATCTTTTCTTTGTAGAGGAGGGGCTCAAACATACACAAACTGTCCTGAGGTTTAGCAGATATTCCGGGGAATCACAGGGCTGTATCTCATCTTCTCTAGTAATTAGTTACTGTCTCGCACCTCATAGGAATCACAGCAAACCTTCTTCTACATGCCGCTGCTTCCCAGGAAGCTGAAGGAAAATGAAAAGATCATTTTAATATTTTAATAGTTGACATTACAACCTTTAACCTCACCCGAAATGCAGAGGCAGTGAAGGGGATGGAGTTGCTCTGATTTACATCTGTTGAGAGCTGGCCCCAAGCACCCACCTGTGATTGTGACCAGACCTGATATCTTAGCTGACTTTGGGTGGTGGGTTTGGGGCTGTCAGGCTGGATCTTGGTGGAAGAGCTGTAGTGCTGCTGTATGAGCCAGCTGGGGAAGGCAGCAGCGTTTCTCCATCCCTTATGAAGGTGCTTGCAACATTCCAGGGGCTTTTTGGGTGCCCAGGAAAGCTGAGAGTTCAGCTGAGGACAAACAGGTAAGTGGCTAGAAGAAGAAAATGGTGCAGAGTCCTTCAAAATGAAAATGAGCTGGTTCACTGTAGGCAGCATGGTAGAAGTGGACGTGTGAGAAAGAGTGAAGCTGGATGGAGCAGTGGTCTCGTGTATGATTCACAGAGTTTGGAAGCTACCAGAGCTGCCCTCCCCATGCTTGCAGGAGGGCCCTGCAGCCCCCTCCTTTGCTGGGGCCCCCTCATGGGGAGGGGCGGCTCAGTGTGTGTTCGGCTGCAGCCAGCGCTTCCCCGTCCCCACCGGTGCTCCGTTACCTGGGAGCGGTACCACAGGGTCTCTGCTTGGCTCAGAGAGAAGACGCCACTAAACCTGCAGTGCAGAGATGTGACTGCTGTGGGCCAAAGCCAAGTAAGCTGAGCTCCAGAGACACACATTTTAGGATTTTGGGTTACGTCAGAGACAACGACGAAAATGCCGTGCTTTGGCCCTGAAGTGTAATCAAACTCCCATGGGTCTGGCAGAGCTCTGGGACCGTGGCCCTTCAGGGCGGTGTGTGGGCAGGGCTGCCTGCCCCGCGCTCCTGGCACATCCAGCTCTGCAGTGTCCCAATGGCAATAAAAGCACAGTATTGGCATGGGTACTCGGGTTTTTAAATAGTTTTTTTCTGTGGGGCTATTTGCATATCCAGCCACTTCTCCTTGGAAATCCCAGTTTAAATAGCCAGTGCAGGCAGTGACTCCGGCTTTTCCCCACAGGCTGTGGCTGTGCCCGCTTTGCCAGGGCCACAGGGGCTCTGAGGGGCCTGGCCACCCAGGGAGCAAGTGTGCCCAGCCCTGGGCCCGCGTGCCCGGCTGCGGACGCTCTGCGGCACCGGGCTCTCACCTGCGCTGGGGGGAACAGCCTGGGGCTGGCTGTGTGTGGACCTGGTCCTCCCCCCACCTGTGTGCATCCTCCACGTGGGCCGTGGTGCTCTTTGTGCTGTTGCTTCTTGCATGATGCCCACTAACGTGGTATCCCGCCATTGACCTGGGCCACCACAACAGGGGAGCTCCAGCAGCCCTTGCCCATCAGCAGTGCCAAAGGGCTTATCCCAGAGACATTCGCTGGGGAGGACTTTCCTCTCTAGGGCTGGTGTCTTTGTAACTTCTCGGTGTCCTCAGACTGTGATTTTTTCCCCTCCGATCCAAGCTAGACAAATCTCATCTGGAGCACAGGGTCTGGCTGGGGCATTCACGCCAGGGAAGATGCTGACGGGCTGGCCAGAGGGCTAAGGCACCTCAGAGCCATGGCTTGTGAGGGAGTATCAATTCAGCAGCAATTACTGTGCTGAACTGCTGCTTGTTAACTAAGCCACGGTAACCCTCTGTGTAAATGCTCACAGGGAAATGGTCTGTGGCCATCTTTGCTGGGGGCTCAGTAGAAACACCTTGTCTTGCCAGGGGCTCAGGCCGTGCATGCAGTTACCCCAGCTCAGTTGACACGGAGCAACCACTCCCGTGATGGGAAATTTATTACACTGTCTAAAGTATCACTTTAGCTGTACAACCAATGTATTCTTAAGAAAACATTTGAGACTTTTAAAAGTCATTATAAATACATGCTCTGAATTCATACCATCTTTGTGGGGGCTTGCAGCCTTGGTGGCTATTACTCCTATGAGTTTCCTTTATTTTAGCCATGTTTCACACCTGGCATCCCACTTGGCTCACAGCATGAGGGCTGACTGCCCTGGGCAGCAACCACTCTGCGTGCTGGCACCCCATGTAATGCAATGGAAGCCTGACCCATGACAGGGGCCCTGTATGCACCAGAAAGCAAGCAACAGTCACACTTGGAAAAAAAAATCTCCATGCATTGATATAAAGTACTAGTACGTTGTCAGTATTTAATGTATTGTCAGTAGTTAAGCATTTAAGGGTTTTTTTGATTGGTTTTCTTTTTTTTTGTTGTTTTTACTTTCAGAGAGTGGTACCACTGAAACATAAGGGCTGGTAGTGGTGTTGGCATTGAAGTGGTTAATGTGATAGTCTAATTCTAAACTCCTGAATGTGGTAGCCTATCCTCACTATTATTCTGTTCTTTTACTTCACCAGTTGTATATTGTCTAATTGTGATTTACTCCGTATTTTTCACATAAATTACTTTAATGGATTCTTTGTCTGGGCTACATTGCATGGTAGAGAGTGCTACAAGGTGTCATATGAACAAGGTTACAGAAAAGATAGAAAAGACTAAAAATTATTGTGTGAGCTGAGGAATAGCTTGTGTTGTAATGATGCAGACATGCAAGGGGCAGAGTTAAGGGCTGTGTGTAGTCTTGACTTCATAGCAGTTCTCATCTTGAGTGTTTAACAGTGTAACCCTGGTATTTTTGTATTGGAGTGTTTTCTAATGGAGTTTGAGGGGATTTTGTTCAAAATGAAAAACATTAAGATTCTGGAGCACTACAGGTGGGGCGGGGGGAGAAGTGCTCGAAGCATGGTCCTTCCTGAGCTGCCTTAAGCTCTGCCAAACCTGCCTGTCCTGCATAAATGAGTCAAGTGCTCACTACCCTCTGCCTGTGTGCACACTGCCAGCCTGCAGCTTC
Source organism: Pelecanoides urinatrix (assembly GCA_013400755.1). Taxonomy (NCBI): domain Eukaryota; kingdom Metazoa; phylum Chordata; class Aves; order Procellariiformes; family Procellariidae; genus Pelecanoides; species Pelecanoides urinatrix. Next base: position 115,897 of record VZTQ01009137.1, read on the forward strand.
GCAGCTCTTCTGGCCACCGTGCAAGACAAGCCGCTCTGCACACCTCGCAGTGCTGCACGGTCCCTGCTATGGACCCACGATATGGTCCTTGTGTGAAGCTGTCACAGCTGTGAGCACCTATGCCACAAACAGGCTCCACCAGTAATCTCTGGGACTGTGCTCAGGACCAGCACATCCAGGCACCTTCTCACAGCTGTGAGTGTGAGTTTGCACATCCAGCACCCTTCAGGGGGGAGAACGCACATGGGGTATGGGCAAGGGAGAAACAAGTGTGGCAGGCAGGGTTCTCCAACCCCTCCAGCACTAGCGGGAAGTTCCCTGTCCTCCCCTCCCTGCTGCCCTGGCCACAGGTGCCACTGTGGCTGCTAAGCCTTGCAGCTGGGCTCAATCATGTTGTAGTGGATGAGGCTTCTTTGGCACCAGGAGCAGGGGGGGAACTTTGCTGCATGAGCTGCTGTTGGAGCGTTCAGGCTTAACAAGCATTCCCAGCACACGCCTTGGCTACAGCCCTGGGACTGTCCAAAGAGGGTTCTGCCTCCAACCCGGGGAGACAGCGTGGTGATGGACATGTGTGTGCTTTCCGTAGCCCATCAGCACCACCTCTGCCCTGCTTGAGGTCAGACCAGCTGGTCTCCGCACCTGCAAGCTCGTTATGCCTCAGTGAGGTGACATCGTGGCAGTGGAGTCACGCGCTTCATGGCAAATAGCCAGCATTGTGTATCATCTGATTATTGCCGGCACGTGGATTTGTACTGCTAGCTCACAGGTTCATCTGGCAGTTTGCTGCTGTTATTGCAGGGCTCTTCCAGAAGAGTGCCTGGCAGGCTGGTAGAGGCACAGCTCCTGTTGACAACCTGCTGGATGACTCTCTCCAGGAAAGACAGTTTTGATGCATTGTCCTGGCATCCTGCCACTTCTCCTTGGTCAGGGTCTATTTTATTAACATTGCCAAGACTGTAGGTCTAGGAGGATGAGAATGGAAGTCTTCTCTCGATTCAGTGACTGGAGCAAATCACTTACTAGGAAGCAATTTCAGTTTCAGGCCTTGGCTTGATTCCAAACTATGATGGGTCTTAGTCTATTACTCGCAATAAAATAAACTAGGAGTTGGCCTCTGGCAGGCTTCCTTACACCCTGGCTTGGACACTGAAGGTTTGACACCAGGCGCAGGTTTGACATCAGGCACAAAGAACAGGGCACACCCATGGTGCATTTCTGCAGACTTGGTTGAATTAATGTGTCCTTGAAGGAGAAAGAAAAGGATCTTTCCTGACTGAGGCAGTAGCTACATCAACTAGCAGCAGATGTCCCTGACTGTCTTAATCAGCTTAGTAAAACAAGTCTGATTTTCATACACTCACGAATGGCGAATCAAAGGCAAATTACAGAAAGGCATGTTTTGCTTCTCAGTGTGGATCACTGCTGTGCCTAATTTCAAATTTTTGACCCTTGTACCTTTCAGCTGAAGGAATATTAAGAGAAAAATGTTCTAAATATATTTTTTAAGATAGGAAAGTTTCTGGTTAGAAAATTGTTAGAAAGTTATGAGTGATGGGAAAAAGAGTTGTAGTGGAAATTATTATTAAATATGATTGTAATGACCAGTGACCAGCAGTGGCCATAATTGTGCTCTAATCCCCACAGTACTCCTGCTTTCTTGCTGTCTCACTGTATTTCACACATTAAAATGATATCCTATTCTGGAAGAAGAATCGGGAACTGGACTTCCATTCCCAATACCATACCACAATGTTACCCCATTCATGACATCGCGATCAATATACTTGAGTACAGGAATATTTTACATTTGAGCGCCTTTATATTTTTCATGTGATGGTCCATTGACCTTGGTTCTTTTGCTTGGCCTTATGATGAGCTAGACCAAAAAAAAAAAAAATTAGAAGTTTCTTCTGTAGTAGGAACTGCCCTATTATTTCATAAGCATCGTGTATGCCTGAGGCTAGTAGGACTAGTGAAGGATCACTATGCATGCGTGCATAGCTTATAAAGCTGCTTTGATTACAAAGTCCAAAAAAAGGATATTAAATTTTTATTACAAAAATACTTGTTTTTCTTGATTCCTCATCAAACAGAAGACTAAGTTCCAAGCATTCTCTTGCTTTGCGGTCACATCAGTTCCAAAGAAGGAAAAGGAAGTTAATTTCCATTGCTATTTTTCTTTACTAAGATCACAGCCCAGTGCTTTTGTCTCACTTAGTTTCCCAGTTCCATCACTGCAAGCAGTCCCCCGGACGAGCAAAACTTCATCGTGCTAACAAGGAGCTATGGCTGGAAGGAATTGCAGCTCTGTTGTCATTATTTATGCCTTTAGGATTTCAGTAAGCTTGATTCATTCCCTGCTTCTCTACCAAGGATGTTGGGACAGCCTTTCAGTTCCTTGCCTCCTATGATTTAGCATTTGTCTGTAAACTTTTTAAATTTTTTTTTTTTGCCTTCAGCAATTGGTTTTCTATGTGGTCTCATGAACAGATGTCTGAATCACCCAGGTTTCCCCATTCCAAAGCCTGGCTTATACTTCACCTGTGCTAATGCCATCTTTTTCATCCATCTTTCCTTTTCTGAAACTGGCTGCTTTTCTTACAAGGGAGAGCAAGCCAACTTCAGCATCTCCTGGATTTGGATGCTTTCCCCTATCTAGAATTAGATCTGTGTATGGCTTAGAGGCAGCAGTAACTCCTTCAACTGCTTGTAATAGACATAAATCAGGTGCCTGCCTTGATAGCTCTGACTTGTTTTATAGCTTGTGACATGAATGCTTGTGAGGAGATCTGATGCAGGACCTAGGAGGGCTGCTTTCCAGCAGCTGCACTGAGGAAAGCCACAGCCGTGGGACAGTGGAGGACAGTTACATATCTGACCTGAGACACCAAGATCATTGTCTTTTCTCTCTGTGGCTTCTCTGCGTGACACAGGAGGACACAAGCCTTGCTGCTTTCCAGATGGCTCTTGAGTTCTAGATATTCAGCTGTGTGTTGCTTTTGCATGCTACCTAGATCTTCAGTCTTCTTGCTTCAGTGTCTGGCCAAGATGGAGCGTGTCCAGAGAAGGGCAACGAAGCTGGTGAAGGGCCTGGAGAACAAGCCTTATGAGCAGCGGCTGAGGGAGCTGGGATTGTTTAGTCTGGAGAAGAGGAGGCTGAGGGGAGACCTCATCGCGCTCTACAACTATCTGAAGGGAGGTTGTAGTGAGGTGGGGGTTGGTCTCTTCTCCCAAGTAACCAGCGATAGGACGAGAGGAAATGGCCTCAAGTTGCGCCAAGGGAGGNGGGCGGCGCGGGCCGCCCGCGCGTCCCCACGGCAACCCGACGCTCGTCCGTGGCCACTGACCTTGGTTGGAAGCCCCGCCCCTTTCTCTACTGTCCAATCGTCGGCACGGAGGGGCGGAAGGTTGAGCTCCTGTTGGGCGACACTTATGTTAATCAACGCCTCTGGGGCCCAGAGGGCTCGTGAGGCCTTCGCGCGGGAAGGCGGGGAGGTGTTCATGCAGACAGCATCCTTGGCGAGTGTTGATTGGCTAACTGGCGCCTCGGGGCGGGGCTTTGTCTCTCCCCCCTCAGGATTGGACGGGAACGCCGTCAACATGAGGCGGGGCGGGAGGAAGGCTTGGCGGTCTCGTTCAAACCGTGAGGGGCCACGCCCATTCCCGGCGACGGCAGCTGCGGCCGCGCTGCGGGCCCGGCCCGGCCCGGCCCGNTGGGGCAGGGGGGGAAGCCTGCTTTTTCTTAACCAGGACAAGATTGGAGGCAGGTAGAGCCTGTAACAGGCTGGTGGGGCCTGTGGCTCTCTTTAGGGAAAATCGTGCCCGTTCTTGATCGCAGTGATGCAGAACTTGGGGCAGTTTTGGCACCATCTCTTCTTTGGGGCTCAAGGCGAGAGTGGTGACTCGAAGAGTTGCTTTCTTCAGCCATTTCATAGGGCCACAGGCAGCTTTTATCTCTTTCCCCCAAAAGAACAGGGCGCCATTTAGAAAGATTCCCAAAACTTAACAAAGCTGGGCAGGGATCTGGCGGGCCGCACCCCGCCCTACCGAAAAGCGGGCAGGCGCTCGCAGCAGCCCCGATTAGCCTTCAGGGGAAGCAGCCGGCGGGGCGCCTTGCTCGTCGGATCTGGAGGTGCTGAAAGCACAGCGGGCCGGGGCCGGNGGCTCCGGGATGGCCCTCCGGGCCGGCGGGGCCGCGCGCGGCTTGGAGAGGGCCTGTGGCGGCCGGGCCCTGCCGCTGAGGGGGCGGCGAGCGCGCTGTGCTCCCCTGTGCTCCGCTCACGCAGTCCAGGTAAGGGCTGATGGAGAAGTTTACTGCTCGGCCTAATGCTGTTCCCTTGTCTTCCTCCTCTCCTGGGAGGCTGGAGGCAGGCAGAGTTCCTTTCCCGGATTCTTGCTGCACGGATGAGTTCCCCTCTGTCCTAGCCGGGGCAGGCCGTGCTGTTCCTTCAGGCCTCCCTGTCGCCGTTCTGGGAAAGGTGATGGCAGTTACACCGTTGCACAGTACCTTGGCAAGGAAGAGAGACTTTGCATTGCCAGGGACCTGGAAAAATCTAGCGCTTGCCAAATTGTGTAACAGGTTAATGCTTGGGAGGATTCCATCTAGCCAAGAAGTCTCCTGAACTATTTGTAGGAAAGAGTGGTTTGGCTGCCAGGACCTCTGGCAGAGGGCTGAGAGAGACAAAGCTCAGTAAGCCACGTTACTTATCATTGCAGTGGTAACTGGTTTTAGCACCCAGGTGCAAAACTCTCTAGGCAGGCTGTGCTGCAAAGATGTTAGGAACCACGATTTGTTTCTTTGCTGAAAAGTGGGATCAAATGTATCTATGTAGTTTCTCAGAAATGTACGTCAAACCTGTTATTAAAAGCCTTCAGGGATGGAGATTTAAACTGAAACATCAAGATGTTAAAAGCTGAAGTGCTAAATGAGATGGGTTCCTCTTTATGTTGGCCCTGTTTGACCTCCTTAATTCAAGACCTTAGTTTATTTTTACATCACCAAAGAGATATAGAAGTAGGGAATTGCTTTTACTGAATCAAGCTCTAGAAAAAAATGACACTGTTTACTCAGGAAACTAAATGCACAATTCGCTAACTTTTAGCCGCATCCCTTGTGCCCAGAAAGTGCTCCTAGCCCCACTAGTTGTGTTTAACTGAGCTGAAATGAGAAGAAAGATGTATATCTTTAGCACTGGGTAGATCAGGATGCTGTTGAACATAAACTGTTTTTGTTTCTAAATGGAAACTACGATTTTAGAAATGCTTGTGTTCAAGAGCGAAAAGCTCGTTCCATCCTGAAACTCTGTGTGCCAAGTCAGAACACAGCTCCTAGTCCCAGGCGCAGGGGGAGCGACTTCACGGTCTGATTCTTTGCACCCTGGGGACAGGAACAGCAACTCTCCTATCCTGCCACAAGGTTCATTGCACAGAATTTAGTGTAGGTCAACAAGAAATCAGTTGCTATTGCAAAATGCAATTTTATTAGCTGATAGATATCAGGTAACGTAGTAAATTATCTGTTTGTTTAAAAAAGCCCAAACATGTACTTGAATACGTATTTACTCTCTTGACTACAACAGCCATAAAAGAGCAACTCTAAACTCTCTGGTATGCAATAGTGAGAAATCAATCCCTATTAAATATGAAATTTGTGTAGTTTGCTTCAGAGAGCACTTATATTCCTGTTATATTGCCTTCCAGAAAATATTCCAGTCTTTATTTTACTTTTATAAGTTATAAGGCTTAAAACTAGGTAAGAAATCCCAAAGTGAATGATTAGACAGGCTTGGCAAGTACACTGAGAGGAGCCCAAGCCCACACAGTGGGCAGAGGCTCCGTTACCGGCACTCACGTACTGCTGCCCTGCTACCTTTCTTACACGGCTGTCACTGGTGCGCAGAGCCCCTGTATCACCGGTCTGCAGTCCTGGGCAGTCCTCATCCTCAGATGTTACCTGAGATTTTGCAACTTGGCTCTTAAAATAACATTCACCAGCGTGTGACGTGTTTGTTACTTGAACACCGCATACTTAGGTTCATGATCGGTGTATGTGGGTTGTGTCTCATTCTGACTAGATTTTGGTCTGAATTATCAGTTGAACCATCAAAGTCATGCTCTTTGTGGGTGACCTGGGGAGACCTCTTTGTATTTGACTGTACGTTTAATAATGAATGCAGGGTAGATATAAACACAGTTGGCTTTGTGGTATTCTGTCTGAGATAATGGCATCTTCTGTAGCATAAATTGTTTTGACTGAGTTAAGTTCATGTATGTTTAAAGATTGTGTAAAAGAAAAAAAAATTAACTTTGATTTTTAAGTTCTAGATGTGGCTGCTGTGACAGAGAAGACTTACAACTGGAAGTCATAGGGACAACGGCTGCTTTTGCGTTACAGAACTGAATAGGTAAGAGACAAGTAGCCCCTTAAACCTTTCTTAACTGTAATTAATTTCATTCCAGCTTTTGGTTTTAGAGCCTCAAATTTTTTCTGTCTCCTCTTTCTAGTCAGTTTTCCCTTCTTTGATTTACATTTTTGCCTTATCTTTTAATCGGGAATTGTTTTTTCATTTGCTTATACCGATGGCTTAGATACTTTCAAAAGTAGCTGAAATGATCTTGATATTATCCATAAGTATTTTAGAGAGTGAAATAAAGTTCTTTTACTGCTGCCACTGCTTAGTTAACATCGATGATTAAATCCCATAAATATTCTCTTACCCTTAATGTGAAAACCCTTGAAAGTGGGTTGACAGAAATCATTCCCTTTCCTGTTGATATTTGTAACTAAAATAAGGCTATAAAGTGCTGCTGAATGCATCCAGAGTCCATGCTTGCCTTGCATTCAAGCAGAGCAAATGCAATCACCAGTGCTCCAACCCTTCAAAAAGGGTTGAAGGGTTGGAGCACTTGAAAAGAATTGGATGATTTGTAGACAGATTCTGTCCCAGGCCTCAGAGTGTTAGGAAAGGGCAGGTGGGGTTTTTCCTCATTTCTGAAAATCAAAACCATTATGTGCAATTCAACCACCTTTGATTCCTCAGGTGAATGCTGATTTGGGGAGAAGTATGATCACTGGTGAGGAAAACAAAGAAGCAGATCTGACCTTGGTGATAGAATCCCACTTTAGAAAGCCAGATTATTCATTGTATTTATAAGAGGTATTTCTTGGGGAAAATATGTGGGTTACAGTGAAAATAACTCTGGTGGAAGTGATAAGAAGTTCGGCATAATTTTTGGATCACTTCACCTGTGGGTATTAGGGTGAAGTAGAGCTGGGGAAAATGGAAGAAATGCTGCATTATTAGAAGCATAAAAACTAGTGACTGTATCTTGGCCAGTGTTCCCGATTTTCCAGTAAGCTGTCTGCTATACAGAGGTGTATAACCCTAATGGCTTGTTGTATGCCATTAAAAGGTATTGTACACTCATAAAAGAATGACATTTTGATCAATGCTGTTAAAAGAATTACTGTCTTGACACAGAAAAGCTTTCCTGCTGCAAGTTTAAAAATATGCCTTTAAAAGCTTTTTATTGAATACCTTTGCATCCCTCAGAAATGTGCTATTTTGGCACAGGGCTGCTCTGAAGTATTCCATGTTGTAACTTAAATGCAAGACCTTCTGTTTACCATCAGAAGGGAGCGAGGCGAGGCAGGTGTATTCACTTAACTACTGCCATGGGGACAAAAGAAAAAGTACCTTGAGCTACTTGTATGCAGTCTAAAAATAACAACTCCCCATTTTTAAAGAGTCCAAAATAATTTGAAAGCTATTTGGTTTTGTTTTGCCATTGATTCCTCTGTCCCTCCAGCTTTGTTTGAGTATCCCTTTGGACTTTGAAGCTGTATATTGATGTTGGAGGGAGGCAGGTGGCAGGAAAACCACAAACATCTTCATTGTAGCTGGATCCCAGGTCACGGGCAGGCGCTCTGTGTTGAGAGAAAGTTGTTTTGGAGATGTCTAGGTGGTCCTGTTGTGGTAATACTTGTAGCAGAAATCTCCCCTCCCCTTACTGTTATTAAAAGATCTTGTATCAGAGCTATTGTTTAATCACAACTGCTGAAGTAATGTTCCTGCCTTGATAGTGGCTAGAATTACAGCTAAACTGTTCAACACAGTTCAGCTGCGACTGCTGCTGACAACTACTGTCAAGTGGGAACCTGAGGAATCCTGTTGGTGGGCCTGACCGCAAGGGAAGTCACATCTCTGTCCCCTGCTTGGAATTTGTAACAGACTTCGTCATGTCTGACCAGTTTAAATGCAAGTGTTAAAGCCCTGGTTTGAGAATCGGGAGGCAGGGGTGTAATTCCTCAGCTTTGTCATGCTACTTACGTGTCCTCATGCATTTCATCTGTTCCCTGAGTTTTTGTGTTTCAGGTCTTCAGTTGTTTAGCTGTGTGTGATGTACTAAATACAACTTTATATAAAGATGGATGGATTAACTGCAAAAGCATGGTGGGATGGCTTTTGATATAAAGAGATCCTAGGCAAAGTTTTCTGAGGGTTTTTTCTTCCTCTTCTTTCTATATATTTATGATCAAAACAAAGAAGTGGATGTTCTGGATGTATTTGGTATATTTCATGTCCTGCCAGGGGATTGTCAGCAGCTGGGTGGGATGTAAGAGTGCTTGCTAAGTAGGTTTTGTAACAGGTGAGTAAGATCATAGCATTAAGTGGTATTCTATATATCAGATAAAAAAAAGCTGTGAAACTTAGTGGTGGAATTTCAGTGCTGAAGAAAAGCAAAATATTTAGTTGTACCATATGTAAGTAGCTCTTCTTAAGCACAGCTTTTCAATATACTAGATTTCTTTGAGGAAATACTAATATTCTGCATTATCTGCAAAAGCAAGGTACAAAAGGAAGAAGCAGGAGAGCTTGAATATATGTTATTAGCATATAAGGATGTTACTTGGAGAACTATGATTAGAGTTAAGATGTGTACCATCATAACTGCTTCCTAATTGTCTTCAGGTACTTGACTTTTGCCCAATTTAACCTTCAAATACTTCCTTACCTCTGTTTCAAATAAACTTTTGGTAACTTTGTAGGGGAGGGGTTTGTTTGTCTGTTTTTTAATATGCGAGTTCACATTGAAGTTCAACTGTAACTTGCTAAAGTTGATGTCAAGCAATTTCAAAGTTGTCTTCCCCACTCTGAGTTTTGTTATAATGGTGTGGGAATAAGGTTAATACCAGCAAGTGCAAAGGCTGACACATGGCAGAGAATTTGAACGTGGTAGGTGCCCAGTAACTTGAGAAACTCTGAGGTATATTTCAAGTAATTTGAAATATATGAAAGGACACAAGGGGTTTTCTTTTGTTTATTGTATACTGCAACATACAGTTTTCCACCAATGATTCCAGCTTATTTTCCCATCTTGGGCCAAGATTGAAGCAATTGGCACTTTAGTACTGTCTGGGTTTAAAAAGGGAAATATGCTGCATATGCTATTGGCAGTAGCTTCTTAGATGATTATTTGCTTATTTCTGAAGTTCTGCCACCTTCTTCGGGACCATTCATGCCTTTAGCTCAGGCATTCCATATTCTTTCCCTTTATGGTTTAGGTCAGTCCCCAACCCACACAAAATAGTATATTCTTTAACTATGTGTTTCCTGTGGTGTGTTTTGTTTTGTTTTTTCTCCTGAGGTTTCAGTTTGCATCCAGATGCTATGGGGAAAAGTAGAAGAAAGCATTCCCCCATATACTTGCTTGTCCTCAGACGAAGAGGGAGAGAGGGCAGAGAGCCCATCAGACTCATGCTCTTGATTATTGCCCATGCCAGCCTCCCAGGTCCTCTCTCGCCTTCTGCACAACATGTGGCCCTTCCTGCCACCAGCTGTTGTCTGCTGTTTTCCGACTAAGCCTCACTTGTGTAATTTTAGCTTTGGAGGAAATTTGAAAGTAAAATTATCTTCATAGTCCTATTTACCCACAGTATCTCACTGAAGCTCCCTACAAATGTTTTTCTACAATGACCTTTTAGAATACCTGCTTTCAGAATAGGCTTCCAACCTGTAAGTGTGGCTTAGACATGTTTTCTTACATTTAGCTATATTAAAAACTATGATCTTTGCTTGATTCTTCTTTACCAGTCAAACTAAATGGCTTTCTGTCACTGATCCTTGTTTTTTATCACTCTAATCTGTAAATTTGTTCAGTAAGCACAATCTTGTGCTTTTTTCAGGGCATAGACAAAACTGCTGAATAACATAGTGTCAAGCTCTTGAAAGTGGGATAAAAGAAACCATTCTCTTCTGTGTTGATATTTAATTGATATAAGCTGGAAACATTTATTTGGCCTCATCTGCAATTATATTTTGAGGCCTATCAGTCTCTTGGCCACTTGATGTGTCATGTTGATTTTGAGTTCCTTAATCAAACGTCATTGTGCATCAAGTCAACTGCCTTACAAAAATCTGCTATATCTGTGTTATTAATTAGCAATAAACTTATAATTTAAAAATCAAGCTAGTCCAAGAATATATTTTCTGAAAATTCATGTCATTAGCTAGAAAGAGATGGATAATATTAGAGTCCTTTATTAGCCATTTTATTACTTTGAGATCAGTGTGAGACAGACAAGATCATAGTTACTCAAGTCACCAGATTTAAAAAAAAAGTTATTGTTCCTCTCTGTCCTCTCAAATATCCCATGTTTTCCAAAGGATACTAAAAATGAGCATTAATGGTCCAAACAGCTCTTCAGACAAGCTCTTTTCTTCTAATCACCATGGAAATTGAAACCTAGATCTTAACTCTTTCCCATTTGACCTAGTTCGCTACTCACTTAATATATACATGTCCTAGCAGAGTCATATGACTTCCTGTGGGACTTCAGCTCACATTAATCCTTTATCAGTATGATGTTTCCTAGAGATCCTCCGCTTAATAGGCCAGATCGACAGCATTAAATGGTTGATTTTGACCTTGAAGGCCTTGTCACTGTTTTTGGCATCTGTGGCTAGATGGAGGTGGGATAGAAGCTGAAGGTCTAAATCTTGTTGGGTTATTATTTTAGGTGAACTACATTGCTTTGGTTTATAATTGATTAATATTTTGATGTTAATCTTTGCAGCTATGAAATACAGAAATTCAATAAACTTTCACAACTAAAACCAAATCTATAGAAATTGATCATGCAAGTATAGTATTGTAATCAATCCATCTAGCATAGAGGCTAATTGTTTCATGCCAATAACTAGATCATATAGTTCTTAGATGTCAGATTGATTGAATTGCTTTAAGAGAACAGATGGGAGTAGATCTTTGGGCAATAGAGGAAGGTAATCCACTTTTTTTGTATAATGACTTTCAAAATCAAACTTCTGTGTTGTCTCATGTTTATGGCTGACTTCCTGTTGGCATGTATGCAAAACATGTAAATTTGCTCACTTTATATGCATAAGACACGTATGAGGAGAATAAAATGAGAACAATAACTGAAGGCTGTGTATTATAGTAAGAGGAATAAAGGCTGTCATAGAGTAAAATGGTGTCCCTTCATGGAAATATTTATGAAAAAAATTGATAACTGGAAAATAATATGGGTGATTGATACCTGTTGAATGTCTCTTGGGAATAAACAGATTAATAAAAACATTAAGATCAGACTAGGAAGGTATGTGTTTTGCTACTTGCTGAAGTCATGAGAAATACCTTTATACTTGTGAAAAGGGCATATTCTGAAATCTGGAAAGCTCTTGCTGAGTTTTTCTTATATTGTACTGAAGTTTTTGAGGAGTAAATCAACGAGTAGCTCAAAGGTTTGCCTCTAAGTCTAGAACTTTGACTGCAGTATAAGTATATTTTCTTGTTATGGGCCTTGCCTGAGGAATAGTATGCATGGGAATGCTTTAGTGAATCACATATTGAAAAAAGATCTAGTTCATTATGCTTTCTCTGTATTTTTAGAAACACAGTTTGTAGGATGTTTTTGTTGTAGCTCTAGTGTTTGGGCTATAGGGATTTCGAATCTTTCAGAGGAAAAAAGATATCTTCAAATTCAGTTCAGAGTCTGATATTTGTTTTATTAGTGGAAATTTTTGTCTCCTGTGTTTTCCCCATTCTAGATAACCTTTTCTTGTCATCTAAGAAATTAATTTCTTTGTTGGAATCACTGCAAGTAAACTTGATAGCAGAAGTGCTGTTATTGAGGCAGCTTACACAGTGATTTGCTAAGTACAGCCTCTTCATATAATGTGAAGCAGAAGTCGATTTATTGACCACTACTGGGATTTCAGGAATCTGTTGAACTACCTGGTTTTTTTATTCTTCTCTCATAAAATTCACTATTGAATGCCTTTTTTCTGGTACCCTCCTGGAAAGGATTCTCTTTGATGTGCAGTCATACAATAAGAGCAATCATTGTTTGCTACTTGTTTCTGTACTGTAGAGTTTGGCTTTTTAAAAAGTGTATACAGGGTCATTTAATGCAGCTTACTTGATATCAGACTCTTAAAGGTTTTTCCTAAAATACTTTCCCATGCAAGGAGGACATTTACGCTTATCTAGGCTGTGAAAATACTGGCTCTGTGGCTGTGCTGCCAGTCCTTTTCATAGAACGTATTTCAGTTAGAGCAAAACATTACAGAAAAGCCAACTCTATTGTGAGCACAGTATTACTTATGTTGCAGTACATCTCCTCTATAAAATATGATCTGCTACTTTTCTGGAATACTAAGAAAATATTTAAGTATATAATTTGATTAGTTTGTGCTATTTGCTGCATATTCATCATGCTTTTTTACAACTCTCTGCAAACATTCTTCTGTAAAGGTGTATGTTAGGAATGAAAACTATTTGGTCTCTCTCTGGTGATATGTAAAAACACAGTTTTAAAAATAGAATCCAAGTGAACTGTACAAAGTAGATTATTGATTCTCAGGGATGAAGAGAGAATGCTTTCTGTTAAGTCCTTTTCATTGCTTTAGATTTTATACTAATATCTGTAGGCTTGGGGGTGTGTGTGTGTTTGTTTGATTAACTGACACTAATGGAGAAATCATCTTATTCCTAGTGCGTCTACTGGATTTCTGACAACTTTTGCTAGCCACTATTGCGTACAGGATGTACTTGGGGATGGCAACTGGAATATTTATAGGTTATGGTATATGGTAGTAAAGGCCTCAACATTAGGCATATTTATCTTCTGTGAGAGAGGTGTAACTTGCTATGTGATGTCTGACCACAGCAAAATACTGCCTGGAACTGCTATTAAAATGTCCAGAGTGCTACTATAGGCATTAAAAGTGAAGAGGAAAGTTAATGCAGAAGAGAACAATTATTAGAATGGGTTAGATTATTGCAACCAACTAAAGGGGAAGGCATCATGTTTGAATTCTGACACCCACAACTGTAACATCTGCCAGCCAAATGCTTACCTGGGCCAAGCCCATCTGGTTATGTATTATTGTTAAAAGACCTTATTTTTGTTATTATTTATGCAGAAAATTAATTCATGAAAGTAACAAAATTAGTATTTTCCAGACTCCCTTCTTATGCTTGCCTTAATCTTGTATTTATTTCAGGGAACCATCTTAGTATTTCTGATTAACCTGGCTGCTGGATTGTGAGAGATTCTTAGCTGATTTGACTAGTCCCAGAATTTTTTTGTTTTTTTTTTTTTTTTTTCTGTCAGTTGCAGATTAGCAAGACTCAAAGGATTGCAGAAAATTTGCTATTCAGAAATAGGCTTCCGCCAGGTGGTATGGTATGATTATCATCCACATGGCCAGCTTATTTTTGTTTCCAAAACATTTTTTCCCTTTATAATCTAGATGGAAGCTCTGATTTCTGAAGGTGAGAAGCTGGGATATCAATCTGCCTTCGCAACTCAGCTTCGAGTTCAGTATTGAACTTCCATCTGCATGCTTAGCTATTCCAGTCAGAACCCCAAACTCTGTGTTTTTCACTAATGCTTTGTCAGAGAGCTGTCCTCTTCAGAAAGATTGAAATGAGTAATAGTCTTTCGACACTATTGGCAAGTGGCTTTCACGGTCCACGGCAGATCTAATGAACTACAGCTGCCTGGTTGGAAAATCCTGCTTTTGATTGTCTGAAAGGACTTCTGAGGTCTCTACTTGGATTCACTGACTTTCTTAGGATTTTTTTTCTCTTTGAGAAGTAGATGGAAAAAGCACTCTTTGAAATTCCTTCATAATTTACATTGACAAATGTCAAGTTTAGAACATGGTACTTTTGTATGGGAAAAATTGCAAAGTTGGCACACATTAGAGACATGCTTGAAAATGGAAATGCAGTGAAATATGCCCATCTACTGAGGAAAGCAGGTGTATAAATCAACTTCCATGCTCTCAATAAAGATCCCCCATGAACAGATATTTAATACTTCCTTTTCATCAGGTATGATACAACAGGTGCCTTTTTTGGTAGATGGTACATGTACAAACAGAAAAGGTTTGTCCTTTTCTGTCCAACAGGAATGCAGGACAGGTGGCTGCATCTTCAAAGGCTCGGGAGCTGTAATTGGGCCAGACTCAAAGAAGCTTGGCAATCAACATGCATCCAGTATGCTGAGTTAGTTTGAAAATTTGGCTATTCTTTAAGTGTCTTGATGAGAGCTGGGTTGGTTTTTTGGGGGGGTGTTTTGGTCATTGGATGGTTTATTTGTGGTTTTGTGTTTGGTTTTATTTTGGTCAAGAATGTGAATATATTTTCCTTGATATAAATATTTTTCTTGTTCTGTGTAAAAGATGGGACAGGAAACAATTTTACATACCTACCCATAAAAGTTTGAGGTGAATAGATCTATCCTTTCCCCCTTTGCATCCTCATCTATATAATTGTTTATTCTGCCTGCCAGCTGAAAAGCTTTTCTTCCAAATTTTGGAATCATAGAATCATAGAATCATAGAATCATTAAGGTTGGAAAAGACCTCTAAGGTCATCGAGTCCAACCGTCAACCCAACACCCCCCATGCCCACTAAACCATGTCCCTGAGCACCTCATCTACACGTCTTTTAAATACCTCCAGGGATGGTGATTCCACCACTGCCCTGGGCAGCCTGTGCCAAGGCCTGACCACTCTTTCAGGAAAGAATTTTTTCCTAACGTCCAGCCTAAACCTCCCTTGGCGCAACTTGAGGCCATTTCCTCTCGTCCTATCGCTGTTACTTGGGAGAAGAGACCAACCCCCACCTCACTACAACCTCCCTTCAGGTAGTTGTAGAGCGCGATGAGGTCTCCCCTCAGCCTCCTCTTCTCCAGACTAAACAATCCCAGCTCCCTCAGCCGCTGCTCATAAGGCTTGTTCTCCAGGCCCTTCACCAGCTTTGTTGCCCTTCTCTGGACACGCTCCAGCACCTCAATGTCCTTCTTGTAGTGAGGGGCCCAAAACTGAACACAGTACTCAAGGTGCGGAAGATAGATTGTAACTTGCCTGTGACTTGTAGTACAGTTTGAGTTCCACATATTACACTCCAGCTTTATTTTTGGACTAGATAATCATAGCTTCATTTAACTGGAACTAGACTGGTATGGAGTTTTGCAAACACTAGTAGATGCTGATCCCTATAGTAACACTGTTCTTTACCCAACTTTTTCTCCTATTCTTTGCTTATTTTTCAGTTTCATACACACTTTCCATTTTGTTGCTATTTACACCGCTGCTCTTATTCACTTTGACTTATCTCCTACTTTAGAGATATCAGCTGGCCTAAACTGTTGTCCTTTTACTTTGGAACTGAAGTTGTAAGAGAGCGGAATCAAACACTAGCAATATTCTTCTCCAGCCGGTGAGTGACAGTGTTAAGAACTGACATGTTTTTTAAAAAAAGAAAAAAACATATTACCAAGAGACTTCTAGGTACTCGGAGAGGAAATTTGGACGTGAAATGCTAATAAAATGAACTCATTAGAAATTGAGTCTCACTTCTCGTGCAGAAAACACTTTATCTTACTCCCTTGATATTCCTGTTTGTGGTGGTTTTGACACGTGCATTATT
Source organism: Pelecanoides urinatrix (assembly GCA_013400755.1). Classification (NCBI taxonomy): domain Eukaryota; kingdom Metazoa; phylum Chordata; class Aves; order Procellariiformes; family Procellariidae; genus Pelecanoides; species Pelecanoides urinatrix. The sequence continues at coordinate 131,863 of VZTQ01009137.1, forward strand.
AAACAAATAATACGACACAGCACCTCTGTTTGGGTAATGTAATGAAACCATAGTAAATGGTTCGGTGTTTGCAGCTTTCCTAGTGAGCAAGGAAAAACTGCAGGGTGACTGCATTTGCAGTTCGGAAGGAGAAATTCTCATCCAGCTGATGACTATTGGAAGGTGCCAGGTGCAGAACAAGTCTGCATTAATTTGTATACTACTTCCAAGACTTAAATATAAAAGTTAGGTTCCTGACTTGGAAGTATAAGTGCCCAAGGGCTGCTTAAGGCTATCATCTGTGAGAAGTCATTCTCATGAAGAGTTCTGATGCTGCCATAACTGTTTATTTTGGAACTATTAGCATGTGCAGTCTAAACACACATGGGTATGTGAGTCTTAAAGGTGAATTTTTTTTCAGTCTGCAGTGTCGTACCTAACTTGTTATTGGAGATTACTTTTTTGTTTTCTACCTGCTCCCACTTTCTGTGTAGCAGCAGGGGTGTGAGAAGCAGATCTGTCGGGATGGTAGAAAATTTTGGTGGAAACATCCTTTCAGAGGACACCTGGTGCAACCCCCTGCTCGAAGCAGTGCTACTCATGTTACATTAGGCAGCTCGGAACCTTCTCCCCCTTGGTTTTGGAGTAACTCCACAGCTGAAGATTGTACAACCTCCCCAGGCAATCTGTTGCACTCTCTGACAACACTCATGGAAGAATTTTTCCTTGTCTGTAGGTGAAACTTTCGTGGCTATAACTTTCTTCTGTTTCCTCTTGTCCTTTCTCTGAGCAGCTGTAAGAGTCGTCTGTCTCACACTTCTCTAACTGCCCATTAGGTAGTTGCAGACAGCAGTTGGATTGCCCCTTAGCCTCATCTCCTTCAAGCTGAACAGACCCAGTTCTCCCAGCCTTTCCTTACACATTGCCTTCCTTTGCAGTGGCGAGCACAGGTGGCAGGAGGGTGTTAGAAGCATTGCAGCTTGTGCTGCTGAGGAAGCGCTGGTAGGAATAACCTGAGATCTGCAAACCTCCGTCTTTTAGCTCATGGGCAGGAGTGCAGGAGCAGAATTGCTGATGTAGTAGAGCAGCCTTCTGTTTCTCTCAGACGTTCTCCGTTGCAGGACAGGGCACCCACTGTGCCCCTGTTGCAGCAGTCCTGTACCTTGAAAGGGCCTGGGCTGATGAATTGCTGGAAGATTGCTACTGGAAGTGTTAGGTGCTACCTGGCATACTGTGTTTCTTGCTTACCTGGAAGTGGAAACCCATAATTTTGTGGTTTCATTATTAAAAATAGAACATCGCTGGAACTTGCCAAGGAAAATAATTTGTTACTGGAAGTGGGTATTAGTTCATAGCATTAAAGCTTGGAGCAGTGCAAGCCCTAGCATCGAAGTGGCAGGGCTGATGTGGATGTGATTGGCTTCTGCTATGTGTTTGTGATAGGGTTGTTTGTGCTATGCTTTTACTACTTTCTGGGTAAAACTTTTAACATATATAAGTCTTGGGTATATGGTCTCACCTTTTGCATTTCCTGTCTGAGAAAATACATTTGTTTCTTGTCCTCCCTCCCCTTTCTTTTCAATCATATTTTGTCTGCCAAGCAGTTATCCAAAGAGGAAACTGAGCCCAAAATGGTGAGTGAGCAAGAGACTATGCCATGCATCTTTGTGGTTCAGACACCACAATGCAGCTTCTCCACTCTGTCTTTAATTAAACTTGGGTTTTTCTGTTGTTGTAGCTGGAAGCAGTGTGCTGACACAACTCACTCTTGTATAGAACAGATTAAAATGTCAATGTTTTAGTGTTCTCATCTGTGGGAAAAAGAAAATAGTTGGGTGTTTTATTTATAACTTAAAAAAAGACTGTACTATGGAAAAGGTTTACTTGTGCAAGATGGAAAATCACAATTAAAGATACAGAGTTCCATTTAATATTAAGAGTCTGTAAAGTACTGAAAAGATTGAGAGGATGAAGTATGTTCAGGAAATAGGCTATACTGGGGCATGACAGTTCAAAACAACTATATATCTACTGTATTTTTAATTATTCACTCTGTTCTGTTTTCTTTGCATTTGTGGCATGGTGTACATGCATGCATCTCTGATGAGCTAATGTACCAAACAGGTGAATGTGTTTGAGCAGGAAAAGAATGAAGGTACCTAAAAAGAATGGTCAAAAGTCAACGTTGTCCTCAATGCTAAATGACCTTTCTGGAGAAGGAAGCTATATTACCTGGAGAAGAAATGGTCACATAAGAATAAAATGACAATTCCATTCATCTTCTGCAGATTTGCTCCCGTGGCAGCTTGAGAAGTGACAATGAAACTGGTTTGCGGGTGTAGATTATAACTCCACTGTGCAGGAGATAACTAAGCTGGTTCCGGGATAGCAGTTACACTATACAATGCTGTGCAGAAATACGAGCTCAAGCCCTTGGAACAGTACAGCTCAGTTAGCTCGGCTTTAGACAGGGCCATTAGCCTATATGTCAGGAGCCTTGGTCACTCACCGCCACATTGAATCTCTTTGTGGATTAATAGGGGCTTGGTTTTCAGGTTTAGTCAAGCCCATTTTGATATATCAAAATACTATCGCTGATAGAGAGAACAGAAGTCAAATACAGAAGACATGAGGGATTGTTTCCTATCTACTCGTCCTTTTTACCTATGGAAGTGACAGATTTCTTGCAGGGTAACCAGGTAAATGTAGAAGGTTGCCTGCTGGACTGGGGTTAAGCTCACAGCTGTAATTGCCAACTTTGGAAAAATGCTGCTTTTCTTCAGAAAGTGCCTTCCAGACCTTATTTAGAGATTTGCTTAATTTGGGCTGTCCTCTGGGTTAACATCTGTGGAATCTGTATTTCTCTGGCAGTCGTGTCTCCCTTGCATGTAAATTACAGATGCTCACCAATGCCCTTTTGGGTTGGTTTTTTCCTAGGGGGGGGAAGAAAGAAAATCCATTTTAAATAACGGAAATAAAAAGAGCTCCCACTGAACACTTATGCTAAAAGAGGAGTGCTGTATGTCTTTTCCCTTTATTTTCTCTCTCACTTATTTATTTGAACCCATCTCCTACAGCCTTGCTGCTGTGGGATCAATTTGTTGGCAAGGGTTATTCAAACATTAGCAGAATGCATGTTCTTACTGTTCTTGTTGGATTTGGGTGTCGAAGCCAACAATAACAGCTCTCGTGTGGGAACTGATGTTGGGTACTTGAGTCAAACTGTTCTTGGTGGTCTGTATTTTACTGCAGTGAAAAAATGTGAGGGGGTTTCTTTTCCCATAGTGTTCATTTGTGTTCCCGTCGTTCATTGTTTATACAATCACTGCGCCTGTGGACAGTTGAAATAAATACTTTTAATAAATTCTGTGGTTTTCTTCACTTTCAGCTCTTGCTTTGTGTGTGCTTTTTGTAGGTTTGGGATTTTTTCCCCCTATGGCTTGATTTCTCCATCCTCCAATTGTCATAGGTATGTAGGGCTTTTTGTTGGGTCCGTCCATCCCTCCCCTCTCCCCATCCAAGGTAAAACCTGACTGTGATGACATTTTCTAGGACAAATAAGCTTCGAGAGCAAACTTACAGTGCCTCTGGAATGCCCTGGGAGCTGGGGGTATGCGGTGTTTCAGGCTGAGCTGTGCTGAAGCTGGTAACATTGAGAAGATGCTGCAATCTCAGACTGGTGCTCTCCTCACCGAAATCAGACTATGCTTTTCCAGGAAAACGTTGGGCTATTGAAGCATTTAGTGCTGTGCTTTGTAATACCCATCCAACTATTCAGCAACCACCACAAATTCCTTGCTGGTTGTGCTTTGTTGCTTAAGTGAAAGTCCAGAATGCAGGGATACTTGTGGGAGCTGAATGGTTTGAAGCTTTCTGTAATTTTTCCTGTTCTCCTCGGGGTACTCTGAAAAAATTACCTCTTTGTAGAGTCTTTGGGATATGATGCAGTCCCAGACCAGACCTTTCTCTATTAAATAAAAAGTATGATAAGCCTAAAAGCATTGAATTTGGTATTTTGAATCTCTAGAGGCCAATCCCAGTGTGTATCTATTTGGGCTAATTTACTGAACTATTTAGTTTCTTCTCCTGCATAACAACCATTCCACCCCCAGCATTATTGAAGTTAGTTTTGCCTCTGTGGCTGCCAGGAATAACTTAACTTTGCATGGATAATTAACTGGATTGAGTAACAGAGAAGAAAAATAAATTTTATTTCCACACAGTGGTAATAATAAATCTGTTACTACTTTTGGCTCTCCATGTTATTACCATAGTTGGGTATGTCTTAATGAGGAAGTGGCTTCCTTTTACTGAGTTCAAATACCAGCAAGGAGCCTGCCTCTTGAACATGGGTGTGTGAGAGTAGAAGGGCAGAGGGTTTTTTAAACTAGGCAGTCATTCCTGCACACAAATAACACTTTTTTTTTAACTGCAAGCTGTAAATTTCCAGTCTTTGCGGCAAGGTAAAACTTGGGATTTCTGATCATGTCACAATCAAAGCTTTTCTGAGATTAAAATCTTTCAAACCAAATTTTTTTCTTTTTTCTTTTTTTTTTTTAAACCAAAGTACTGAAGAATGGGCTTAATATTTGGCTGATCAGGAATTCTGAACTGACACTTTCCTGTGGGGATATTTGGAGCATGCATCTCTGTTTTTTCCAAAATGCACAAAATAACTGAATGGGGATGGGACCTCCTGAGCTTACTGCAGGAATTGTCTCTTGAGGGAAGGCAAAAACCTTAGATAACGAAGTTACAAGTAGCTCTTGAGTACAGTAACTCTTCCTTCTCATGACAGCTTATCTGATACTCTCTTGACCTTTTTCAGAATCCTTCTCCTCCTTTTTCCATTTATTTCCATCACCTATGTTTTGTCTCATGTTCTGGAGCCTTGTTTTCCATTGGCTCAAGGAGGGATGAATTTGCTTTCTTTATAGACTGTTCACACTGCTAACAACTGCGGAGAGCATTTTTTGTTTGGTTTTGATTGGGAGGTGGGGGAAAGGCAGTTGAACCCTTCTCAATAACCAGAGGAAGGCAATTTGTCATCTCCTGGTGGCTTGAGGAGTGAAATGTTTGGACCATATACAACTCATATCTATGGGAAGGTTGGTCCAGCTTATCAGCTTGTACCTGATTTGGGTGCCAAAAGAAGATCATCTGGGCAGAGCATGGCAGTATGGCTTAGTAGACTGTGAGTCTGGGACTCCTGTGTGATCTTGGGTGTTTGCAGTCCCAGTGCCTTTTCTGTAAACTAGGACTGAGCGTTTTGCCAAATATCTGACATCTTGAATAATGTATTTGCTAACTTTTGTGTGCATTGCTGTTGTTCTTTTGTGAAAATGAACGAAATGGCAATTTTTCCTAGTTGTACTTCAGCTGATTCCTGTCACCATCATTGTAGCAGTGAGCCTTGAAGATCCTTGAGAAGGGAAAGTGACATAGTCTAAAGATCAGTTTGAGGAAGCTTTAGCATGAAGGGTAGCGCAATGGAAAGCTAAAAGCATCTGGGGAAGAAATGGGCAAACTTCTCTGGTGGTAGTGAAAATAAGGGGGTTGTTTATCTTTGCTTATGCCCATTAACATTTCCTTCTGCCAGTCTAGCTTATGTCCTACTATTTAATTTCCTCTGTGCTTACTCCATCTCTGCCGTTTCTTTTCCATCATTCTCTCACCATGTACTAACCACTGGCCTGTCTCCTTCTGCAAAAAATAAAATGCAAAAACGAACGTAGCTGTATTTAGTACTGTTAAATGGGTGGAGTTTTTAAAGGCGGGGAGGAATATGTAACCACAGAATTAGAGTTGCAAAAGTTTGAAGGTTGCAAAACCAATCACTGAATTTAGAAAAGACAAAAGGAAACTGTTCAAGAAAAACATTTAAACAATTCTTGGTGAAAAGTGCTCTTTGCCAAAAATAATTTCATTTTATTGAATCATTCAAGTGTTGAGAGGAAAAAAAAAAATCAGAAAAATAAGAACTTATAGAAATCAATGCCCATGCTCTGTTTTTGAAAAAAAGAATTTGACTTTGTTTTGAAGCATTTCTGTATAAACAATTTTATTTAACAATCAGTTTATTTCATTTGTCAAAAAGCAGTTGATTTAGGTTTGGTTTTTTCAGTTTTCATTTTTTTGTGTCCTGAGGTGAAATTTAGAACTAATTTGCAGTTTTACTCAAACAATGGATAATTTCTTAGAACAATATTGAGTTTATTGGTAAAATCTTAATTCATTCCTTTATATACATTATAGTATGGCTTCAGCTAGTTTTTTTTTACAAGGAGTTTGTGACAGAGCAGAGATGAAACATGTTTTTTGAGGTTTCTATCCCAATGCTTTATGTATTAGAAAAACCTTTCATCTTAGTGCTGTAAGCTGAATTAAATAGAAGTCTTGCACAACAGTGCCATGTATATGACCAAAGAAAATGAATTGGGGTAGGATAGGGAACCTTGAAGTGTTTCTGAACTTTTAATGTTTAATTTTGTAACCTTATTGACCTCTTAATGTGGGTTGCTGCTCATTTTTCAAACGAAAATTGGAAATTTAAGGTTTTGCCATTCTCCCCCTACTCCAGCTGGGTTTAGCCCATTAATGGTCATGAACAGAATTTTAACCTAGGTAGGTATGACTAAATGTAAAAATGTACAGTTCATCTTCTCTGCAGAGCAGCCACAGTGAGATAAAGATAATGAAGTGAATGTAAAAGACTCTTCTATTTTAAATGGCTATTGTTATAAAACTGGAGAACGTCTGGAATTGAGACTCATTTGTTTTCTCTGCAGTGAACGAAGTAGTGTGGTCTAGCAACTGCAAGATAGCATGGTGAAGTGCACAGATCTGGCGTAAGAGACTACAGACATGTATAGTTAAGCAAGTCTTCTGCTTGCTGCATTTTTATCTGGGTTCTGATACAGGCTATAGTTAATTTTGCCTAAATAGCACTTGCTGAAGTGCTTGTGAAAGATGTGAAGGATATTTGAGGTGTGCCAGTGTAAGACACAAAGATGCACCAAACAATAAGTATCAGTCAGTAGGGAGTCTGCTGTTTTCTGCCCCAGCTGGAACATGATATTTTGATGCCAGACAGACCTAAAATTGACAGAGGTGGTGTTGATAATGGAAAAGTTATAAGCATATATTTCTTGCATAGACAACAGAGTTAGTACCTATTGGTATGTCTAAAACCTATGCCTGCTTTCCATAAGAAAGAAAAATAAGAAAAATATTAAATTGATGTGAAATATTGCAAGTCTAAGTAGTATTTTTAAACCATGTCCTGGGTGTCCACGGAAAGAAGAGATGATTAAAGCTGCAGTATAACAGACTGTCTGCCTTAAAAAGTGAGCTGGGAGGAGAAAGTCAATACCAAGGAATGTTCTGAATACTGAAGGTAAGCCATTGCACCTGTGTCTTCAATGTAACACTTTACTATTCGTGTTAGTTGAAAATAAAAAAGAATTTTAAAAAAAATTGGTGTAAGGAGCGGTAAATCATGGAAGTTATGTTCTTACTGGATTAAGAAAGCAAACGGGGAAACTAAATTTAAAATGAGGGAGTGCATGAGAAAATAGAATTTGCTGAAGGAAGATAAGATGTCTGGAGCAGTCTGGGATGGACAGGGCAGGGTTTGTCACTCCTCCCAGCCATCTTTAAACACTTGTCATCTGAAATGATCACATGGAAAACAGGGTGAATCTGTGGACTCAGTCCACAACTGTTATGGCTAGGAAAACACAGAGGAGTTCTAGACGAAGTATACCGAACAGAGAATCTTCTTGTTTTAAACATAATATATGCAATTCTTAATTACTTTTAATCTTATTTCTAGCTCTGTAATTGGAAACCTGACCTTTCTGACTCTGTATAAATCTGTATTTTATTTTTAACTGTTAAGCTATCTTGTGTCAGAGATGAGTACAGATAACAGTGACAATCTTGGGATACTTGTATCTTTTTGGAGATAATAAATACAAATAAATCTGTAGACACCCCAAGGAGAAACTTGCATCCTGAGATAAAGGGGACTTGTGGCTTGTGAAGTGTCTCATGTCAAGCTGCAGAAATCAGTCCAAAATCTGATATTGCTGCGTGCAAGATTGAAGAACACAGATTGGCACCCTTTCTGCATGGGGTAGGCATCACAGGAACACCTTCCAGCTCTGGTGCACTCCCTTCAAGTGTCACAACATTTTAGTTTTTTGATGTTTTGCAGGTACTGGAATATTTCCAGGCTACAGCTTGCAAGCTAATTCTATATCCTGTAGTCAGTGGGGATGACTTGTGTTTATTTTCATAGGCAGAATCTGGCAATTTCAGACATGTAGAATGGATGCACTCTTAGTTTAGCTGATCACCTCCCAGTGATGGGGGAAGATAAATCAAAGAGTGCATGTGTGATTTCACAGGTCTTCTGCAGATTGATGGATGGTTTTATTGCATCTGCAGTACTTGCAGCAGATGGAGTTGTCCCTCCATGACTTACCCATTAAACAAAATAGTTTGGGGCACTTAGTCATTTGGTCTCCGTCTTCTCTTTCATGCAGTATTGCTCCTTTTCATGACTGCATCTCTTACAGTGTGTTTTACATGATAATAGTACTCAGCTTTGCCTCACCGTTGTGAGCTGGCTGGTGAAATGAAAGTGTTACTTGGTGACAGTATGAGATTGTATGAGAACTAGACAAGCCTGGGATAATGCTGGTAGATTGGAAGAAGCTTACACCAGGATCTCAAAGGGAGCAGGACAAGCTGCTTGTAACATAAGTTCTTAATTTAATTTTTGTTAGTTTTTATTGTGCTTCTGGGTACTTAACAGCTATGGCGTGTGTGCTGGTTTCCCATCTGCTCAAAATGAGACAAATGGAATTGTATAGTTGCTTTCATATGTAGACCCCAGTTCAGTTACTCACTTCAGGACTAGACAATTGAAATGAGCTGTAGATTGACCAACATCTTGAGGCCATCTGAAGAACATCTGGAAACTGAGGCGAATTCAGAACATGACAGCCCAATTATTTAAGAGTTGAATTTGACACACCCTGGTTTTCTTCATGTAGGACTCTAGGGAATACTCCATACACTTTTTTAGTGTATGTGGGAGCATTTGTACACACCTTTGTCTTTAGCAATCTTGTCTAGGCTTATTCAGGGAAAGGGTTGATGTTTTTTATTTTTTAAATAATAAAAAAAAAGCAGCTGGCTCCCTTGTCTATGCTATTCTTTCTGTGTTTTCAGCATTGATCTGACTGTATGGCTGCAAAACCTAGAAAACTGTTAAAATGCTGAACCTAAACATAATACAACAGTACAGAATCCTCTTCCTTTGAGTGTATTTATCCATTTACTTAGTTTCCAGGTGGGCTGTAGCATGGTACCATTGATGTGCAAAACCCTAACTATGGGAGATGTCATAAGATGCCAGGTTTCAGTCTTTATCTGCCTATCATTATAATTCAGATGTGGCTGTGCTTAGGAGTAGGGATAGGAAATACAGCTAGTAATTCCCTTTTTGTAAGGGTGGGAAAATAGTGAGATTTAGCCCTGCAGTGGAAATGTAACTATCTGGGGTTACTTCAGATGCTTGATTATGCCTGAACTGGTACAAGAGTTAAGGGAGAAATATTGGAGAACTTGCCTGTTTGCCTCCTTTGTTAGGAAACTGACTGTTATCGCATTTCCTACCCAAGGAAACAAACTATGTGTCAGGATTGTACTTGAAAACAAAACCAACAACAATAAAAAAACCCCAACAAAATGACAAATGCTTTCCCTGAATTACTCTCCAAGAAACTAAAAATAAAACCACTTGCTGATAATACAGGATCTTCCAACTAACCAAGCTACCAATTGGAAAACTTTCCATCATTGATAGATTCAGTCTTTGACAATGAAGAGCAGTTTGTTCTTCTTCTTTGTACTTTTCCTGCATAAACCTCCACTGAAGAAAGGAGCTACTTGCCAGCAGTGTGCCCAGGTGGCCAAGAAGGCCGACGGCATCCTGGCCTGTATCAGGAATAGTGTGGCCAGCAGGAGCAGGGAGGGGATCGTGCCCCTGGACTGGGCACTGGTGAGGCTGCACCTCGAATCCTGGGTTCAGTTTGGGGCCCCGCACGACAAGAAGGACATGGAGGGGCTGGAGCGGGTCCAGAGAAGGGCAACGGAGCTGGGGAAGGGGCTGGAGCACAAGTCTGTTGGGGAGCGGCTGAGGGAACTGGGGGGGTGCAGCCTGGAGAAGAGGAGGCTGAGGGGCGACCTCATCGCGCTCTGCAACTGCCTGAAGGGAGGTTGGAGTGAGGGGGGGTCGGTCTCTTCTGCCAAGTAACAAGCGATAGGAGCTAAAGATGTGGATGCTTGCTGAAGATTGGCTAACTGACCCTCTAGAGATTAATTTCTTTATCCACTCTAGCTTAATGCTGTACAGGGGACAGGTACTTCATCTTTTGATTTAGGACCAATTCAGACTTGAGTGCCATTTTCTTGCAAGCTTCTGCTTTCTAACAGTAGCTTTTGTTTTCCAACAGTGGTTCATGTCTCGCTGTCAACTAGACATGCTGACTCTTTTTATAAAAGGCCAATTCTAGATGGGACTAATACCCTGTAGGATGTTCTGAGATTGGGCAGATTGGTCTCCTTTGCTACCACTCTGTGCCATAGAGGAACACAACCTAATTATTTAGAAGCAACGTAGCCTGCAAATCTATTTAACTGTACCATCCTCTCTATCAACTTGACACTATTCAAAAGGAGATCGCCAACCTTAGGATGAGCACAGGAGAGAGGTACTTGTATCAACCCGCCGCTAGCGGAGGAAGGACTCGTCTGTGGCCTCCTGTAAGGGCTCAACTCACATCAATCTATAGATCCGGATGAAATCCACCCCAGGGTGTTAAGGGAAGTGGTTGACATTGGTGCAAGGCCACTGTCCGTAATCTTTGACCTGTTCTGGTCCCCACAATTCAAGATGCAGGCAGACTGGAGAGGGTCCAAGGGAGGGACACAAAGACGATCAAAGGACTGAAGAACCTGCCCTACGAGGAAAGACCAAAGGAGTGAGTTAGGTCTTTTCTCCCTGGAGAAGAGAAGGCTCAGGGGGGACCTCATCACAGTTTTCCAGTACTTAAATGGTGGCTACAAAGAGGACAGAGGCTTTCTCTTCTCAAGGAGGAACAAGGGGCAATAGGTACAAGTTGCACTGGGAGAGGTTTTATCTTGATATAAGAAAGAAATTCTTTACAGTGCGAACAATCAATCACTGGGAACAACCTCCCCCAGGGATGTGGTGAAATCCCCATCATTGGAGGTTTTCAAGATACAACTGAACAGGGTGCTAGATAATCTCATCTAGGCTCCTTTTCCCATGAAAGGTTGGACCAAATGATCTTTTGAGGTCCCTCACAACCTGGGCTATTCTATGATTCTACATAGTCAAAGGAATAATCAGACTGTTTAGAGGCTGGTAGAAGATGTATGAAAGCATGTTCATAGGAAGTGAGGGAGGTAAAGAACAGTATCTTCTCTAATTGGAATCTGTTTGCTCTCTCTTTTTCATGGCAAAGCAAGTCAGGCCTCTGTGGACTTTCTAAACCAAATGAATTATAGTCTTGAATAGTAATGCAGTATTGCTAATGATTTCATTGCTGACCACAGCTGTTGGCAGTAAGGCTAGCATTGTCATTTCATTTCTGATACATTTTTGAGGCATTTTGCTTATTAAATTAGTTGACTCTTTTTATGTACTGTTCAAACTATAGTCTTGAATTAATGAATTTGGGAACATGGATAGTGCAGGTTAAGGTCTGTGAGCTTATGTTCCTTTTTTGTTTGGTGCTGGTGAGGACATGTATCAGATCGTTAAAAATAGTTGTTTGGATTACTTTTCTGTATTAATTTTGAGGCCTGAAATAGACTGGGTGTAAGTGCAAGTAGCCTAGGAACTTCTTCATACTGTCTGCTTTGCTAAAATATAAGCCTGAATGGAGCAGCAATCTGTTCTCTGGTACCACTGTTTCCAATTGTTTGGCCCTAATCTGAATCTAACAGAGTGAATATCTGAGTTAAGGAACAAGGGTTGGAAAATTTTGAGCCATTTGAAGATTTTTGAGAATCTGTGAGAAGATCTTGATTTCCACCCCTCCACCCCCAGCAGCTTTTTGTGCCTTGCAGTGCTTAGTAGCAGTGCAGTGTAGTTCAAACTAGGAGTGAAAGGTGGTCCATCATCTACTAATGCACTGGCAAATTTAGGTGAAGTTAAACTGTGGAAGATAGATCATTTGGGTTTGCCTTCCCATGACTTATAACAAGGTTACCCTGACTCAAGTCCTAACTCCACAAAAATTTTTAATTAGAAAGATGTACTTCTGAGACAGCTGGCCCTGAAGCTGTCTTGAGCAGCAGTGGGTCAGTGGCTAACACTGCTGGTCTGTAGACTGGCTTCCAGCTAACTTCAGTGCTGATGTTAGTCCTCTAAATCTTTTTCTTAATTGCTTTTCTCTGCAGAGAAATTCCAGCTGAGAACAGGCTCTCATGTCACTGGCAGAGAATTTAGTATGGGCCTGACTCTGCCCTACAAATAAACATAAGGTAGATATGCTCAAGCCTAGCAATGAAATGACTGAGACACCTCTGTGGTCAGCCATTAGGGTGGTATTCTCCAGAGTGTTGCTCTCCAAAAATAAGCCAGCTCAAAAGAAATTACTGACTAATCTGTATAGTCTAGACACTTTTGAAACAAAGACCAACTTTATGGAGGAATGGTTGGTTAGGCTGCTTGGATAAAATACTGAGTATCTTCAGTATTCCCGGAGTTCAGTTCACCTTGTTCTCAGAGAGGAGAGCAACAAACTAAAGTTATCAGTTTGCAGAAACACTAATTTTCTTTGAATCTTTCCTGTTCCTGAAAACACCTTCCTTAGTTCTGTTTCAGAGAGACTATAGGAACTACCTTCTAGACAAACAACACGGGCATGAGTTGAAAGCAGACTGTTTCTTAGCTATGCTGCTCATGTGTTGAAGACCTTTTTTCCCTTTTTTTCCCCCTCCCTGCACTGTTAAAAGGCTGAACTGGAAATCCTCACACCGTTTTTAAAGTGGCGTTGCCCACAGAAATGGCCATGAACCACCAGAAAGGAAAATCAAAGCAAAGCCAGCATCTTTTCATTGTATTTAGGTTCTAAGTTCCATGGAATCATGGAGGGGTTAATACCTGTAAGGATCGAAAGGCAGTCTAATTTCAGAGGCTAGACGTGCCAGATCGGAGAGAAGCAGTGCTGCTGTGTAGCAGTTATGGACTGCGGGCTTTGGCTCGACTGAAGTCCTCGAGCCATGTAACCTGGTATTCAGGAAGCAGGAACAGCAGATCAGCTCTATATCTGTGGGGACTTGTACTGACTTTAGAGACATGTGATGTACCTCATGATACCTTCTATGTAGTAGCTGCACTAAAATCTCACCGTTTTCCAACTGATGTTCACAATGCCCAGAAGAGGAGAAGGAAGGGTGAAGGATTACTGGCAATAATAAAAGCCAACTTTTATAGTGACTTTTTTATATTAATGAAGTCCAGCCTGTGGACATAAGTGATTCTGGTTGCTTTTCCTTTAAGTGCTCAGATAAAATCGCTAATCTCTATCCTGAAGTTGCATGCTTTCCTTGGTTTGTGCACAGCACATGCAGTTGTGTAAGAGCTCGGAGTTTGGCAGAGTTCAGCTCTTTCTGGTGTGGTGTCACTGTGAGACTGGATGAAGGTTTTGCTACTCCCAGGCCTTCTATTCACGTGCTGGATAGCACTGGTCAAAATGCGTCTAAACCTACCACCTGCTCAGCTCAATGGCGTATTTTATTCTGTGACCTTGTGGTTCTTTTATTTTACATGTGTAGTGCAAAAATGTTTGTGTAGATCTTGGTTTCTTTTCCCTGACTGTAACTGACCTAAGGAAGGAAGAGAAAATGTTGAGCAAAATTATGTCCTTGGTTACATCTGTTACATCAGAATCTTTACTGATTTTAATTATATAGTTTGAATGAAAATGAGAACGGAACAATTTGCCTTGGGCCTGTACATATACCTAGTATGCTCAGTCACATGCTGAAAAATATTCTTAAACCTAGTCACTAGTTTATATCTTCCCAGTTTGGCTTCTTTAAAATACAGCACAAAAACCAGGGAATCCTGGCTTTTTAAAGGAGAGTAGTGTGACTTGCAAATATTTGATTGGTTTTGTTCCTGTCTAACTGTTCTGTGTAAAACTCATTTACTGTTTTTCCTTTTAAACTGTTAGCTGACCTTACATACGAATCCCAGCTGTGCATTAGCATTGCTTGGGGATGTGTTTGTATCTTTTGTCTAAAAATACCCACCCGGTAGGATTCATGATCCATGAAAGCTAATTGAAACAATTTCTCTTCAAGTTTTGGCAAGCGAAGCATGCATTATAAGCATTAATATCTATAAATTGAATTGTTAATGAATCTAGACACTAATAATGAATGCAATTTTGCAGGCTTAACTAGAAACACTAAAATTATCAGGATCTGGAACAGAATTTTCAATCATTTTTGCTTATTAAATAGCAAAGCTATGCTTTTAATAAGCTAATCATTTTTATTTGACCCCATAGGAGTAGCTCAGCTGATTAGAAACAGGTTTCTAAGTGCAAAACAATGTTGTTTTTCTCTCACTGTTTTAACCACCACAGTGCTGAAATTTCAGATCAGATACTTATATCTCCCATTGTGATTATGGCATGAATGCTTATTCTGCAATTCCTCTAAAGGAATTTACATTAGAACCTATATATGTCCCATTTAATGGGAGAATACTCTGCATAGATAAATAGTGTGTGTAATCTGCCAAAACAATTGGAACTTTCTTGAAAGATTGTTAGTGCACAAAAATACAATATATGAAAGAGACTTCAGTCTTCGTTATATCCAAAAGTAGAAGAGCACTCCATACAATTCAAAACTCAAGATCAAAACTAATAAATGGCAATCTTTTTCCCACCTAATTTAAAATTAGCCCTTAGGGTTATCTTATGCAGATGAAGAATATGGTAAGGTTCAAAACTATAGCAAGAAAATCTTAAGTTCTGATTTACTTTTAAAATTATTTTGTGAAGTATGCAATTTCTACTGACTCTAGTGGCTGGAGACCAGGAGGACACACGGAGAGAGATTATTCTTCAAGTCCCTTTGATAAAGTTTCTTCTCCCAAAACTGATGCTGGCAGCTTTTGCAGACAGGCTGTCAGACTTTATGGATCACTGGTGTCTTTCAGACAAGCAATTGCTTATACCAAAAGATTTAGTAACCCTACACCATTTGTTAAATGAAAAAATCAAACTTGGTTATCTTGTGAGATAATAGTGAAGAACTGTCTGTGAAACTGTGTAAGGAGATAAAAGCCTGAAAGGGATGTCAAGGATTTATGACTGGATGTAGGGCTCGAAAAGGCTGTGAAAGGTTCCTCCATCGACGGAGACGATTGATACCCTTATGGGAAATGTATTCCAGTGCTTAATTATCTTTACTATTTGAAAGGGGTTTTTTTCTTTATTTAATCTAAATCTCCCTTACTACAGTTCATACCTACTTCCACTTTTTTTTGTGTTCCGTAAACATGGAGAAAGGTTTTCACTCTGTCACAACCTTCTAAATATTTAAAGGCTGTTTCCATGTGTCTCTGCTGCCTAGATAAACAATACCCCATTTCTTCACTTCTTCAGCGTGGACAGATGTGGGATGGCAGTGAGGTTTACTGACTACTTAACAATGTGTGCTGGCAAGGGAGAAATACTAGCAAGCTTGATTAGATGAAGTGGTAAGGAAAGAAACATCAACAGATGGAACTAAATAGTGCAGTTGGGTGTGCCAAAATTCTTCACCAAAATACTAATGGGAAAAGACTGGTGTTGCATAATTTGATTTAAAACTCAATGGGAAATTAATATTAATTTTAAGTTAATATAGAAATACACATTAAACTGCAGAGTACTACATGCAATAACTCTAACTTAATATAGCATTTTAAATGTTACACTTAATCTCAAATATTTAGCCCAAGTAGTTTAGAATACTTTTACTCCTTGGACTTTCATGTTTATAATTATTTTGGCCATGTACACTGGAATACTGTGCTACTTCCTCTTACGGTTGTCAGTGAAACCAAGAACCCTTTCCCTTTTCATGTACTTATGGCTGTTACAGATAGCATACTGCAAATATCAGATGCGATGACCATAATCAAATTAATGTTTCTGTAACTCAGCCTAATCTTGAGGCTAAACACTTTCATCATTGATATGTATGCAAAATTAAATTTCTGAGATAATTTGAGGGGGGGAAAAAAATGCCTGTGCCCACACCCCCATACCTTTCCCTTATTTATGTGCTCCCACTGGATGATATGTTGACAGGAAAAAACATACCAGTTGAGACTTGATCAGTCTAAAGACTACCCTCTTGTCACATTAATTGCACTAAGCATATGATAGGATGTTGGGTTTGTGGTGGGTTTTTTATTTAGGTTTTGTTTGTTTGGTTTTTAACTTATTTGCATAATGGAACGTTTTATAGTAGAGATTTGACTGCTACTCCAGGGAGAAGTACATATTCATGCTGCATGGGCAATGCCCACTGTCTTGACTATCTGAAAGTTTCTCAGATCTCCTGTTTAAAGTGCTGATGTAGCTACACACAAACTTATTTGGCAGTGTCTTGAAGTTTGTTTCCTAATTTATTGGACGGTGAAAGAAGCAGTAAATTTCTCAGAACTTACCCAAAACTACTTGTTTCTTGAAATTTCAACACTAACAGGTTTGTGGAACAGCCACAAATTATTCTTCTATATCTCATGCAGGAAAGCAGGTTTTATTACATGCTCTGACTTTTTCTTTCCCACCCCCGTAGCTTTTGGTATGCTTTTGGATTTTGCTTGAACTTAAATTGTTTTTTAATTTCACTAAGTATTATTTATTGAGGTAACATTTCTCTTTAATGTGTTGCAACGTAGAGCAGCACTTGTGTTTGTCCTTTAGGTGTTTCTTTCACCTACAGAGTTTTATTTTAGCTAAAGACAAATACCATCTCAAACTTACTTCTGCATTTGCAAAATAATGGTTGGACAGCTGCTCATCCTGTATTTTAGGTACCCAGAAGAAAATCACTTGCCATTCTTTTATGGCTTTGGGGTTTTTTTAAAACAGATGGAACTATCTAGGTCCTTCCTTTCAGACTGAAAACAGCCTTGCTTGCTGGGCTAGTCCTTGTCCCTTTTACTGTGTCACAGTGCTGAGACATGTCAGATTGAATTTGAAAATATCCAGGAAGGCCTAAAAAGCTAGAAAGTTCCAATTAGCTTGAGATCTTTTAGTTTTCCCTTGGTACTGAGACAAAGGTAGAAAATAGTGTTAACATTATTCCATATTGAGTTTGGACTATAGACTTATTTCAAGTCATTAGGTTGAGTTAACACAAAGTATTTGCTTTGCTATGTGGTCGCAAAATCTGGGTAGAATTACCTTTTGCGAGGGTTCGGAGTCTTTAACATTAAGGTGGATGGTATGTTGACTGCATGAAAAATTCGCTGTGTACTCTTCCTGTCTGGTTTCTCTTATCCATAAGATACTCCAGGCTTAGAAGCAACTTTCTCCCAGCTCTCAATTGATCTGAGAGGCCTCTCAGATTTGTGCATGTGGGTTTTTTTGGGCAGGATGCGGGGGATGAGGATGTCTTTGTTATTTTATAGGAGGCAGGTAACTGGGCATCTGGAGTTGCTCTGTCTTTTACAACTGGTTTTCCTCTCCTGATGATTTAAAACCAAACCAAACAAACCCCAAACTAAACAAAAAAAGCCAAGACTTACCTGTTAGCTGGTGTATGTTCCTATACTGTTTTTTCTGTGAAAAGTCCATATTCTGGGAGACGAATATTAGAATTATCTTTAATAATTGGTATTAGAAGTCATCCATTAATGACTAGTGTGTTTGGTTTTATTCTTTGCTGTCTTCTACTTTAAAAGATTCCTTGTCCCAAACCAATAGCATGAAAAAAAAAAGTCTTCTCAGTGCTACTGTCTATTGACATTCAGGAAACTAACTGCCCTGAAGTTAATTCCTCCTGTTTAAGTAAACTGCTTCAGTTGGGGCTGTTAGCATTGAGGATATTGGCATTCCTATTTACTGAACAGTAGCGTCCTATGATGACTTTTTAAAAATTATTTTATTATGTGTACTTTTCAATAAATTTAACAAGTAATCCAGATAAATCTAGGAGGCTGCTAGTGAGTCATATGCCAACTAAACAAAAAATGTTTTAATCCTGGAGTAGACATTTATGAAGTGTCTGTGCCACCCTTTGCCAAGGGATCAAGTTCCCCAAATTAATGAGGAATTAAATTAACCTAAATTAAACTTCAGCATAAGTAATCCTGAAATGTACTGAGCTACACAGTTTCAGTAGCAGAATGTTTTGCAATATGGTCCTCATCTCAAAGCAACTATTGGCAAATGTCGGTGAATTTTTTCTACAGAAATATAGAATGCTACTGCATGGTACACTTGCTGTTGTCCACTTCCAGAGACCAATCCAGTCTCTAATGTACTACTATCATAAGGATTTTTGACAATTAATCTTGTAACAGTGAGTGTGCTGCTAGAAGGAAAGTTATTCAGCTGGAGCTGTACCTCTTAGTGGATTTAGATAGAGAGCCTCTGTTTTACAAAATCTGCTGCTTTATTGGGTTTCTTGCGCAGTAACTGAGAGAACTGTTCAGCAATTTCTTACCTAAAATTTGCACTGAGTAGTTGCTTCAAGGGTGGTAAAATATAATTGCTCTCAGTCAGTGTGCTACAATGGCTCTGTGTGCATCCAAGAATGAACTGAAATAATACATGGGGGGTTTTTTGTACTTTAAATATTTTGGTATCTATGAATAATGGCGTAAATCAGCTAATGTATTAAAGCTTTGTAGTCTCTTCCTTTCGGTTAGAAGGCCAGTTGTCAGATGCCAGACATCCTCCTCCTGCTCCAGAAAAGAACTTTCTATAACTCAGAGAAACCTCCACGGAAGTCTCTGCACTGACACAGGTGTGAGTTAGAGTACACTCAAGCTTCATAGCTTAAGATGCAATTGTTTCGGCAATAAAATAAAAAAACCAACACATACCATATTTAAAACAAGTACTAGAGAATGAGGACTTTGCCTGAGTTGTTTTTTCCTTCTCTCTATAAACAGAAAAATCGATGGTCTGCCTTCTGTTATTGAAGGAAAAAAAAGTATTTTTTTTCCCGCATGGGAGGGCTAATGGGATAATCTGGTCCACAGCACAATTTCAGCTATGAGGGAGGCATCCCCATTTGATCTTTACGAATGAAAGTCTTCACCTAGCCTTGCATGACACTGCTGGTGTGGAAAGTTCCAGGTGCTGGCCCTCCTGATCCATCGCTTTTCTGAGCATCTGTGGAAACCTGTGCTGCACTATTTGAGTATGGTCCCAAATAAGGGTGTGATTTGAAAGTCACGGTCTTTTAACTTGTCAAGTGGCTAGTGGCATTGTAGTGCACTCTTATAAATTTTTCTTATAAATTTTGTTGCAAAGCTTAACTGTTTCAATGACCACTGACAGGTGTCTGAGCCTTTCCAGGTTGCTTCTCAGTCACCAACATAGTGAAAACCAAACAATACCTGTGTGGAAAGTTAACAGTTAGGCTTTTTTTTTTTCCTTGATTTCAGGCCAGCAAGATCCAAAAACCTTTACTCTGGTCTCCTGCGCACCTTTCTGAAAAAATAAGCATGTCAGATCCTCAGAAATGAGAGGAAATAGGATAACCTTACAACTAAATTGTTACATGGACACGTCTTCTGTCTCATTCCTTGGTATTTTGCCACTTCATGTTTTACTTAGCTCACCTTTCATGTTAACAAAAGCGACAACAGACATACCAAGATTTTTTTTTTTTAAATGCATGACTATTTTAGAGCGCTCTGTCATTTATCTTGCCAAATATTTAGCGGTGCTAAGTATCTGAGGCTTTTCAGGAAGAAAGATGACAAGATTTTTCATTCTTGCTGCCTAGAATTAAACAAATACAAAGAAATTCAATGTATTATAGAGGAAGGGGAAATAATTTGAGTATATGGTACTGGGAGCTAAATCATTGTTTCAAATATGGAGGAATAGTGGCCACCAGTCTAGATTGTTGGAGCTGCTTAGATGCCAAGCATTCAAATTACTAAATGCAACTTTTAAAATAATCAAGCGAGTGAGCCCATATATTTTTTTTTTCAGCCTACAATTAATTAGCCTAATTAAATAATATGCCTAAACCTGGGATGTTGTTTTCTTAATATCTAAAGATTTTTGTGAAATTAGGGAAGCTCAGAGAAGGGTGCTAAAGATAATTTGGACACAAATCTTCCGTCTTGATTTCTTATGAATTTGATTCTCTGCGACAGTGAGGTGGACTGAAACTGGCTGAACTGCCAGGCTCAGAGGGTTGTGATCAGTGGCACAAAGTCCAGTTGGAGGCACCCCAAACCTTAGTGGTGTTCCCCAGGGGTCAATGTTGGGGCCAGTACTGTTTAACATCTTCATTAATGACCTGGATGATGGGACAGAGTGCACTGTCAGCAAGTTCACAGATGTACCAGCCACTCCTCACAGTTTTGTGTCACCAGATGGTTGTGCTGCCATTCACCTTGAGTTCAGCAGGCTGGAGAACTGGGCAGAGAGGAACCTCATGAAGTTCAACAAAGTGAAAAGCCAAGTCCTGCACCTGGGGAGGAACAACTCCAGGCATTAGCACACACTGGGGGCTGACTGACTGGAAAGCAGCTTTGTGGAGAGGGACCTGGGCATCCCGGTGAGCAACAAGCTGACCATGAGCCGGCAATGTGTCCTTGCGGTAAAGAAGGCCAGCAGTAACCTGGGCTGCATTAGGAGGAGTGTTGCCAGCAGGCCCAGGGAGGTGATCCTTCCCCTCTACTGGCACTGGTGAGGCCGCGCCTGGAGTGCTGTGTCCAGTTCTGGGAGTACAGGAGAGACAAGGACTCACTGGAACCAGTCCAGCGAAGCACCACTAAGATGGTTAAGGCACTGGAGCATCTCTCTTAAGAGGAGAGGCTGAGAGAGCTGAGATTTTCTTAGCTTGATGAAGAGAAGGCTTGGGGTGATCTTATCAATGTATACAAATGTCTGATAGGAGGGTATAAAGAAGACAGAGCCCCAGACTCTTTTCAGTGGTGCCCAGTAACAGGACTGAAGGCAATGGGCACAAACTGAAACACAGGAAATTCCGTCTAAACATAAAACCCTTTTTATGCTGAGAGAGTGGTCAAACACTGNCCCCAAACCTTAGTGGTGTTCCCCAGGGGTCAATGTTGGGGCCAGTACTGTTTAACATCTTCATTAATGACCTGGATGATGGGACAGAGTGCACTGTCAGCAAGTTCACAGATGTACCAGCCACTCCTCACAGTTTTGTGTCACCAGATGGTTGTGCTGCCATTCACCTTGAGTTCAGCAGGCTGGAGAACTGGGCAGAGAGGAACCTCATGAAGTTCAACAAAGTGAAAAGCCAAGTCCTGCACCTGGGGAGGAACAACTCCAGGCATTAGCACACACTGGGGGCTGACTGACTGGAAAGCAGCTTTGTGGAGAGGGACCTGGGCATCCCGGTGAGCAACAAGCTGACCATGAGCCGGCAATGTGTCCTTGCGGTAAAGAAGGCCAGCAGTAACCTGGGCTGCATTAGGAGGAGTGTTGCCAGCAGGCCCAGGGAGGTGATCCTTCCCCTCTACTGGCACTGGTGAGGCCGCGCCTGGAGTGCTGTGTCCAGTTCTGGGAGTACAGGAGAGACAAGGACTCACTGGAACCAGTCCAGCGAAGCACCACTAAGATGGTTAAAGCACTGGAGCATCTCTCTTAAGAGGAGAGGCTGAGAGAGCTGAGATTTTCTTAGCTTGATGAAGAGAAGGCTTGGGGTGATCTTATCAATGTATACAAATGTCTGATAGGAGGGTATAAAGAAGACAGAGCCCCAGACTCTTTTCAGTGGTGCCCAGTAACAGGACTGAAGGCAATGGGCACAAACTGAAACACAGGAAATTCCGTCTAAACATAAAACCCTTTTTATGCTGAGAGAGTGGTCAAACACTGGAACAGGTTTCCCAGAGAGGTTGTGCAGTCTCCATCCATAGAGATACTCTAAACCCAACTAGGCATACTTCTGCACAGCCTGCCCTAGCTGACTGCTTGAGGAAGGGCATTAGGCTAACCAATCTTGTGAGATCCTTCCAGCCTCAACTATTTTGTGATTCACTGTATTGATTTACCTTCAACCTCATGAAGTTCTGTTGTTGGAGTCTGTCTGCTTTCCTGCTCTGTCCTGCTGGGGAGACTGGTACAGAACACTATTACAAACTTGTACCTAGATGTCTTCTCAGGTACAGCAACTAAAGTTATGCAATGACTCTGCTGCTTATCATCAACAGAAGAACATGCTGTTATTCCACATTACCCCATTAATTCTGGCTGTCAGCTCACAGCCTTTAAGAGGATCAGGATCATTGACTGCATGGACACTGCTTCTTGGCTTCCAGGCCCTGAAACTGTCATAGTGGAGTGTCTCCTAGGTTGCTTTCCAAACACATCATTTGCACTCCTAGAACATTCACAACTAGCAGCACTCTTTTTCCTCCTGGAGTTGCTCCTGGCTGTTTGGTAACTTGAGTCTTTCTTGGAACAACTGGGAAGAATTGTGTAGTTCCTGCACACGCCCTTACAGAAATTCTTTCATAAGGTCACCTCACCCTTCATCAGCCAAGGGCACATTTCCATCAACGTCATGATTATGGAGCTATCCCACCCTTTCTGGTAAACATTTACAGTTTGTAATCCCACTAGCAAGGGAATTTTTTTAAAGTGGTTTGGGGTTTTTTATTGTGTTGTTTTTTGGTTGTTTTTTTTTTTAAAGGTACTGCTGAGGAGCTCCACATTCCTGTGCTTATTCTTTGCTTTGCATCTCTTAAATTTTGCTGCAATCCCCAAGGAAGGGAAACAACTCCAGAACATCTTTTTGAGGGGGGAAAAAAAAAAACACCACCAAAAAAAACCCTTAACTGTTTTAGATACATTGGATAAGCAGGCATATTTTTTGGCATTGCTTCAATCTCAGTTGGCAAACAATCCAAGACTCATCAGTCTCTTGCTAGCCATCTCCACATCGGTTTTCATTTAGATCATACATATTCATTAGCAGAATGTACTTACCCTGAACTACCCTGCAGTCTGGTATCAATGCCACTGCCATTGAGATCAATGGGTACAGCAGTAATTATGCCCCAAACTCATAGCTTGAGAGCTGTTGTGTGAGATTTGGTCCCTTGAATTTGAGGACTGGTCATTTTAGGGCCTAGAACATTTTATGAATGACTATGGGTGTAGAAAAGGGTGTGCTAGCGAAGTATAAATCCGTTAGTTTCATGGGGAAGATGAGTAGGAAATGATCACACACTGAATGCTAATACAAGACCTAGGGAAGGTCAAATAAAAGAAGGTGTCAGGTTCAAGACAAACATAAGGAGGTGGTATTTCATGCTGTATAATTAAGCTGCAGAACTCTTGCAGTTGTGGGTGCTATAAGTTTACAGGGGTTCAACAGTGACTAAAAATGAGAGAGAAATAATTCATTGAAGACTAATAAAAAGAAAATCCCTGTGATTCAGGATGCATGAACTGAAGTCTAGAAAGGTATTCAGAAGAATACTTGCTTCCTGTCTTACAGCCTTTAGGGGATGGTTGTTTGAGCTTTTAGTCTCCTACTCAATTGAGCATCTCCTTTAAGAGTCCTTTTTGATAGCCACATTTTTCCTACGTCTTGAGCTTTGTTGGCCAATGGCTTGAAGAAAGTATTCCTCCTTGGTATAATGTCTTTCACTGTGATGACACTGGATTACCTGACATTCTAGGTTGCCTTTCTGCTTTCTACCTGTAGACAGCGGGCTGCTGGCTAATGACTGCCAGGAGAGACTTGCCCTGGCACTTGATGATACCAGCTTCTAAACTGCTGCATGAAGCTCAGTGATAAGTAGTGATAAGTTCACTCTGGTTTCTGAGATTTCTAAACTTCTCTGGGGTTGCAGACACGCAGAGAGCTCATCTGCAGTGTAGCTTTACTTCAGTTCATTATCAAGGGTGAAGGGAGAGCACTTTTAGACATGTCATTTACTGGCCTTGCTTTAAACACTAGATGCCATTTATTCTAGAAAACTAAACGGTTATATACTACATTGATTTATTTCTCTTTTACAAAATTGAGAACAAAATTGCAGTGAGAGATGATCCTAGACTTCACCTAAATAGTTCTGCTTTAGCTGTTCTTTTGTCTGCCAGCTTGAGGACCTGGGAGTCCCCACAGGCTGCTAGCCCTTGGTGTTTTGTCTTGGTTTGGAATGGAATTGCCTATGCCGCATCTCCTTTCTTGAGCTAGTATTGGTACTTCCACTCAAAGGAAAGGAAATTTTAGTAACGGGGGGTCTCTCTGCTACACTGGGGTAACTTGAGACCTTTCTTACATCCACTGTGTCACTGAGGTGCAAATGCAACATCCGAGACAAATCTCTCCAAGAGCTTCACTAAACTTTTATTTCTGCCGCATGCCTTTGCTATCTTTTTTTCCCTAGCTTTAATAGCTTTCTTACTATTTACAGTAAGTGTTTAAGTGTCTTATGCAACAAGTTATATATTGTTATCATGAAACATATTCACTGAACAGATTTTTAGTAGAAGCATGATTTCTATCCACTGTTAGATCTACATGAAGAATGCCCTTTCATATGCTAAGTCTAGTCTGAATTACTAGTTAGAATGCTTTTTTGAACTTCTTGCTTCCCTTCATTCCACATTCTACCAAGTTTTGCAGTCTTGGGGTCCAACTTAAGCCTTTTTTTTTTTTTTTTTAATTTAGGATTTTATTTGAATTTCATCTAGACCAGAAGATTAACATATCTATGTGTGCTTTTTTTATCAATACTTCTAGTTTTAGGGCTAAGACATCAATTTCCACGTTGGATGTCATGAGAGTCTACTGTCACTTTCCAGGGGACTATAACCAAGGTTTATCATAATAATGGCCCTCAAAATCAAGTTAGTTAGAAGCAGTATCAGCCTTGCAAATAATTACACCCACTTATTTATTTTGATTGCCAAATGATTGAAGGCTTCACCTAGAAACATGCAAACTGGATAATGGGCTGTGCGTTCAAGGGGCTGTCAGGGCAGAACTGCCAGAAGGGGAAGGGGAGCGCTCGCCCGCACCGGAGCCGCTTCAGCAGCCTCCTGAAAGGGCACCTCTGCTTCTGTTGCACTTGCCCAGCACTGTGCCAGTGCAGAAGTGTTCGGGCTCTGCAGAGCGAGTCTGTCGTCACTGCCTATCTTAAAGGTTTCGTGACTTGCCTCCTGTTTAAGTGTGTATAAAGATACTGTTTGGAGTAATTTCTGGAGTAAATGTACATACACACAAACGCTGTGAGGGGAAGGCTGCTTTCAGATTATACTGTGCGTGTGTAGATTTATTTTCTGTTCTCCTCCTCATCTTCAGAGTTCCAAGTCTTTATCAGAGTTTTTTTGGCTGAGTGGAACTGAAAGTTGCTTGATACACTCCATCCAATAAAATCTTGTGTTGAGTACGGGGAGAAGTGCCTGTGCACATGGACGCTTTAGCGGTACAGTGAGAGCAGAGTTTACTGAGTGCTTGATCGTGGCATATGATTAATGTGAATAGGTAACAATTGTTTCTGTTTATTCTAATGCAGGAACTAACAGACAACAATTGGTTTACAATAAGAAAAGGAAATACTTTTTTAACAACACCTAGTAAAATTTATGGAATTCATTGTAAAGGCCAAAAACATAAATGCAATGCTTTCTTTGGCCTGTGAGTCAGATGATGAGAAATCATTGTATGAAATGGTAATTCTAAGGAATAGTATTCACAGTTACTAATGCACTGAGATTTTTATCTCATCTGCTGTCCTGCTAAATTTGATTACAACTCAAATTATTTGGGAAGAGAAAATACTGAACTTGCCCCTCAAACTGAAGAGATGGAAGATAGCTCTAGACAATGCTTTAACAGTTAGAAATGTAAATTTAATAACCTGGGGACAACAAATAATTGCTTAAGAGAGACGGTTAAAAGTGGAGGACCTATTAATAAGTTGTTTCTTGACACATTATTGTCTGCAGCTGCAATAGAAGTAGGTACGTCTCTGAACAGGGCTTTGACACCAGCCCTGTCTTTCACATGAAAGTGCAAACTACACCTAAAAAGTCTGGAGGAGGAGAGGAGCTTTGGACTTCCTTTTCTTGGTAGTTTCTTGATAGTATATTGGCATTATTTTTCCCATCACTTGTTTGTCCACCCTTCACTCCAAGTAAAGACGCATTTTTGTTAGCAGAGATTTTTTTAGTTTAGCCAATATTATATTTTCCAGTCTGTTCTTTATTCTTGATTCAGAACTTATGGTCTGTTCTTCTGCAATGTGGTAATGAGATCTGGGATAATAATATCAAGCTGTATCTAAACAATTGGATTAAAGGAAGCCCTTGGAATAGGACAAAGGTTGGTGTAACTTACTGGATCACATGGCCAATTGCTAGCTAATTCCCTAGGGACAAAGTTTTTACTCCTGGCAGAGCTTAGCAGCTAGCTTTCAGCTTCTTTCATGATCAGCATTTTGTATCCAATGTTTTAAAATGTTTGGAAAATGCAGCATAAGGGAGATTGAAGGTGTTATCTTTAATTGGACTAACTTAAAAAATTAATATTGAAAAGCTTTCTCCTAGTTTTGTTGTTATTGACCTAATGTTGAGAATAGCTTGTGCTGTTCTGAAGGAGAGGAGGAGGGGAATATATTTTGCTTTTGGTTTTTGGTGCTGTGCTTTATTTTTTGGACTTTGGGGAGACAGAAGAGGTTGAATTCATAGACAAAACTGAGGAAAAACTAATGGAAAAAATGGGGAAATGTTTTATAATTTCCTGTAGTTGCTATTACTTGTGTAATCAGCCTGTGCAGATTTGTTCATAGATCCAGCTGTGAAAGTATCTGTAGCCAGCTTGCAGATGTTGGTAACAGCATCATCAATTCCCTTTGCCTTGACCCTGGTTTTGAAATATATTCTCTGCTACTACTGCTGCGGAAGCTGAACTCATTGCTACAAGCGTAACATTGGGCTTAAGGAACAAGATTGAGATAATAATAAGCGAGAATGGATATCTATTTGTCAAGTTTAAAACCAGGAAAGTCTGAAAGGTAGATGGACCTTTATTTTTTTTTTTTCCTTGGTGAGGTTCTTTTTCTAATCATTGCTAATCATACTTAGAAAGTGACTACCTTATTGGATGGTATTGCAATTGCTTGCTTTGACCTCAAAATATTACTTTGTCATTCTTACCTTTTCCCCTCCCTTTCTCCTTGGAAAATTAATGTTAGATAGGAGTGCGGTAGATTCTTTTCTAGTTTATTCATTAGCAGCAGCAGCAATGTTATTAATTATGTTTTGATTGTGGAGCCTGTATTATGAGTGGCCAGAGAACACAGAATTAGTTTCAGATTTTCATAGCTAGAAGGTGGGAAAATCCTCCTTTGGTTTGCAGACTAAGCAGATTTACTCTGGAGATCATTGAGGCATAATAAACTGCAACTTTGATGCTTTTTCATTATAACATTGCTTTCAATGCACAAATTTTACTGTGGGAAAAAATATAGCCTACTTCTTGGAGGATCCTATTCTCTTTTCTTACATACATCATCTTCTCAGCTTCAGCTTGGTATATTTTTCTTTTTTTCTTTTTCTTTTTTTTTTTTTTAATCTTAGAAAAACTTAGTCAAAATTTATTCCTTAGGAACCCTTAACTAGCTTTTTGTGTCTTCATATACTTTAGCAGTACTTGTTAGAAGCCCATGGAAGTCTACAAATGATCACTAGGCAGTAATCAGCAGTGACTAGAATGGTAGCTGGTTACTTTGCATCTTAAATAACTTCAACCTTTTTTTTTCTTTTAAGTTTTGTAATTTATTTAAATTTGCAAAAGTTTTTTGTTTTGTTTTTAATCAGTTAATAAACACTGTAGGTCTGTGACTGAAAATATCCAATTCATCTGTTAATGAAAATGCCACCACAAGTTCATGAGTATGAGGGAGTGTGGCACTTGAGTCAAATAAGTTTATCTTAAAAATTCTCTTCTCTCACCTGCTTTTACCATCCCGACATACTGAGGTACCAGTATGTCTGACAAAACTGAAATGAATATATCCAATTCATCTGACACTTCGTTATCTGACTTGCTGAATCTTCTGATAGTCTTCTTTATAGTCTGTATTGCATTTCTTTTATGTTCTTTTGCTCCTTTCCAAGTGCCTGTGGGGTTTTTGTTAGTCAGTTGGATATGTTCAGCATTGGAAGAGTGTTTCTAATAACCAAATTTTACTTCTGGTGTCTATATTAAACTCCCTCGGGTCTTCCTCATGACTACTTCTGAAGAAGTCAGTTTACACATGTTCCTTTGGGCTTTTTGCATCAACACTTGATAAGTACTCTGTGTTGATAAAACATGATAAGCACGTTCTTGAAGAATCCCTGAAAGCACACTGCACACATTTCACTCCATGGAAACAGACAAACTATGTTTAAGGTGATCTTAAGCAGGGCAGACCCTTCTCAGCCCTGATTTCGTTAGAATTTAGTGAAAACTTAAATGTCTGATGAGGAATTTGATGTGGAATATGATACAACAACTGTTATTCTAAGTTTAAGGTAAAGTGTTGGTATTCATTTTGTTCTTGGTAATTAAAGTTAATTTCTTGTTTTTCTTGCTGTTCCAAATCTCTGTCAGTAAGATCTTTCGAGTAATTGCTCAGAATAATAAAATGGAAGTAGAACATTAGCACTAATCTCCTTTGCTGGGATATTTGCAAAGGGGGAGTGAAAAGAGAGAAAACTTGCATGCTAGATCTGCAGCTCTGTGTCTGAGCCATGTGGAGTCTGACCAGAGGAAAAGCAGCTGTGTATTAGCTTTGAACACGATAAATTCCTGAATTCACTGTACTGAGTGTATGTGGGGAAGTTGCACATAACAGGAAATATCAGACTATTAAAAATTCTGATAAATTTCAAGGAACTAAGCAACTCGTGAAATAGAAAGAGGTGCAAGAAATATTTACAAAGAAAATAAACACAAGTAGAGAGAAAAACAGGCAAGGATTTAAATATATCATAAGCACAACACAACTAATTCATCTGATAAAGGAAGATACAAGACGCAAGGAGTGACTGATGTAGCTCAAAGATTTGATGGTACAAAGGCACTTTTACTTTAAATGATGAAAGGAAATAGGGCAAAAATTAAAATATTCAGGATTATTTACAATGTAGAGAGAGGGACAGTAATAAAAAAGGCTGAGTAAATTCTGCAGAGAACTAAAAAGAAATAAGAAATGGCTTACAGTGTATATTGGGGGGGAGTAAAGAAATCATTACTAAAAGGAGAGTCAACCAGTAATCTAAAATGGATGAGCTACTGAACTGATTTCATAAATGGGCCTTTACAAAGGGGAAAAAAAAACACAGCAGCAGATAGCCTATTCATAAGTAATGAAGACATTTCAAAATGTGGGATGGTAGTAGAATACTTGGAAAAGATGACTATAAATAGAAAACCAGTTCTATGTATAATATGTGTCCTTTATGTTAAAGAAATTAATTATAGTTTTTTGCAAAACATTGAGAATTAATTTGGAGGATAATAAACTGCTGAGATAGAAAGGGATTGCAGAAGCCATGCAAGGCACTACTCTGTTTCCTTTTCCTCCCCTCAGGAAAGGGATTCAAGTTAGTATTACTCAGTACATAGTAAAATACTGTCAGAGAAAATTATTTTGTCTCATTATCTGTGAGGCATATTCACTAAAAAGAACCCCAAACTCAAACCTCCTAATCCTCAAAGATATTTTTAGTGCTTGAGAAGTGAGGAGATGGGCACAGATAGGCTTTTCCACTACAGTCGAGTCTCTTTTCCGCCACCACCAGAGGCAGGAGCAGTGACAGGACAGTGGATGTCCAGCATCTCACTAGGAACTGTCCTTTAGCACCCACCTTCCCTAGATGAGCATCAGGTGTGTCACTGACAATGGCAGGGGACTCCACTGGCACAGAAACCAGCTCGGGGGGAGAGAGTGATAGACATATGGTACCAAGCCACTTTGTGCCTCAAAGGCTGTGAATTCTGTGCTGCCTCCTGGAGAACACCTCACAAGGAATCTTTTTCCACAAATTAGCTGAGAACACCACAAAATGATAGGGTCCTCAAAGTAGAAAGCTGATACACTTGGACGCATGTCTGTCATCTGTGCCACTCTGCTGAAGTACCTTCTCTTCTGACATGGAACTGCCTATGATGGATGCAAACTGATGGATGTTTGCTCTTTTTAGTAAATGTTGATGACTCTAGGTACTTCAAGAAGTAAAATAACTTCTTGTTTAAGGTATGCTGTTCCTGTAAGTTTGGAACAACTGTGTTGGATTTATTCTGTTAGTGCATCTTCAACAGAATTAAAGTCTACTCAGTCACAATAACATAAAACCCACTGAAACTATCAGGTTACTTGCATTACATTAAAGAACGAGTTTTGCACTTACAGGAAGAATTTTTTTAAACACCTAATATATAGTAAGTGCCACACCAAAAATAAATAAAAGGTTCTTACCAATAGCGTCTAAGCATTATATTGTTTGACATGCACAAATCAGAGAAGAGAGAAATAGTGATAGTGTCACAGAATTCTGTTAAATTGTATGTAAATTTCTCAATGATTTTTTTGTATTAATTTTTGCATGCAAGATAGCAAAAGTAAATTCAGAAGGATCTGAATAATGTGAAGAATGAAAATGTGTAAGGTCAACACTACAAACTTAAGATCTTCCCCATGCTACTATGTAAAGTGCACAGACAAAAAAAAAAAATTGTGGAACTAGTGCAAAGCACTGGCAGTTAGAAAAATGATGGAACAGTTGCTGTGAGATTAGTAAATGTGGATCCCAGCAGCGCCATTTCTAAAGTAATTTCTGAGTAAAGCTGCGTTTAAGAGCTGGAAGTAATGATTTATGAAGAAATATTAAAAGAATTAGGTATGTTCAACTTGGCAAAATAAATGAAGAGTGTTGTACTTGTCCACAAGCATATGAAGAGCATAAACAGAAACCATAGAGAAGAATTGCTTTGGACAGGGCCTAAGGAATGCAAATGAAATGTATTGTGATCATAATACAAGAAAGAATATGTATCTCAGATATCAGGTAATATTCTCCATTAGCAAGATTTGAGACCCATCATGGTAGGAGTATGAAGGAAATGATGGAAAGTCCATTGACTGAGTCAACTGGAATTGGATTAGAAGATGGAGAACAGTTCAGCCCTGAAAAGGAAATTGTCATATGCCTAACAAACATTTCAAACTATGGTAAAACCATGGCACAACTAAGATGTATTTCAAAGTTTTCCCTCAACTTCATTGATAGATGGGTTTTGTCTTGGTGTAAGAATTCAGGTGTACAGTCACTGAGCGAGTGTGCCTTGGTCATGCTAAACATGGGCTTCTCTCTCAACTGAAGTTCCATCTGAATCTTGTAGCAGTGAGTCTTCATAAATAATACTATGGCCATATGCTCCTTCTAGTGTCCGTAGAACCAACCTGCAGAGAAACTGGGGCAGAAGATCTTGATCTCACTGTACTTTCCAGCTCCCAGGTACTTGCATGGAGGCCTCACTTCAGAACCTTAAGAGTGTTGAGTCTGGTTGCCTGGCACTGCTTCAGATAACTCTGGCTCTGGTTGTCTGGTGATAAGCCTAAGTGGTAGACTTGGAAGTGGTCCCATTCTTTTTCACCTTCAGCAGCTTGCCTTCAGGAGTCAGTTGCTGCCAGAGCTGAAGCAGACTGATGGTTTGGCATCTAGCATCAAGTGTTTCTTTGGCACTGCTCCATATCTTATATCATGCTCAGCACAAAAGATCTTCTGAGTATTTATTGAGCCTCTCTCCACAATGGCTTCATCCACAAGGCTCCTGGGTCAGCACCATTGCCATAACAGCAGGTTTTATTTAGATTCTTACCTGAGAACATGGCTGCACTGTTAACTCCTGGAAGCCTTCTGTATGGTAGTGGTTGGTCAGGTTTTGCCCCATTTTAGCTCTTTATGAAGCAGTGTTGTCAGTTCACTTTATCACATTACCAAAGCTGTATGCTCAGCCTTGAGTAATTTGCCGCTTTCCCTTCAGGGGAATCTGAGACAACCGCACATAACTTTTTAGGAGAATTTAGAAGAATGGTTGTCCTTGAAATGTCCCATGTGGATCTAGATCAGTGGTCTCCAAGATGGGGTGCACAAGACAATCCATTGGGGTAAAAAAGAAAATATTTTTTGTACAGTTAATAAATAAATTTTAAAAACTTAAAATAGTGTTTATTTCATCCTTCTCTTGTCCTTTTTTAATTTCTATTTTTGTGTATGTTTTATAAAGTATATAATACAGTAGTACCTGTATATAATTTATAAATAAATATACATGTATTGGAGTGCATGCTCAAAATTTTTTTACTGATGGGGTGCGTGATCAAAAAAGTTTGGAGACTGCTGATCTAGATGTTCAGAGAAAGCTGAGGATGGTGGCTGGGAAGTTCTGTACTTCCGTCGTCATGTAAGTGCAAGAACTCTTCCTCATGTGCACTAGGGTGTATCTTAGCCTTATCTAAATCCGCAACTGCTGTGTAGTTAAATAATACAATAAATCCTGCCTTGTCTTCCTGGTTTCCCGTATCTCTCAGCTGGTTCCTAGCAATGGATGTGCTGCTGTGCTTGTTGGCAGCCTAGTTTCCTGTATTTATCTGGTTTCACATGGAGTATCTAAGCCTAGTTTGAATGGTCAGGCACTCACAAGTCCTGGAACATCCATCCCCAGCAAAGGAGATAAAATGCAGCAGGTTCCATCCAAGGGCTGGCGTTGTGTCTTCAGCTATAGCTGGTAACTACAGCCACAGTCTGTTCGATCATTCCAAACATTAATTTACCGGTATGTAAAAGTATGGCTTCATACTCATGGCCCTTGGCTTCAGCAGACTTGTTTATAGTGACATTGCCATGGCGCTGGTCAGCATGAGGCCTTCTCAGGAGATGGAATGTACTAACTAAGGAAAAATGGTATCAGTTTTTAAACTATCGAGTCTCTGATTGGCATCTCCAATCTGCTATTTCTCTGAGGCTAAAAACATAGCCAGATCTAGGCAGTTTTTCTTGCACAGTGCAAATGGCATGTACATGTTGCCAAAGCTATGTGCTGCCAGATTTCAAGCCAAATTAAGATGTTAGAGCTTTCCTTACCTGTAAGTCATTAAATATCACTCAATTAGCCTTGTATTGAGCCTTTTTTTTAAACTCAAGCTTACTTTACTGAAAGGCATCCTGTCTTGATTTGAAGATATTAAAAGATGAAGAATCTTCCTTCCTTTGATAGGGTAGGGGTTTTTAATGTCTAATCATTCTCACTATAAAACTGTGTCTTATTTCTAATTTAAACTGGTCTGGCTTCAGCTTCCAGCAATTGGTTCTTGTTATGCCTTTCTCAGCTAGATTAAAGAGCCCTTTAGGACCTGGTATTTTCTCCCTTTGAAGGTACTTATACATCGTAATCAAGCCATCTCTTGATCTTTTTAATAAACTAAACAGATTGAGCTCCTCAAGTCTCTCGTTCTGAGGCAGCTATTCCAGTTCTCAAATAATTTTTATGACTCTGCACTGTCTCCAATATTCCTGTGTCCTTTTAAAAATGCAGGCACCAGAAACAAAGGCACTCAGGGAATTTACAGTCAACTGTTTTTCCATTTTTCCGAAATCCTTTAGATTCTCTTATTTCTGTGGTATGGCTTCCCCAGTCTGTAGAAGACTTTTTTGTATTCCTAGCTCCTAGAAACTATGACCGCTATCATCATTTGCTCCAGGTGAGCCAGAAGTGCTCCAAGACAGGTAATCTAGCACCAAAAAAATGTAATCCTTATCAGAATTTTTGTCCCATTGTATCTTTAATTGTAACTTGAATTTATTTAATCTGAGAAAGACAAGGAATAAAGTTTATTTTCTGAATATCTTGTTAAAAGTGTCTTTCTTACTTGACTGCAAGCTGTTTAATTCTGTCACTCATTCTGGAACTCCAGTCTTTTGGAAAGCCTGTGACAGAGAAGTGGTATTTTTATTGGCTCTTTGAAACAAGGCTAGCCAAGGAAATAGCGTTAGGTGTCACTGAGAGAGGAAAACAGCTTGAAGAAGCCAGAAGAAGTGTAACTCGGCAACCTTGTATGTCCAGTGCTTTCAGTCTGGAAGACTGCCTTCTCTTCCTGAGAGCCGGCAGTGCTAGCACTGCATGCTTCTAGAAGGGCCCTCTGCAACCCGTCTGTGGCGCCTATCTAGTGTATCCACTGAAACCTTATTTTGAGGGCCTGTCAGCTTCTTGCATGGATATTAGATAGGAACATTTGTTTTCACTCACTTTTTTTTTAAATAGAGATGATATGTAATTGCTCAACCTTTTCTAATGTTTACTGTTGTTTTTTTCTTCCCCATCCTGTAGTTTAAGTGTGGAGATACCACGCTTAGTTTGGGAAATTCTGAGCAACAAACAGAAGGAGCCCTTGCAAGCACCTGTGAGAAGTATCGTATCTGCTTTCCTGTTGTTTGCACTCTTTGCTAGGCTGCTGCTTCTGGCCGCTGTCAGGTACCAGATACTGGGCTGGATGGACCTTTGCTCTGATCTGTGTAACTGTTCTTATGCTTTTTTTGCCCTCTTGTATTAACTGTTTTAAATCATTAGCTTTTTGGAACTGGGATCTTTGTGTATTTTACATTCTAAAACGAGAACTTGTCAGGGGCCTTCAGAAATTGCTATAGTGTTGTTTTTTTTTTTTTAACTCAGTCTGTTTGGTTTTGTAGGGGAAATGGAGGCTTCTGCAGCCCTCCATAAGTGATCTAAGTGACCAAAATGGTATTTTAGTAAGAGATAATATAGGTGGATGGTGGCCAAACTGGAGGACACAGTTCAGGAACTGCTTACTCGTCTTTAATGAACCCAGAAGGCTGCATTGTTTTGTACAGGGAATGATGCTATCTCTGAGGATTTTCTAAAACTGTCTAGTACTGCTTGTAGGATTCAACCATTGCTTCCCCCCCCCCCTCCCGCAATGTATTTGTGTTTATTAAGGGGATGCTGGATGACACCCCACCCAAAAAAGGAAATCATTACAGGTGTTGCCTTGGTGAACCATACTATTTCTGTTGAAATCCTCTCATCCCCTTTTGGTCTCCTTTCTTATCCTGTTCCGTTATTAATCATAGTTATCTTCTGCTGAGTATAAGAAAACTGGAAGCCTGATTTGGGGTACACTGTGTTGACAATATTAGGCATTTTTTCTGTTGTATCAACCAACTCTCGGCCTCTGAGGTATTTATCCTTGCAATTATCCACAAGGTAGGCAACAGCTATTGCCCTCATTTTAAGACAGGGGGAGGAGAAGCTGAGGTATGGGAAGCTTCAGTAGGTCAGGGCTTGAACTCAGATCTTCTAAATCTGGGGTAATTGTGCCTCCTCTCTGTTCCATCTTTAAAAAATAAAGCACATATGTTAGTTCTAAGAATCACTTTCATCTTTACTGTACTGCCTTCAGAAATTCTCAGTCATCCTAGCTGCACTGCAGTTGCCCACTAATAGTTGCACAAAGGCTGTTAGTTGCTTAGGCTCACAGTTATAAAACACCGAGGAAAAATAGGAACAGTTACAAGTTTCATATTAAAAGAAGCAATTTCATTTCCTTTCTGGAGTCGATGTAATTTTTTAATACTACCTGAAGAAGCAGAATCCCTTGTGCGTCGTGAATCTGGCGCATTTAGCTGGGCTTTCCTCTCAGCCCTGGCCGTGCGGAGGCGAGCCCGGCCCCAGCGGGCTGCCCACCGCCCCGGGCCCCCACACGGGCAGAGCAGGTCCTGGCTCTGAGCGGGTGACGCACGTCTGTATTTGTCATTCATCTGCCGTAATGGTTCGTTGTTTTTAATTACACTGCAGAGGGAAAGAAAAGATACCAGAAGCTGCGCGGCTGTGCCCGGCGATCGCTTCCAGGAGTCGGTACCGGAGGGGTGCCACGGCGGGGACCGCGGCCAGCCCCGCGCCTTCCAGCGCCCGCTCTGCTGCCGACTCCGACGGTACTTCGGGGCCAACGTGCGCAGCTTCCCGGCGAAAGACTTCACACCTTACCGCCCTCGCTCCCTCCCCTTCCCCATCGCCTGCCGGCCGCGCTGCCGCCTCCTCGCTCTGGCGGCCTGGGACGGCACGGCCCGGGCCGCCGCTCCCTCCCCGCGCTGCTCCTCGCCGGACCGGAGGGCAGCGCCTCCGGGCACCCGCTCCCCCNCGCGGCGAGCTCCGCGCCCGGACGCCCCGCGGGCTGCCCGCGGCGGCGGCGCCGCTTCCGCAGGCGGCGGCTGTGGGGGGCGTTGGGGGCTGGGGGAGTATGTGGGGAAGGAGCGGCAGCCCGTCTGGCTCTGTCGGTGCCGCAGAGCGCAGGCCTGTCGTCCCCGCGGTTTGCAGGCGGAACCGCCCGGGCCTCCGGCTGCGGTGGGACACACGCGGTAACGGGCGCTGGCGGGACCACGCCTGCCTGACCTTCACTGCGCTTCGCCGTCTGCCGCTGGTGCAGATGTGGTGCGCGTTGGGGCGGCAGCTGCACGCGTCGCTGTGTGCCATGACGCTGGGGTGGGCGCCTGAAAAGTGTCTAGGAAGGGCGCTTTGCTATCACTTTGTCTGATGGTGACATCAGCCGGTTGAGGCACATCTGCTGCCTTAGCCGTGCTGGCACACTCCTCGCAGAGGCTGCCTGCTGGAGTCACTCAGGCTGGAGGATTCCCTTAGCCTGGGCAGGGGATGGCTGCGGCACGCTGCTGGGATGCTAGCGATTGATGCGTAAAACACATCAGTCGGGAATTTCCATGGGCTGACCACCAGCTCCCCAAAGGCGCTTTTGAGATGAACTGCAAGCAGAGGCAACCAAGACCTCTAAAGCAGAATAGGCTCGGCAAGGAGGCACATGGTGTGAAGGGCCGTTGTGTATTTGCAACATTATAAGCAACCTATCCGCACCCGAGCCTCGTCTTCCGTGCTCCCCCAGCCAGGGACCTGGCGCTGACACCCCCAGCGTGGGCTGGAGAGGGAACGTTCTTTCTCACTGCTGCTGCTTCAGTGCGCGAGGAGGCTACTGGCTGATGCTAGCTGCATGTGCAGGGGAGAAGAGGCTGAAGCTGCCAGAAAAAAAACTCTGAGGAAGAAAATCTTCTACAAATTGGAAAAAGCATTCTGCTTTGACAGAATAAAAATACAACCTGGAATGGGAAAGGAAAGGCATGAAAGAGTTAGTGACAAAATATCATGTACGGCTGGGGAGATGATGGTTTTATTGGTATTGCAGGGGGGAGGGGGAAGCTGAGAGGCAGTGAAAACACAATTTGGCCTAAAATTGAATTTCTCTGATAAGGAATTTCAGAAGCGGCTGCCTCATTCACTGTGCGGCCAAATAATCATATGCGCTTTAATAATCTTTATTTTACAGGAGTACGTTGCCAGGGCAACAGAGTGTAAGCAGGAGAACAGCACCTTGCAGATCACAAAGGCAAATCTGCAGAAAGACATTTCAGCGAGTTTCTCTCTCCCTTTTGCAATGTAATGACGACTTATTTTTCATGCACTGATTTAATAATCTTATTGAAAGATCCTTTCCCTGTTTCTCTTATTCTTGTCTGTCTGAGCATGGACAATGGCGAAAACCTGGAATTGTCAAGCCCACTGGGCTAAGCAAACTAACAGATGTAATATGTTTAGCATTTTTATGTAATTACTTTTTATTGCTATTTTACCCCTACTTCTATTCCTCCCTGGTTAGTTGCTGCTTCCTTTCCGTTCTGGCCCAATCAGGTGATAGTAAGGCGCTGGGGGAGAGTTAGTAATTGACTGCATTAATCGGAAATTATTAGTTGAACGTATTTTCAAGGGTGGGGGTTGGTTGCCGAAATAGACCTTTTAGGAAGGGATGAATTGAATTATGGTCAATGCAATAATGAAGCCTTTAGGCTGTAAGCTGTAGAGAGGAGAGTCATCTTCACAAAGGTTTTAGTGTTATTTATAATGGGCTCTGCTCTCTGGGTGAAAAACAGCATGTTGCCCTACTGGCATCCACTGGATGTGGGTGTCTCGATTAGCTGGTCTGAAAAATACGCTGATTTGGTATGGTTAAAAATGAAAACTTCTGAAGATCTTCGATGTTGGTTAGCCTGAGAGCAGGAACATTGCTACCAAACCTTTGGCAGGGCGCAGTTTGTGACAAGTCTGTATCTTGTAAACATTTTGCCTCTTGTTCTCTTTCCCAAGGGCCAGAGCTCAGGAAGTAAGCGTGGGAAAAGCAATAGTTGTAGGCTGCAGAACAGGAGGCGGAGGGGGAAAGGTTCTGTGAAATTAAGTACAAAACCCGGTTTGTCTCACTGCAGCTGACAAATTCCAAGAAATTAAGAACAAAGGCTGTCACTTAAGCTCAGCTGTTCTGTTGTAGTGCAGCTTGGCCAGGTCTCGTGCAGGCACCAGGAAGCCGTAGAGCATCTGAATATGTGCTTTTGGTATGCTGACATGGCAAGGCTGTGGAGAAAGACACAGGGATGGGGTTTTGCAACCTTAGAATGCAACCTGAGAATGTCACGCTTTTTGTGGTTTGAATTCAGGCTTATCAATGTTACTGAGATGAAACCTTTCTTTAGAAAGCTAGTTCTTTAAAAGCTAGTACATAGATTTACATATTCTGCATCCCGTGAAATAATTAGTATATATAAAAGCCAAGTAGCATTTTCACTACAGGGTTGCTCCCTGCCAAATATTACTGTTTTTCTCTTAGTTAGCGTCCACCAAGTTACTCTGAATGTGGGATGTTCCTTGAACTAGGATTTCATAGAGCAGTAAAAACTGGTCTGAGGCATATTGCAGAAATTGCTGCAAGCTGGCTTAAGAAGTGTGTGGTTCTTCTGCAGAGAGCAATAGTGACAAAACACTTGGAGCTGAAGCTGATCAGGCATGGGAACAGTTGCATGCAGGACAGGGGAAAAGTATTCTTAGAGAGTTGGGCGTGAGTCCCGTAACTTCGCTTCATGTATTTTCTTGCGTCTCCAGGTTCAGAATGTTTTCAGTCCTATCGAAGCCCTAATAATAAGATGCTTGGAGTCTCATTATCACTAATGTTTAATCAGGCATACAAACAAAAAACAATCAGAGTTCTGAAGCCCAATTAAAATTCTGTTTTCTTTAAAAAACAGGAGAGCATTTATACCTTAGACATCAGAATCAAGTAAGTATATAACAGTCTAGCTTGAGGTAAAAAGGCATATGGTTTCTATTCAAATGGTAAGATGAGCAATTAATATTACATTGATATGTTAAGTTTAAATGTTTATAAACCAACTGTAAGGACATTTTACTATCACTAACGTAACTTCAGCTTTGTTTTTAAAATATTTGCAGTGCTAACCCTAGACAACATTGTGTCAGATAATGCTATGATATAAAAATGACTCAACTATAAGGTTATGCAATAGAATAATGCATATTAAATATATATAATATAAAATATTATAATATATATGATGTTATATATGTAAGTATATATAATTATTCATTTGTGGTTTATGAATGCGTACATAGATTAAGTAGTTTAGGAACAAAGACAATGCATTTAAGGTTGTAATAAGAAGGAGAAAAAACCCTCTTTTTTCTGAGGAAGCATATCTCAGGTTTCATCTTCCTGCTACTAACCAAAGGAATTAGCAATGATTTAACTACTGGTAAAGGTTTTATCTTCTTAGAAAACTTAATGTCAGAAGTGCATAATGCTGAACTATCTCATTGTTTCTAATATGGAGGTATACAGTATTTTCTATAGTGATTTTAATAATTTTTCCCTTTTTTTTTAACGGACAAGCCTGATTATTAAAACAAACATTTAACTAGCCTATATTTTTCTTATGCATTATAAAAGGAAAAAAAAAGGCTTTTGATAAAGCAGAAAAGGCTTGATTATTTATAAAACCATTTTTATTTATTATAAAAGTGCACAAGCACAGGTAGCTTAACCAATCGTAAGAGCTATCTGCAATAGTAAAGAAAAGGTATTTGAAAATATGTGGAAATTTGTGTGCTCCGTGAGACTCTAACATACTTAGTTGTCTTGATGGGGGGAGGAGGTAAGTATATGAAGAGAAACTTTGGTGCATGGCAGGAGGTGATTTTTACATTTTGGCTTCAAAACTGTCGCAAAACTTACTTTCTTCCAAAATCAGTTGAGATAAATTTGTTTCCTCCCTGTTCCCCATCCTTCAGGTTGTACTCATAAAGCTTTTACATGATGTGTGGGGGTAGGGAAAGGGGATGAACACAAAAGCTTGGGTGCAAGATACCAGCCTCATCTGTCTTTTTTCCTAAAAACCTGGAATCTGCTCATCTTGGAATTTTCTTTTTTTTTTTTTCAATAATAATGTTTCTTTGGGCTCCCATAATATAACTAATTAATTTAGATAGACTTCAGGCTTTCAGAAACAGGTCTATTCAGAAAAGGTTTGTTTTATTTCTGTAGATAGAGAGAGAGAAACTAGGGAGAAAAGTCCTTCTCTGCTTCTACTTTTATATTAGCACTAAAGCTAGGAAATGAAGGAGAAGCCTGGTGTTTGACAGTGATTGAGGAAAGATCTTGCCCTTCCGATGTCTTCAGATAGCTGGAGACAAAGTTGCAGTGATCTGAGGAAAGCCAAGTAGCTTCTGGAAATCTCAAATGAGGTTGACAATGCAAGATCTATCCATCATTCAGATTTAGATGAAGTCAACTTCCATGCTGCTTGGACCTGACGTTAAGGAATTTTTTTTTTTTTTTTTTTTTTTTTGGTATTAGCTGGCTTCTGTTAGATCCAACAGCTCTTCTCCTCTAAGCTATGTCCAAGTAAATCTTCAAAGTTTTTGTTGTCTGTGCAGAACCAAGTTTCACAGAAACTCTGTACATCGCTTCAGTTTAAAATACATATATATAATCTAGTAAAAGCAGTCGTCTCCTGTGAAGCCTACAGGAAGGTAGCTGACTACAACCAGACTGGACCACAAAAAGAACTGTGGGGCAAGGTGATGAATTGCTGACTGCCAAACACTGGAAAATATTTCTTTTTTTTGTTGGCCTAGGAGACTGCATTCTTGACTTCTTAAAGCAATACTGGACAAGATGACTACTTGCTGGAGCTTTTGCTACACTTTTTAAATCTTTTTTTTTCTGTTTTACTCGTAAGAAGTTTTAAAATGTAGAAAGTAAAAAGGTTTATTTTCTGTTCTTTGTAAGAATGGGTGGGGAAGCCCAAAGTTTGAAGCAAGATGGCAGAATCTGTACTTGCTGTAGCTGGAACAATAGTTTTTCACTATTCACAGATCACACCATCACAGTGTCTTTGCACTGATTTTTCTGTTTCCCTTAGAAATGGTAGGATAGAATTTTGGTAAGAAACTGAAGCCCAGCTGCTTAAATACCCATGATGTTTCTAGCACAAAACCTGGGCAATTTACTTTCCCCTTCCTGCTGCTTTGTATCCTGCTGCCTTTTGAAATGGAAACTCTTCTGACCCTATAACCCCTGTGTTACTCCAAATAAAACTCCTTTTAATTGTGTTTTGAAGGAGCATGCAGGGAGCTCCCACACTGCTAATCAGCTTTGCTGGTTTGGATATGTATCTCCAGGATTCATGTTGGCAGAATAACTTGATATAATTGCAGCTCTGCATCAGTGATTTAATGCTTAAGAACTTTAAAGGTACAGGTCTTCATTTCTATCTGCAGATTATTACACTGTGAGAGCAGCTCCTGTGTACTCCTGCCTACCTGGTGTATTGCAGGAGGACATGAGCAAACACTGCATGCTCTTTGGGGGGACTGGAAGCCACACAATGTGTAAGAGGAGCGCACGACCTGTGCTAACACACTGCTGCTCGGCAGGGCCTGTTAGTTTGGGCATAGCATTAACATGGTGGCACAGTTTTTGGATGAGACCTTTCATACCTTTTTGCTTGCAATGTATCACGTGGAAATGCAGGTGATCTTTATAGCCTGGTACCTTTTCACACAATTAAAAAAACAAACAAACAAACAAACAAAAAAACCACCCAGACCTGTTCTAGCTAGAATCTGAGTTTTGTACTGGTCAGAAGTGGGTCTGGCTCATTTAAATGAATGTTTTTAAAGTAGGCCTGTCTTTAAGCTGTTAGAGGGCATTTACAGCTTTGATTTGAAGCATTGAACAGCTGCCTTCCAGTGCCAAGACTTCAGCAGCTATGACAGACTGTCCTGCTAAAATATCCCTCCTTTATATTAGGAAGATGGCAGCGAGTCAATTTAAACTCATGCACTGCAGAAGCTATCACTTTGGCAGATATTCATACATTTTACTCCTGTTCCTTACATTGTTTGCGTTCTCATCTTTCTCAGAAAGCATAAACATTGGTTTAGCTTCTTTACATTTTAGTATAAATGTATTTAACATTGAGGCTTGCCCCAGATGGAACCCGTAGGCGATCGGTACGCAGAGTTGCCTTCAATTCGCAGACGTTTGTTCATAGCTCTGCTAATGTGCCTCTGTTTGGCCTTCAGCATTCCAAAAGTAGGAATGCCACTTAACCCGAGTCCTGGCTCCCTGTTACTGTTTGATCAGTAACAGTAATGCAGTAACTGCCTCGGACAAATGACTATACTAAGAACACTCCCAATTGCCCTATAATAAAACTGCTATCCTCCCTGAAAGCGAAGATGAGGATAGAAAGGGCAAGTATGATTGGAAGGTCAACAAGTTTGAGCACTGACAGAATGAAAGAGACAAATTATAACGCTGAGGACATGATGCTGAAAATATCCTGTGTCTAATCCTTGGCTTAGCTAGAGCCAAGGTGTGTTAGCTCAAGTGTCTCACTGTCCTAGTTCCACGGAAAAGGATGCAGAATCACAGCATCCTTGCAGCCTCTGGGTGGCCAATTATTTATGTGTTAAACTTCAATACTGGAGATCATTCACAGAAAGAGATTAGGAGCTACTGAGTATCATGGTGCAAGCCACTCTGTGAGAAAAGGAAACTCGGTGCCGTGTGCCAGTGAGGTTTCCAGTCTTCACTCTCCCTTTCCTGGCCTAACGCGCCTGGTGTAGTTCCCATCATGTACGGGTTCATCAAGGCTCAGAGTGCACCTGGCTCTTGCTAGACTTGCATCAGAATTTGTCTCTTAATAAGGTGCAAGGAGAAACTTTTTTCCGTGTGCCCTCAAATGAGGTAGGAAAATAAAAGCATTTTACAACTTCTGTTTCTGTCATGTTGTCCATTTGTCCCAAAGGGGACAGTCCGGCAGAGCTGGCCGCCATGCCTCATCCCACTGATACCAGAACTGGGAGAACAATCTGCTAGCTTAAGAAGCAAACTTGTGGAAGTCCCATTTTATTTGTTTTGGCTAAATCTTTTACTTGCTGTGGTAAAATAAGAATAAAAGCAAACTTTGGGGAGATTTTGCTATCTTACATTTTGCTGACCCTAAGCTCTTTTAAATCATGAGGATTTTTAAAAGGCGTTTGCCTTTTGGATTTGAAACCATTAAGATTCTGATATTTTTAGTTGTAGAGTTGTTTTATTTTTTTCTGTTGTAAACCTACAAATCAATCCATGTGTCTACACAACAGTCTTGCCTTTCCTTATGTTTCCAGGACCTGAAGTCTGAACAAAAACACTGCTGATACTGGGCTGCTGGATGGTTGTACCTGTGAAACACAGCCTATACAGGCTTTGAAGGAGCCTTATGAAGTGCCCAGACGTACACCTGAGGAGCAGAGGCATTGAGTTTCTTTTGGGAAGGGGGGTATGGAGGAAGAGGCAGCAGCTGGTGGAAACAGAAACATAATGCAAAGAAAATTTGAAAGACTAGATGTTGTTGCCTTGGTTTACCTCCTCTGCAGGATGCCAGCACCCGTGCCTGCCCAATTCGCACCCGGGGCTGGTGTCATGCCTTGCATGTTGTAAGCGAGTGCCGCGGCTGTCGGGGTACTGGCCCTCCTGGAACGAGCCTCTTGCAGTCTGCTCAGTTGCAGCTGTGTCATTCTATAAGTCATTCAGTGCTCATTGGAGTAATGGCTTGAACTTGACTGCTTTATGTTCCAGGTACTGCTTTGACCCTTGGGCTATAACGCCAGCCCAGTGATTATTCAGTTTCTTTTATGGAGTGTCTTAGCGCCAACAGGAAAGAGTGCAAGACATCCCTGCGCAGCCTGATGTCTCGAGTGCTCATCTGGGATGTACGAACATGGCAGTGCAGGGCTTGGATATAGATCTTTTGCTGTCCCATGGTAGCTGTGACTGGTTTGATAATGCAGAATTTTCTGCAGTAGCAATTAATGCCATAACCTTTGGGCTTGTTTTTTTTCTTTATTTGTTTACACGGGTAGATCATCTAAAAGCTTGATCTGTTTGTTTTATTACCCCAAAGCATGCATGAAATACTA
Source organism: Pelecanoides urinatrix (assembly GCA_013400755.1). Classification (NCBI taxonomy): domain Eukaryota; kingdom Metazoa; phylum Chordata; class Aves; order Procellariiformes; family Procellariidae; genus Pelecanoides; species Pelecanoides urinatrix. Next base: position 176,527 of record VZTQ01009137.1, read on the forward strand.
TAGTACATATCATCATTTCTAAATGTGAAGTGTCTGAACAAATGAGTTTAAAACAACATGTTGTACAGACTGTAGTTTGGGAAGTTTCATGGGGAAAATAATTCCTGCAGAGAAAAGGTCTTCGTGATCAAAGCTTACTCCAGCAGGAACTGCGGAAATCTGTGCAAAGCTGGGTCAGGTAGAGTTTAGACCTGGTTAACCAGCAGTCCCCTTCAAGCTGAAAGAGGAGCACATCCATGCTTTTGTTTACACATACAGAGATAGATTTGCTTTCTGTAGATGAATATCCAAATCTTGACGATTATAACAGAGAAATAAGATACCCTTCTTATTGCCATATTCTTACCACAAAAGTGCTAACCCAGGATATGATTTCCTAACCATCATAACTGTTGAAATCATGTTTCTGTGGCATTGGTCTTAAGAAATCTTTTCTGAATCATTTTTATTCCAGGGTATCCTGTAGACCTTGCTGTCCATTTCAAGAACACCTCCTTAAATGAGGCATTCACAGATAACTCACTGTTCCTTGTTGGACGATTCCTCCCCACAAGAAGTAGGTCTCTTTTGGGGCAGGATGGAAGCAACCGTTTTCTGAAGTCATAGAATCATAGAATGGTTTGGGTTGGAAGGGACATTTAAAGATCATCTAGTCCAGCCCCTCTGCCGTGGGCAGGGACATCTTCAACTAGATCAGGTTGGTCAAAGCCCTGACCAACCTGACTTTGAATGCTTTCAATGATGGGGCATGCACCACTTCTCTGGGCAACCTGTTCCAGTGTCTCGCCACCCTCATCATCACCATGCTTGGTCTGTTCAAGAGCTGCACTCTGATAATTCATGATACTGAGTTCAGGATACTTTTCCAGCAGTTGCAACTGAAGGAGAGACGGTGGCTGTCAGGGAATTCTGACTATGTGGTATGAAAACCTTGCAGGTCAGTTGGAGAGTTATGTGTCACACACTTCCTGTTTTGATGCACTAGTCAGGAAGAATGCAAAAGATAAAGATCAGTGGCAAAGTGTGGTTAGATGGATCAATAAACCTCAGGATGTTTCAGATTCTGGAGCAATTAAGAAACAGTGACTATACATGGGAGGCATTGGAAGAGTTAGCATTCACAGCTGTCTCCCAAAGAAACCAGCACCTGGGGACCGTTCATATGCCTGAATGTAGGTACAAAACTGAAAAGCAAAGAAACGATAGCAGAAAGCCTTAAACTGAATTGGCAAAGTCACAGAAAAGTGGATGGGGGAAGAAAGAGAAATGGGACCCCAGTACATCCTTAAAATTACTTACTGTGAAGTGAGATGTCTGTCTTTGCTGAGACTTTGCCCTTTACCGTATGGGAAGACTGAAGTAAAAAAGGCTCTTAACCTAAAATATTACATTCTTTCCCTTTGCTTTGTCCCTAGATTAACTCTTACTGATGTTCTAACTTTAAACAGATTTCTCTAGTGAAAGAAAGTGGTGACTGAGTTTTGCACTGGCTAGATTCATGTTCTGGCTGTAGATGGAGGAACGTACATTGCTTCCTGTGAAAATACCAGAGATCTAATTTGTGACTTATTAAATCGAGTGGTGGCCAATACTCAGGTTCAATATCTGTAACCATTGTATTTCTTGAAAGTTACCAGCACTTTCAAGGAGGAAAAAAACATGCTAGGGTGTTCTTTTGCTTTCAAGGAGGAAAAAAAACATGTTAGGATGTTCTTTTGCTTTCAAGGAGGAAAAAAAACATGTTAGGATGTTCTTTTGCTTTGTGAGAGGTGACTAGTTCTCAGGAGCTTTTACACTTGCTAGCCTTTGCTAGTTCGGTGGATGCTTAGGGTAATGGGTAACAGTTCAAAGGAGAGGCTCTGGAATTTTGTGACTTTTGCCGTAAGTTTTAAGAGAAGATAATTTTAGAGTAAAACAGAAGCTGCCCCTGCATTTAGCTGGGATTCAGAATGACATTGATGCGGTCGCAAAAAGGCCACAAGCTGTTGGAGTGTTGCCCATGATGTGGTTGATGTGTAGCAGCTGAACTGGCAAGACCTCATGAGGAATTTTATCTCTAAGAGTTCTTTAGTGAAACCAAAACTTACCAGAACAAAAAACTTCAAGTCCTTTTAAGCAGAGTCCTAGTTAAACTGCTTAGTAGTTTGTGAAGTGAGGTGATTGTACTAATTGGATGTTAGACAGAGGGCTGATTGAGTTCACATCTCATGGTTGGAAATCATGAGCAGTGAAAGCTTAATTCACCATGCCGTTAGCACATCACCTTCTGTTTCAGAAGTCACTGGCCTTTGTTCACATTAGACTCAAATTTATGTCTTAACGTACAGTGCTTCAAATAGCCTGGGATCTGGACGCTTCTTTCAAGGCCAAGACAGATGGAGGAATCTGGACCTCGATACTCACGAGCTGAGCAGAGCTCTGCTTGGTGTAAGAGCAGTAACTATCATGAATGTTCTCCGAACAACTACTGGCAGTGGACTGGGGAGGAGGTAGAGAGTATTCCCTGATCACTTCTTTCCTGATACAGCCCTCTGGTCACTCAGATCACAGCATGTATCATTCATATCCACTCATAAAGCAGGCAGCTCTCCGAGGGTCTGCCCATCGAGGTTTCTCACAGTCTGTGTGCTTCTTACGCCCATTGCACTGCCATTGTAAGCAGCAGCATCTGCTCTGTTGCAGGCACATCTGCATACCTTTCATTCTCCCTCTAGAGTAGGGTAGTCCTGGATCTCTCTCATACTGTTTTTCTTTGGCTCCTCTACAGTAGACAGGTGTAGGTAATTGTATTTTTTCTTTTCTGGAGTTCAGCACATGGTCTGACTTGCATGTGAAGCTGCAGACTGGCTTTATACTTTGGAAGCAAAGCACCTGTTGACTGATGATCTCTAAGTCTCCTAGTACGAAAACCATCCTGTTGCGTTGTCCTTCTGTATAGCTGCAAAATGACTCTCTTCTGCTGCTGCCTAGGCAAAGGTCCTCTAAACAAGGGGTTCCTTTCAGTTGGGGCATCAGCTGAAGAAAACACAACACTTGGCACAATTGTCTGCTCACAATGATCAAAGCAGTGGCCAGTCTGCATCTGGGACATCACTAGGAGCTGCACTCCTCTAGGAAATACCATAGGATTATACTGACCTGAACTATAAAAATCCCAGTTTATTGGTACCAGTGGTGGGCAAGAGACCATTTCCAAATAGTCTGCTGGAGCCATGCACCTAGCCTCATAATTGGGGCGCTTAGACTGCACGGTCTGCTTGGCCGCAGACTACCAAAACCCGAGTTGTCTTTGCCTCCTCCTGAGGACTCCTTCAGAGAGCATTTGCCATCCATGCCTCTGCCTGTTTGTAATTAAGTGCCAGATGGCTTAAAAACTTGTGTATGCTCCTGTAGATGCTGTTAAACATCATTATCTGCTCAGTAGCCTTACACGTGGTGGCACCTGTAGGATGAATGGAATGAAATGATAAATTTCAAGTAACAATGGTTTCAGGTATGTCGCCTTTCTTCATTGGTCCTGTTGGCAAGGAAATTAGTTCTAAGAAAAATCTGCTTTAAAAGATGAATTTGTTGTTAAGTTTTCACTTTGTGAAACGAATTTTCTGTGAACTGAAAAGAGATAGTAAGGTTGTATTTGTGTTTTGTTGGGTTTTTCAAATTTTTTTGGTCCATCTTTTCCTTGCTACTCAGCTCTTCCAGCTGAGGAAATCCACAGTAATTTTCCGTAATGCTTTTCATACCACCTTACTTTGTTGACTATTTTGTTTATTGGATTTCTTATTTAAAATCTGTTTCCTTATGGCTTTCTCTTTAATTTCCTCTTCTTTAGCAGGACTGCATGAAGGTAAGCTGAGTCCCAAAGCTATTCTATCCTAAGTTCTGGTATTTTATATATATAAAACTTCAGGGCTGACGGCAATGATACCTGGGATTATTTATGGGTTTTCATAAAAAAGAAAGAGGAAAATACAGAATTGCATGGCTTCTCCCTTCCTTCCCCTTTTCCCAACCCCCTCCCACAGAGGAGTTTAATTTTAAATGATAAATGTGGAAATTAGAGACCGTCGAGAAAATCCAATTTGGTGAGGAGTTTTAAAAATCCCATAATAAACGCAGAGTGAAATGTATGATTTAATGCGGGGCGCCAATGGCTGCTATTATGTGCTATTAGCAAATCGGGGTTGAGAGTGAATCTTTATCACTTGGTGAGTGCGGGCTAGGCCTGCCTTTGCTTCTGCTATTGATTTGTAGCCGCTTGTCATAATGACATCGGGAAGCAATGAATGGAAGATGTGCTTTTGATAGGATTGAAGGGGTGCAAAGGGGGGAGAAAAAATTCAGCAAGTTTTCTATCTCTTCTGCCTGATTAGATTTTTTTTCTTCTTTTAAGAGCTTTCACATTCCAATAAAAATGCTAAATCTGCTCTGAAGCAGAATTGTTAGGGAGTAAATAGCTAGTCACATTTAAAGGAGGAAAAGATCTGACTTTACAGCTCTGACTTTACAGCAGTGCATGAATCTAAAGAATATTTCTGCCTCCACAAAAATCACAGCAGCGGGTGGTGTGAAGGTGGTTGAGAGCTGGGTAAGAGCGCCCGCACCGATGCTCTGTGGACAGCCAGACCCAGATAGGTGGTGGCTGCCTGCGCATGAGGGGGCTCCTCAGAACGCACGGGAATTAAATCTCTGAAGTCTCTTTATTTAAGAAGAGGAGTGTGTTTCTTGATCTCTGAACCAAAAGTGTCTGAAATGAAAAACCCCGACTTTGCCTTATAGCAGCAAATAGTAAAGGTCTCCTTTGCATCTGGGAAAGAAAGATTTTTGTCACTTTAATTATAGGTGTTTTTCATCAGAAACCTAAACCAAGGTTTGATAGAAGGGAGTATAATTGCTGCACTGTTTGGAGAACGCAGCGTGCCTGTATTGGAGGGTTTTCTGGAAGATAGGCTCTTTGGAAACAAGAACAGGCTTACTACCCAGCCATGGGTCTGGAGTACATGGTGAATGAGACAAAGTCCGTGTATGCTCAGGAGTGTATCTGAGTCTACTTGTGGTGGTCCCCATGAATTTGCATTTCTGATCAGTAGATCCATGCCATTTTGATTTCCTGCCTCTCGATCATTCTGCTCTCCCTGGGAACGGGGTCCTGCGTGCATCTCGAGGAGCAGAGCTCCACTTCGAGTTCCTTCTTATGAAAGGAACACATCTTCTCTCGTTGTTGTTGTTGTTATTATTATTATTCCTCCTCCTCCTCCTCCTCCTCCTCCTCCTCCTCTGGTCGGCTGTGCTGAAGAGCTGTAGACTGAGTAAGGGTTGTGACCGTGATATTTAGGTCCTCTCTTTTGGCCTAACCAGCCCCAGCTATTCTTATTTAGGAAAACCTTCACAGTACAGCAGAATGAACCTGGTTTCCAGGGCGCACTGTCAAGAGTATGAAATGGCAGATTAGAAATCAATGCAGAGAGTCCAAGTGCCTACTTCATCATTCAGGAGAAAGAAATACAGTATTTCTGGTCTGAGCCTTGCACTCATTAAAATCACATCCTTTAAAAAACCCTTTAAATTAAAACAATGATCAGTGGGGATGGAGAGAATTTCATACAGAGGGAATTTTCCAAAGGCTGAAGGCAGTGTGCAGATTTAATGTGTTTACCATACTGCCCACTGGTCTTACTGGGCACTCCAGGTGTGTGCAGTGCTTGTGCCAGAAAAGTTTGTAATCTAATGTAACCATAACACAGCAACCATGGGAAGCTGAAAATATTTGGATAAGGGAACAGCAAGGCAGAGCTGCTGGTGTGCCGTGGGCGGCCTCTGAGCAGGGCCAGCATCCTCGGGGACGTCCTGGCCAGCAGAGGAGTCCTCCACGAGGGCGCAGGGGCAGGGCAGGTGGGCTGGGGAGGCTCAGGGCTCAGCACAGCAGCAGGCGAGACCACGGCAGCGGTGTCTGCTGGCCAGCGGCCTCAGGTGGTCCTGAGCCAGGAGGCAGGAACCGGGCAAGACGCTGTCTGGGACGGAGGTTCAGAGCCCGTCCTGTCCTCGCCGACCGGCTGCGGGTGGGCAGAGGAGCCCGCCCGGAGCAAGCGCGGATCCCCACCGCCCTGAGCACGATCCAGCTGCACAGCGGCCGCCGGCGCGGTCTGCAACCGCCCTCGCAGCAGCACTCGGCAGCGCTGCCCAGGCGAGCCGGCGTGGGGATCTCCCCGACACAGGGTCAGAGCTCCCGGCAGCAGCCGGAGCCCTCGCGCTGCGTGAACACCCTCAGCAGATCTCGGGCACCCGGCTCCAGGGACCTGTGGGGCGCAGGACAAGGTGCCTGCTGGCTCCAGCTGGCTCCCCGGCCCGTGATCCCGGGGACTGGGAGACGGAGCCAGCAGAGACTCGGAGCGTGCTTCAGAAAGGAATCAAAATTCATAGCACCGACCTGGAATGGCCGGCAGGTTGGGGGAGTTTAGACCGATAGCCTGAGAATCGGGCTGTGCGATAACTGGGAAGGCTAGAGATGTGGAGATCATTACAACCAAAACCTGAGATCAAAGACGACAAAGTAAAGCTTCTGCAGAAGGAGTGCCTTCTGGAGACAGTGCAGAGGAAGAGTAGAAAGAATCCGGCAATTACATAGATATGGGAAAACTGTGCAGCTCATTGAGTATGACATCTAACTTACAATCTAGGTGGCAAGAGGAGTGATGGAAGAGGTAGCAAGCAAAGATGAATTACATTTGTTGTATATGTATTAAGTTGATGACTGGTCTTTCAGTTGAAGAGAGTTGCACTTAAAGATGGGAGCATACAGAGAGATGTTTATATCTCCAGTATTTTATCATAGTTTAGCAAGGTCAGAGTATGATATGATTACATTTCTGATGTCTGACTTGGGGAAAAGGTATGGGGTGGCTCATCTTTTTTTGCTTATAAGTGGTTGGCTTGTTATTTATGCTTCTGATTTTCCATACAGCAGAAACTTACTAGCTAGTGGTTTGAGTTATTAATAATTATTTTTTTCTGTCTTTCCTAGCAGATTCACGCTTTTCTGTATTTGAAATGGCTATTCTTTTGGATGGAATGCGTCAATGCCTTTGTGAACTAAGATGTTGAAAGCAGTTTGTGTCCCAAGTAAAGATGGTCTTATTCCACTTGAAGGTAAAGTGTCCCTAATAATTGGATCCACCGTTTTCCATTGACTCCAACAAGACCAATGCCAGAAACTGTTCAACTTTTGGACACGTCTTTCAGCAATCAAATTCACACTTATGCAGCACAAGGCTGAGACTGTCAGCAGATGTCTGAAATCTGGTGTGCCTTCTTGCCACACCTGCAAGCTTTGACGAAGGTTTTGCTATAAAAACTGCTTGTAGCAAATGTTTCTGTGCTTGTTTGTTTCCGTTCTGGAAACAGATGCTTGATTTCCAGTGTAAACCTGTTAGGTCTTTAACCCATATGTTATCAACAAGATTTGATCCTCAAACCTTCAGATTCCAGTTCAGATTGCTTTTATGTTTATTACCTGAACAAAATGTGATTTTTCTTGTATATGTAGGCCAGTTACTGGACAGGAATATGGTGTGTTCATCTACGCTGCAGAGTGGTTTGTTTCAGAGCGGCAGAGTGCTCTCGGTGCAGGATGCAGGGATGCCTCTGAAGGTGGGAGGGGGGAATGCCAGCGCTGGATGCAGTGGCTGTGGTCGGCATAACCTGGCACCTCGAGCGGGACTGGGTTAATGGGGCTGGCATCCTTCACGCAGACAGCTCTGCTAGGAGTGACCTGGTGTAACCTGATTGAATTTAACCAGGGTGGCTGATGCCCATCTCTGCAGAAGGGGTCTGGGCTGTTCCTCAGGGTGAGCTGCGAAATGGCTAAAAACACAGAGGGCAGCGAGAGGAAGGAGGGGGAGCTGGGCACGAAGGGGGCTGGTGTTCGTTCGGCTTTGAAAGCAGCGTGTTGGAGGTGTGTTGCACCCTTCTCTCAGACTGGAAGTTTGCTTCAGCTTAGCTGTAGACTGTGTAAAGTTTGAGAATAAGACTTTTTAGCTAAGCAATTAACCATCTCTATTACTGGGTTTCCGTCATGATTGTTTCCAGCAAGACTGAGCTGCAGGTGTCTGGTCCTGACCTGCAACTTCAATGGGGGTTTCTGCACTTGCAGTTGCAGCAGACTTGGAGGAACAAGTCTCACTTAAAAAGTCACCACCCTCACCACAGATGCTCTGCTCTCTGCATTTCCCAGCTGCCCTGCAGAAAGATTTTACCCAAACCTTCTATGCTTGCTGCAACAGAACTAAAAATAAGAGCCTGCTTGCTTAGAAGTGCTTAGGCGTGCTGCGTGTCGAACCACCGCTTCTTCCACATTGCTGCAAACATAGATTTTCACTTCGCACAAAACATGCTACGTACTTTGTCCTTCTTTCTTGTTCAGAGTTAATGAGGTGAAGCTGAACGTGTTACTGAGTGCAAGCCTGGTGGAATGGATTTTAGGACAAAATAAATGCTGTTTTAAATATACAATTTTGAATTTGGAGTTGAGCTTTGATACTCTCATAGAAAGTCCATCTTTGTCCTGTACTGGATTTTACTGAGTTAAGACCACAAACTAATCTTGGGATGGAGGAATATGTTATTCGACAATGGAGTGGAGAAGGAACTAATCCCCCCCGGGTTGTGTTTTTTCTAAATTTTGTTGATGTTCCTGAAGCCTGGGCATATTACAGTAAGTAGTGGCTGAAGAATTAATGGGCAGAGCTCAGAGGAAGCAGTTGAAAATGCACAATGAATGAGGCTGGTGCATAGACCTTTGATTCACCTTCACATTGTGTGGTATAATAGGAAATACGCTAAAAGATAGGAAGGTTGCACAATTAACTGTCCAAATATAAAGAAATACCTAAATATGAGAAGTTCCCAATCAGTCAGAATCTCCTTAGATGCTTCTGCCACTGCCTCATCTAGGACCAGTCTTGCTCCCATTAAAGTTTCTCATTGCCGTCAGAGGTTGGGTGGCAGGACTGCGCTCCCCTCCTTGCTGATTCTGTCTCCCTGGCTCACCAGCACATCATCGTGGGCAGAACACGCACTCTGACACACAGCCTGGGCTTGCTCCTTGCCAGGCATCCAGCACGGGCGGCAAATAAGGCCCAGGACTCAAGGACGTAACTGAGACTTATGTGAAGGGATAGTATTGTGTGCAGACAGCCTGTCTTCATCATTTCTGAGCCCCGAGTATTCATCTGACCTGCTTTAATACTAGAAGAGCCAGCTTTATGTAATTCTAGGCTTACCTTTTTTGAGTTACACCTTCAAACCACAGTTTTGAATAATGTTGGTTTGACAGTAAAAAAGAAGTTAGATGAGAATTTAGGAAGGTTATACTTTTGAGCAGCTCTGCCATATCAGTCACTTCTAAAAATAGAAAAAACAGAAGAAATGCCCTGCCTGGTCCATCTAGTCCAGTATTCTCTCTCCAACAATGGCAGGAGAGGTGCTATCTGGGGAAAGTCCTTGAACCCATCCACTTTCAGCAGCAGATTCCCCTAGTGTGCACAGCCATTAGGTTCGGGATATTGGAAGGTGTATCCCTGCTGATTCCTTGCACTTGCTGAGTTCCTGACACTTGTGGTCTACTGGCTAGTCATTTGTTCTTCCTTCTGAGATGATGATTTTGTATCATTTTGCTTATTTATAACTTCTTCCACCTTTCCTTGGATTTTTAAAAGAATCGGGACCCCTAAGTATTTCCATTAAGTGGCTGATAAATACTCCAATTTTACTAAAGTTCTTTGTTCTTCCCTAAACCCTTATGCAATAGATCCAGGTCATAAAGAAAGCATATGACAGAGCTCAAAGTAGGATCCAAGCCTTTTGACCCTCTAGTACATGTACAAGACTGTCTGTTTTCAAAGGCAATGTGCTGTTTGCATAGTTATGTGATACAGGAGGAAAATATTTTATTGCAAGTTGTTAAAACCAGGCCAGACATAGTTGTGTTACAGTCTCATGTCTGCATTCTCTGTTCTCGGATATAAACCTGTGCTTAACGTCACAAGCTGCTATCCTTCTGGAGATAGCTACATACTTGCCACAGAAATTCAATGCAAACTCTTGATATGTCTTATGCTGCTTTTTTGCTGCAGACAAAATAGAGGGGATGACCGCCTGACCTGTTCTTGTTCAAGAGCATCTGTTGACTGTAAATCACAAAGGGTCAGACTCTTTAGGAATCCATCTCACCTCTCAAGAGCAAGTAGTTTGAGCATGCTTGTACAAACAGAACAGATTATTTCTATGGGCATGAATGAAACTGTGGGAGCCCTTTGCTAGATGGGAAGTGCTATTTTGGTCCAGTCTTTCATGGAGTTTGATAATAAGATAACAACCTGATTCTCTGCATTTATTTATGAAAGTAAATGGAGGCTAGGAATCAACTCTGGAAAGCTTTTGGTGCTAAAGTGATATTGCTTCTAGAATGGTTGCTCATGTGGTACTTCGAAAAAGATGAATCAGCAGAAGTACAAAAGGCAGCATGCCAAACTGTTTTCTGTCTTGTCCTGTTGGCTCTTAGGTGCAAATCTTATGATAGCAGTAGAGGAGGCTGATACGACAACAGCTTTCAAATATGAAGAAGCTGCTGCCAAGGGGAAGGGAATAATCTGTTTTCTATGTTTAAGAATTAATGGCTTAAATAGCAACTAAGTTAGATCAGCAGCCCTGAACCTGAAGTCTGTGGACCCCTGGGGTTCTTTTGAAAGCTCTCTTGTCCTTCTGTCTGTGTTAGCAGACATGTGCATTCTCCAGTTAAGTGTAACTGTTCATATTGTGAACAGTTTCATATGTAGATTTTGGTTGTCACCTTCAGGAACAAGGCTGAACGTATACTGACAAGTTCCTGAGCAACTTGATCTGATTAGACCTGCTTTGAGGAGGGGGTTGGACTAGATGACCTCTGGAGGTCCCTTCCACCCTAAATCATTCTGTGATTTTGTATTACATGTTTTCTGGGAGCTCAGAGACATCTTTTTGCAAGGTGGCAGGCAGAGGCCAATTTTGGGCCTTCTTTGTCCCTGCTGATTGCAGGGTGGTTGGACTAGATGACCTTTAAAGGTCCCTTCCAACCCAAACCCCTCTATGATTTTATGATTTGTATGTTTTGCCCCAAGGGTACTGGGGTTATGTGGCCCATGGCATGACTTTGAGCAGTCTGATGCAAGTTGCATTAACTTATAATGACTATTTAGGTCCCTGTAAGCTGAGACTTATTAATTGTGCTAACCCCTTCCTTTGTTCCGTGACAAGGGCAAAGTAGCACAAGTCTAGCTTGACCTTGTATGTAGGACTACATGTAAAATAAACCAAGGCTTAAGACAAAAGACACTAGTGAAACCTGGGCATCTTTAAATTTAAAGAATTATTTGGGGTAGTAAAGGGCGGACTTTGGTTATTTCTGTAATAGGCATCAATGTAATTCCAATTCCAAAGAAGAACTGTAAATGTAAATGTTGCAGGGAGAAATCAGCACATGGAATTTCTTTTCTGGCAGCTAGGTGAGGAGGAGAAGGAAGAACAGTTATTGCACCATCATCTTTAGTCCTTGAAGGGACCCTGAATTACCTGTTATATTACTGTTCCCCGCTGGTCTTGCTCTAGCCAAAAGGAGAGGAAGCTGCACTGTCAATACAAGGGGGCAGCTGAAGCTTTAGACGTTTCCTCTCACCTTATGTTTGCTTTACCCCTCGTGTTCCTTTGCTTTGTGTTTCATGAGTCTGGCATAAGCCTGGACACAGAAACCTCTAAAACCGCAGTGGCAAGGCAAAACAATGGCATACCAAACCATAGCATAATTTTGGTAAGACTTTGTCAGGAGACTGAAGCTTTGCATTACCTGAACTATTTTTTTCCCTCTGTCTCTCTTTTATAAGCTTTTCTTTGGTTTAAAAAGGAGAAGGGGAGAGCGAACTTTAACAGTAGCTTCTAAAATTGTCTCTCTTCTTTCAATAAGTACAGTTGATATATCTTTGATAGCTCCTAAAAGCATGTTGATCATTTTCAATTTGGAAGCTTTTATATAATAACACTGTGTTTGTTATAGAAGACAAGTTTGGGGATGTTTATCAAGTTACTGTCTGTTAGAAAAGGGTCTTATAGGTTCCCTGTTATGCTGGGGTCCAAAGCTCTGTCCCACTGCATGTGAACTACTCCACCCACCAGCACCAGCTAGGGCTCTGGTTCCAAACATGACTATCTGAAGCTCTGCTCAGAGTTTCTCAAAGTTCTCAGCAAAGATGAAAACTCTCGGACAATAGGAATATAGGAAAATGATGGACTGGGATAAATCAGGAGTTGATTTAATCATGAACTTTCTAACAAGATGCAGAAAAATTCCTCTGCAGGCAGTTACAAGGCAGCCTGTCCACTGCCAAATGTTCTTTCTAATTCTCTCATTAAAAAAAAAAAACCAACACTATCTTACATCATAAAGCACAAGTGCCTTTGCAGCAATGCCATCCAAGGACTAATCGGGTCTTGCAGTTGTGCATTTTTCTGGTTAGCTCATTTCTGTCCTCACAATGTAAACATTTAAATATTCATGGTCTTTGCTGTAGACCCCTTCTTCAGAAACTAAGGGTGCCGTTTCTGGAGCTGTTTAAACCTAGATAACTGACCATGCTAAAAGGGAGGGTTCCATCCCTCCCATCTTCCCTTCCCAGCCTTGAAATTTGTCCTTGCCCCTCCCTTGTATTGGCACTCGTGCTCCGTCAGCTGCCCCACGAGCCAGATCAGAGGCAGTCCAGGTGAGAACTGATGTGGGGTAATGTCACGTGGGAGATGACAGGACATCCCCCTCCTCCTCCGTGGAAGTTATCCAGGCATATTAGATTAAACCCATGGTAAAACCACAGCGTGATACTTGATGAAGGGTGCAGGATGCTCAGTATTCACTGCTTTGGGATGGAGGGACGGCAAGGTGGACTCTCAACTATTTTCAGTGATCAAGGATTGTGGTGTTAAAGCTAGCAGGCAGCATGACAGCCATACATCATGTTAGCAAACAGAGCGCTCGCCCCTGTGTGCTCTGTTGGGAGGCAATGGTTCTGTGGGACACGTGCCAGGCACTTCGCAAGCATCCTGTGCCCATATATCTGGCCAGGCAGGCAGGAGGAGTGTGTTAAGCACTAGCCTCACTCGCAGGCTTCTGGGATGACAAATATTCCCTAAAGCAGTCCATTAAAGTAAAATAAACCCATCTTAATGTACATAGGGAACATATATAACAAAATACATGAAGCATGTATGTATATTTGCTGCATTTAAAACCTGAATTTGTGAGAATGGCATAGCATCTGCTTTGTGTAAGGTACATTCAAAGCTCAGTGGGAGACAGTGTTCCTTGAGACAATTTGTTGTTTTCTGAAATATGTTCATATTCTGAGTTAGGTATGTAAGATCTATTTCTGCATCAGCACTGGTGTGGCCAGCAGGAGCAGGGAGGGGATCGTGCCCCTGGACTGGGCACTGGGGAGGCCGCACCTCGAATCCTGGGTTCAGTTTTGGGCCCCTCACGACAAGAAGGACATTGAGGGGCTGGAGCGTGTCCAGAGAAGGGCAACGGAGCTGGGGAAGGGCCTGGAGCACAAGTCTGATGAGGAGCGGCTGAGGGAACTGGGGGTGTTCAGCCTGGAGAAGAGGAGGCTGAGGGGAGACCTCATCGCGCTCTGCAACTGCCTGAAGGGAGGTTGGAGCGAGGGGGGGTCGGTCTCTTCTCCCAAGGAACAGCGATAGGACGAGAGGAAACGGCCTCAAGTTGTGCCAGGGGAGGTTTAGATTGGATATTAAGAAAAATTTCTTTCCTGAAAGAGTGGCCAGGCCTTGGCACAGGCTGCCCAGGGCAGTGGTGGAGTCCCCATCCCTGGAGGGATTTAAAAGACGTGTAGATGAGGCGCTTGGGGACATGGTTTAGTGGCCATGGGGGGGTTGGGTTGACGGTTGGACTTGATGATCTTAGAGGTCCTTTCCAACCTTAATGATTCTATGATTCTATGATACAGGACAACAAATTATTTGTTTTCATGGAGATGTGATCCAGCTGGTCTGTTGAGCCTTTGGAGCGTGCACTTTATGTTGCTCAAGACTAGGTAACTTTTCTAATCATGAAGACATGTGAGAAAGTTTTAGATTTTAGAGGCTGACTGTCCTCTTACCATACTCCCAGGGCAGTTTTGCCCCACACCTCCACAGCCTTTGGAGCAGCTGGTCTTTAACTGAGTCTACACAGCTCATCCTCCATTCATGAAGTCCTGGCTCCAGACCATGGATGACAAACAGGCTTTGCATGTGTATGTGGCTAGGAAAGATGTACTTGGGAAATTTGCAGTGACTTAGATGTAACCTTCTGAATACCTGTGAGGGAATGCCGCGTTCACTCGGTGCTGATTGAAATAGGCTAGGCTCAGCATTATGCTGTGTTCATATGGCAGTTGTCATTACCTTACTCCTAGGGTTTCCTGGCCTGAGTGATGCAGATTACCTGCCTTGCTAATGCTGAGCATCATATAGAGATCTGCAAAATGCTTATTGGAGTAGCAATAAGCACACCTTTAAATATCACCTCTTTATGATTCGACCTGTACATCTGATGCTTGCTTGAGCATGCTGCTATTTAATCCATACTTAGCTGGAATTCCTCATCCTCCTTCCTGCAGGTCATAATGCTAGCAAGTGGGAATATGCTAATAAAATGTAAAAAAAAAAAGTCTGATTCTGCAGCGTTCTCTCTAAACGTTCACAAAATTGCCCTGACTTCGCCGTCTCTCCCTAGTGCCTATAGGAGGCAGATGAATGTACCTGGCACCTCACAGTCCTGGCTCTGAATAGCTATTGCCACGGAGGCTGTCCATCCACGTGCCAGACACTTAGTGGCACAGGGCATGTGTCTTGCAAGTATGACAGCAAATGGGAAGAGCTCTCGAAAAGTCAGGTCCTGAAGTGATGAGCTCTGCACACCTTATTCCCAGTGCAGGACCCCCTTCAGTTCAGATGCAGTCTGTCCTGAAATGTCGAAAGCAAAGCTTGTCTCTGTGTTTGTGAAGAAGCAATCTCCTCCTGACGGAGACCTGCTTGATGGAACTGCTTGTGCACAAGCAGAGCTTCAGAAGCAGACATCTTGCAGCCTGTTTGCTAGAGCTGGGCAGCACTTTCTCTGCCTGTTAGCAAGGTTAAAATGCTTTGTTTATTGAGATAGTGTTGCATAATTGTAAGGACCTTCTTAGGTCCTTAGGAAAAGGATTAGGAAAAGGAAATCACTTAGGAAAGGGATTCAAAGTGCTAAGTGTTACCATCAGATCTGTAGGGTAAGGGGACAAACACAGTGGGAATGTTCTCCATGTCCTGAAAAAGAAAGTAAGGTGGATGCTTTGGGGCCCAGGGAACTGGTAACTTTGCTGCAATCAAGGTGGGTGCCAGTGAGGCTTCAAGCGGGGATGTGATGGGGAGAAGAGAGTACAAAAGAAGTACTAGTAATCTGCCCATCGTGCTGGTCTGAAAGTAGGATGGTGTTACTCCATCCACACCTAGGAAACAGGGAAAGCTGCAGCCGTGTCCAAGGTGACATAGCTACAGCAGACAAGTGGAAGTAAGGAATGAGATCGGCTATAGGAGTCAGCATTAGAAACAGGTATCAATGTTGAAGCGTGACAGTGGCAGACAGGGAAGGGAGAACAGGAGCTTCAGGTTCAGCAGTGCTTATTTTTTGAGCAACGGAAACCCCACTGAAACGCCTGGGTGGAAGGATGAGAGTCAGTCATGGAGAAGGATCTCTGGACTTACGAGTGCTGAAGGGTGCCTGGAGACAGGAGATAAAGACTGAAGGAGCAAAGGACCAAAGAAGGAATACAGACTCGAAAAGTGTGTCAAATCCTGGATCAGTGAGTTATGTCATGAATTGATGTGTCCTGATGGCCCAGTGGGGTTGAGCTAGAAGGAGATGAGCACAGTACTGAGTCCTTCAACAAAAGAGATGAGGACAGGTCAAGAACAGACCTTTGTATCCTGCAAACAGCTTGTCTGTGAAATGGAGGCAAAGCCTTTGCTACAAGTAACCCTAACCATGTTGCAGCATCTTCCGTGATTTTAGGATTGCAGGGAAGGAGAGTGACATAGTAATACTTGGTAAAATCACAGTGGTAAAGAAACCTGTTGGGGGGCTGAAAAATGACGTGGTGTGCTGGTATGGAGAGAGATGAGAACTGGACTGCAAGAAGGGAGAATGTAGTATGGAGAGAAGAACGGTGAAGCTCAACTGTTCATGTCTTAGTTTGGGCATCATGCTTAAGGATTCTTGCAGCGCTCAGTAACTGGTGACGCTGGTGTAGATAGCAATGGCTCCACCAGCACGGGAGGAGCAGTATTTGACTGGGTGTAGTGCTCTCTGGGAGATACCACACTTTCCTGTAGAGACCCCTGGAGATAATAGGCTCTGGGCTCTCAGGAGAGGGACCATTCAAACAGTTCATCTGGAACTAATGGGTTTTGTGCCTTTGATTGGACTGTGCTTTTCTATATACCTCCTGTGTCAGCCTAAAATTCTGGTGAGATCCAAACTACGCCATAATCATTTCCACACAAGACAACACAGGTTGCTATTTAAGCCAAAATGTAGTCTGATATACCTTCCCTGGCAAATAAGCTTGAATAATTACTGCATTTTAACAGTAAAAAAGTATCTGTCTTAATTACTTTTCAGAGGATTAAAATCTACCACCTTGTCTAAGTGCAGAAAGAACAGCTGGCAAAATGAGGTTTCTCTCTACATCCTAAATGGAATCTGTCTTCACCAACCCCAGTTAGTTCTTAGCTTGCTTATTCCTGTGTTAATTAAAGATGGCCCTTCATAGGGACTTAAAATTGAGGAGAAAAAGAAGGTAGCAGCTATGCTCGCTGTCCTGTCTCTGTGCAGTTCCTCCCCTCCTTGTCTAAGCGGACACCACTTTGGCTTGCTGCCTTGGGAGGATGATAGTCACTGCAGTGACTGTCTGAAGAATGGGATTTGTGATGAATGGGATTTTTCAAGTGGGTCTAAGTCCTGCTGGCTTGCAAAGAGACTGAATTCTAAAGGGAACTTCAGCCATCCTACCAGACTTGAAATTGTGGGAAGAACTATAGGGATCAGCTTTGACATGACCAAAGGTGTCAGCTCATCCTACATTAGAAATAATTTCTAGGCCTTGGGTTGGCTTCACAAAAATAAAAAATAATCTGGAGAGACTTTCACCTGCGCCAGTAATAAAACAGCACTGCCCCACCAAATTACTGTGACTCATGTCTGTATTCTGTAGAAAAATGAGACCTGTCCTTTTCACACAGGAAAAAATGCCCACTTTTATTGTCAATCACAGTTTCCCCCAGTGCCTGCAAACAAAAAGGTGTTCCTGTCCTTGTGGGCTACAGTCTATTTGTTCCTCTTTTACAGCCTCTGAAAATCTTAGTTGTCCTTGGTAAATGTTCTATGTCTGTGAAGGAGAGAGCTGCTTTTCTCCAAACTTGAGTCAGGCTGGAGCCCTTGAGTCAATCCAGAGGATTGTTCAGAACAGGAAAGCTGATGCCTGGGTATCTACGTCTTTTCTTTTGGGGAGGGAAGGAAAGGGCTTTGCAGAGAGAGGAATTTCAGTCTGAATCACAAACTATAATTTTGTTTGAAATGGAGGAGTAGATGCAGTCAAAAACTGAAGAGGGAAGTGCCTTGAACTCTTTGAAAATTCCTGAACTTCCTATTAATAGATGTCTGTTTAAAATAATGTGAAAAATTAAATCTCTCTAAGGCATTGAATCATGTGCGTTCCCACGAGTGCTCAGCATGTGTCTGCCCTCCACATATCTCATCAGATATTATCCCTCCCATATTGGCTCCAGGCTTACATTGCAGCAGGAACCTTGGTGGGTCCTGCAGCATCTCAGCTTTGGAGATTCATAGCTGGCTTGGTGATTTTATAAAACATTTGTGTTCTCCATACTTTATTAGTCACTGACAGACTCATTGTTTATAACATACTTCTCAGCAAGCTGTTTGCAACTCATCGCCCTGCTTGCTTTATAGTCTATAAATATTTAATTTTTTAATAAACTGCTTATATGTAATATCAAATGACTGATGCACTTCTTTCCCCTCTTCAGCAGTGCTACTATTTGCAAAACAATTCTTTTGTTTTTTTGAATAGCAATATGTTCTATAAATGCTTGAATTTCCTTTTTCTAAATAGCAATTTCTTCAGGGTATTTGGTAAATTGACAGGCAGAGCAATGGTTCCTGTAGTGTTATAAGAGCTGCCCCTTCCTACAGCCTCTGTGGAGAGAATCACTTCAAAATGGTCACAGACTTGTAATCAGAAAATCTTTGGGACACTGGAGGTAATATTTCACACCTGTGCATGTTGAAAAGCATCAGTAGCCTGTACAGGCCAGGACACCTTTGCAGAAGCCGTGTCAGAGCACGTTCAGCGTTGTGCAGAGCAGGGTGCCCAGCCTTTCAGTATGGGTATCGTAGAGTGAGCATCACTGCCTCTTGCTGCATGCTGCATCACCACCTCCTCTGCCTCACCCAGGGACCTGTTGCATATACGGCACACTCCATGCTCATCTTCTCAGCTGTAGCCTCCTTCCTGCTCCTCTTCGGGAGCACTTGTAAAAAGAGTGACTCTGAGTAGGCTTTTGGTCCTAAGCTGCTTGACCCCATCTTCCCTGGGGGTTTCTCTCACCCAGGAGCAGGCAGCAGGCTGTTCCCAGCCTCTCCTTCCTTTAGCCCTCCTCCTGTAGTCTTGGATGCTCTCCTGCATGTGACGGGAGTAGGAACCTTGAGGACTGCAGGAAAAGTGTCAGCCAGGTGAGGCCACCACTACAGCCATTGATCTGGTTTGCAGCCTGCTCCACGTCTTGGTCAGAAAACCCTCCCAGGCTGTGGCAACAAGCTCTGGTCAGGGTGGACGGGCTGCCCTGGCTGCACTGAGACCCACGGGCAGAGGGGAAACTGCCCTGCCATGCTCTGCGGTTAGGGTTGTCCGTCGGTGCAGGCACAGGAAGGGGGCTATGAGACTGCACCACCACCTCTGTGCCTCATAGCCTGCCTTTCAGTCCTTATCTTACCCTCCACCTTAGGGCAGATTCATGTTTAGGCTCCTGCCCTGTTATCCCCTTCCCTTCCCTAACGAGTAAGGCTCACGGCATGCAAAGGCACTGTTCAGGATTGAGGTCCCTGCTGTGCTGCCAGGGCAAAACCAGTCAGGGGAAGGATTCAACACCTAGAACAATGACAAGGGCATGGCACATGCATGGCCTTTCTGTGGAGTCATTTTGTGTTTGTTTTAGTTATTCCATATTCCCAGGCTCCATTTGGTCTTTGACAGACAACCTCTGCAGTAAGCTGCTTTGAGGCTGGAGACCAGAAAGACGGGGCAGGGTCGGGCGGCACCTTCTGGGTTGCTGTTTCACAAGGTCCAGACCAGCAGTGCCACTGTTCTGGGGTCAAGAAGCAATCAGTTAGGGTGGACAAGGTGGAGGTGATCTGCTCAGATCACTCCAGTTGACCATGGCTGCTCAGTTCCTTACAGTAGACCGGCTTTGGGCTGCTTGCTTGGGTCTAGGTTGATTTTAGCACAAGTTCCCTTTCATCAGGACAGCAATGTCTTAGCCATGCCTTTGAGAGGGCTGTGTGGTCGTGGACGGGATATTCACATCTAACTTCTCAGTTAGGTTGACGATTGGGTTATCCCTTGTGTCCTCAATTTTTGCACACTGTTTGAAACTGCGAGCAGAGGGAGCTTGGATTTAGGATTATTGCCCAGAGGCGGTACTGCTGTCCTGGTTTTGATCAGAACTCTTGCCTTCTACTCAGTCTCCTGGGTGACTTTGCAGAAGGGCGTGTGCGTGTGCGTGACAGGGATGCATCTGTTGAGATGCAGGAAGGAACGGGAGGCAGATGACAGCTAGATGGGCCTGCGGTTAGGAGTCCTGAAGCAGCACTGGGCAGCAGCTTCCCTCTTTGCTACGGGTCACTGCATCCTCTGCACATTGGTCATTAGACAGATACAGACTAGGGCATAATCCTCCTGTTTGGGGCTCTCCAGTGCTCCCTCTGTGGTGGGGCCTGCCTAAGGAGACCTGGTTACTGTCTGCTTAGAGGTCCACAGCCTCCTTTGGGCAGGTTCTCATGCCACCTCCATGTCTGTGATGAACGGCATACCTTTAGAGGTAGCAGAGCCACCCCACTCTGACAGCTGAGGATCGGCTCAGGAGCGTTTCTAGAGCCGCAGGTAAAGTCTGTGCATGCCCACAGCATGAGAGAAGAGGAGAGCTCCTCTCACAATGTGTCGCATCTGCAATAGTCTTTCCTCTCCGTCCTGCCTCTCCCTTTTCGGGCAGAGAGGAGAGCGATGCTCCCTCCCTGGAGACCAGGTCTGGCTGCAGCTTGAGCCTTACCCACAACCAAGAGGCTGAGGAGGCTGTGAAGGCAGAGCCGTTCAGGATCAGTGCAGGGCAAGCACACAAGGCACAGACCTTCCGAAAGCTGATGTCAAACACAACTGAAGTGAGGATGTTGCTGTTTGCTGCTGGTCCACTGTATCTTACTTTGTTCACCCCTTGCTGATGTATGTAGGTGCAAACCCCTGGCCCAGAAGAGCATTCTTAGCAGAACAGAGTAGCCAAGATGTCCTGTTTCCACACACACGTATTTTTGTACTTGTAATATCCAGTGGTACCATTCACTGCTCTGAGAAAAATGGGTGAAGGCGGATCTGGCCAGCTCCTGGCTCTCTGTCCCCCCAGCAGCCTCCCTGATGGCACAAGTGGCCAGGAGCTGCTCTGCCCCAGGTCCAGCTGCAGCTGAGCCCCGTGTCCCGCAGTCCCGTGGTGGGACGCAGAGCCGGCAGGGCAGGGACCCGCTGGGCTCTGTCCCTTGGGCAGCGCACGCAAGCCTGGCATCAGCCAGCGCCAGCGTCTGAGTGCCAGCGCGCTGCCGTGTTGTCACTCCACCCTCGAGGCTGTCGTCAGCCCCCTCCTTTGCCACTGAGCTGTGGCACTTAACACATTGTCCCTCCAGTTCCTCTTCTGCCCCCTTCCCACCACACACTGCACCAAGATTTCAGAAAACCGGGAATCATCCAGGCATCCAGCTCCCAGCGCTCCGAGTCTCCAGGCAGCGAGCGTGCCTGGTGCCCTGGCTTAAGTATGCGTGATGATAAATAAGTAAATCATGCAGTGGGCTGCGCTATTCCCTAATGAGCCTGTTTGTCCCAAGCACAGTGCAAAAAACCCTCTTCTCCTTGGCGATAACCTTTCTGCGTATTAACATTATGCATGTATTCATGTGACTTCCTCTGCCTCACCACCACCTCTTCAACTCATTTAAATAAAAATAATTTATGTGGACATTCCTTCAGTTAGGATTCCCCCCCCAATATTTCGTTGATGCTATGCACCCAAATGGGGTCGTTATGCTTTCGCATATCATTAGGGCTTTATAAAGAACAACAGCGACATCTGCATGTGCCGCAGCGCTACAGAGATGGGGGGAAAAATATGGAAAACAAACCCCAAATGAGCTCCAAGCTCGTCTGGCTCTGTCTTTCCTCAGTGCCTTTGCCACCACCATGGACACAAGTAATTGTACAGTGTAATCACATCACGGCTCATCTGAATATTCATAACCAAGACAAAGGCTTGGAGGAGAAGAAAAGTGGGGGAGGGAAAGGAGGAGAATTTAAATACAAAACAGCATTTCATTTTGAAGCAAAGTTCCGCATTCAGCTCAAGAGATTGTCTTGATACCGATATTGTCTGTCTGTCTGCCGTCCGAAAGCGGTGGGCAGTGGTAGCATCGCACACGTAGCCCCCTCCGTGGAGAAAGAAAATAAAGCACAACAACAAACAGCGACAGAACTGCCCCCAGCAAAAGTGGTATTTGAGGAGTCACCAACGGTGGCTAACCAGCTGCTGTTTTTCCAGGAAAGAAACAGTCTATTGAGGGAGCTTTATAAAGACCCCAATTAATATGTTGTGCATGTATAAGATCTACAAAGAGCCCACTGTGTTCCTCCCCCCGCAACCACAACCTTCTCTTCCTGATCGGTGCCAGTGGAGAAGGATCTGAGCTACCAAATAATTGATTAATCACTTCAGCGGTGACAACACCCCTCTCTAAAATAGAGAAGAAAAACAAACACAAAAAGAGGCAACTGTTCGCTAATTAGTGTGTAAATTACCACTGGTTCCATCCTTCTTTGTACCTTTAAAAAGGAAAAGAAAAGAGAAAGAGAAATATAATCCCCATCTTAATGTATATGTTGTCTTCATTTCTTTCGTATTACTCTGATATCCTTTACTAGTATTAACCCACAAGTGTGGTGGTTGTCGAAGCTGTGGCTGGCTCTGCCAGTTCGTTCCCCAAAGAGCTCCTACTTCCATTCCACTGGAGCTTATATTCCTTTAAATGTCTAGCGCAGCATCATTTCCCCCTTTCTAATACATCACTCTGCTGGAATTAGAAGAATCCAAGGTTATATCCAACTTCAAAGGTTTCCAAGTCATCAGGATTTTAGTAAAAGTAGAAGACAGATCATGGAATAAGTCCCTGGCTTTTGAAGATAGGCATCACAGGGACCTTCCTCCCTCTGTCTCTTTCTCGCTCTCCCTCTCTCTCCCCCCAACTTTGTACCTCTCCAGCTCTGAACGTCCCGCGCTAGCGCGGTTTAATGATATGCAAATGAAATATGCATAAAACCATTCTACTGTATGATGATTAAACACTGGAGACATTAACAGCCGGCGCTTCACTGTTTGACTATAATAATCTTTCCCGAGCATCCACTTTGATTGCGGAGTTATGGAAAACCATAGCAGTTGGCAGAGAGAGAGTAAGAGAGAGACAGAGAGAAGGAAGGGAGATGCAGGGACGCATCACCCATCTCTGCATTTATCCCACTCCAGGAGACGTTTCCCCCCCTTTGTACTGCGTTCCTACTGCTGTCTTTTGTAATCCATCCATGCGGTCGCACCAGGGCGATTAACGGGAAAAAAAACCTCTTTTCTCTTAATGTTTCAAAGCTCATTAGCCAAACGATTATTCCTCATTAACAGCGAAAGCTCATTCATTAAAAGAAAAAATATGCCCAAAAGATGCCAGCGCTGTTAATCCCGAGCCCTGTAGCTGGGCTGTAAATCCCATGCTAGTATTTTCCTTGCAGAAGGGAAGCGCGCCAATCCACAAAAAAAAAAAAACAAGCAAAAAGAAAACATTTTGTGTGTTTTGTAAAATCCGCGAGAGGCAATTAATATTCCCGTTGTATGACTTTATTTTTTGTCTCTCCCTTTTGTTTCCAGTGCCCTTCCCTGGCTCAGCGCCTGGTGCCAACAGAACACCTTGCAGGATCCTCAGCAGCGCAGACAACGTAAGTAGCCAGCTGTCCCTTGACGCCCTCTTCCAAAAGCCCCAAGCCCTCCGGACCCTGCAGAGTGCCTGTGCGGCTCTTTCCCTTGCTCACCCCTCCGGAGTGCCACCTGGGTTTCACAAGTAGCACCTTCCAAATCTCTCTGTCTTCAAGTTTGTGCATGTCTGTGTGGCATCCCTCCTCCTCCTTCACTCCCATAGTGGATCTTGTAAAGGGCTTCAGATCGGCCCCATTCATCTCCCTGGTGATAGCAGTGAATGTAGATAAATCTCTGACTGCCTGCTTGCTGCTGGAGTATGATTTTTATTTTGCCTTCGGTGTATACCTAGGTCAAAAAGTGGGATGTATACTGACGTTGGGTGTGTGTCTGTGTCTGTGTCTTTCTCACTCTGTGTCTTTCTCTCTCGCCCAAGCACACAAACATACATCTCTCTGCATGTGTTTGTATGTATATTACATGCGTGCACACAAATATATATCCACACACAGACATATGTGTGTATACACAGAGGTATACACACATCTCCGTCATACACACCCCCACACTCACACATCTAATCTGCAATTATCTGAGGCATTGTGTGCATATGTGTATGTGTGTCCATACGCACTCTGTTCTGTGTGCGTATGTGCATACACAGGCATCTCTCGCTACACCGATAAACATTCCCTCTCCTCCCAGCAGAGGCTGTATGCAGCTGTGATCCTGCCCTATAAGAGCGATATTCCTTCCTTCCTTCGGCGTGCTATTAGGAGACCTTCATGCTCCCTTCTCGGAGTCTCTCCCAAGCTGCAGAACTGGCATCTTTCCCTGAGGTTGTCCGAATGGCAAATGGCATCGTCTGTAGCTTGCATTCTTGCAGCTTCTTATGGCATTTCTCTCTCGATGTCAGCTACTCCCTTTTGTTTGTTGTTGACTGGGCTGGGTGTGGTTGGGGTTTTTTTTTGGAGGTAATTGTAAATGAACCTGAATGGCAAACACGCCAACAGCTTGCAAAAAAAAAAAAAGAAAAAAAAAAGAAAGAAAGCCCCACACAAATGCCTTCTGCTGCGACAGATGCCCGTGTTGCCCCTGGCATGGAGAACGGGCACAAGGGGTTTGTTGTTGAGGTTTTTTCTGTTGCTGTTTTTATTGTTCGCATTTCCCTTTTCCCTTTATTTTTAAAGACTCCAAGATGCCGGCCTCGGCTTGGAACGGAGCGGTGTCATGGCGGAGACGACGGCCTTTGTCTCACAGGGTGTGAAAGCATCCGTTGTGCTGGCTCCACTGCGGCAGAATGACGTTTAAAGGGGGGAAAAAGTGCTGAAAGTCCGAGTTGTGCGGTGCTGGCGGGGGAGCCCCTGGCCCCGCAGCGGCGTGCGTCCGAGGAAGGGCTTGCAGCGGAGGAGCCTAGTCTGTAATCCTGGCACTCGCGCCTCCGGTCGCTGCCTGCCGTTTGCTCCTGGGGGTCTGGATAATCTCCCTTGGCTTTACCGCACTGTCTGGCCCGCGCACAGGGCCCCCGTAACATATACCCGCTGCCGCGATCGCAGGGAGCTGTGGCGTTGCCACTGAATGGATGGCACTGTGCCAACTCCGCTGCCATCCGCCCTTGCAGCTCTTTTCCTCCCTCCTCCCTCCCGCTCTCCCCTCCTCCTCCTCCTCCCGTCGACTTGACGTTAATTAACACACGGGTTAATTGATTTTAAAAGCTGAAGAATTACAGTTAACTTTTCCCACAGGGTACGGA
This sequence comes from Pelecanoides urinatrix, assembly GCA_013400755.1. Taxonomy (NCBI): domain Eukaryota; kingdom Metazoa; phylum Chordata; class Aves; order Procellariiformes; family Procellariidae; genus Pelecanoides; species Pelecanoides urinatrix. The sequence continues at coordinate 201,680 of VZTQ01009137.1, forward strand.
CGCCAGCCGCTTGGCACGGTTCTGCCGCTCATGCTGGTGCAGGGGGGCAGGGAAGAGCCCGCAGCAAAACCAGCGACTGCGGAGGGATGGACGGACGGACGGCCGCCTGTTGGAGTGTGGCTGGGGGCGGCTGACGCGCTCCTGCCTCGTCCTCCCGACGTGTCACCGCTATATTTTGCTATAAACAATCAAAGCAACCCCTCCCCTTGCCTCTCCCACCCACCCTCCTTTCAGAAAGGCGAGCTCTGTCAAAGTTTAAGCAGGGAAGCCGTCCCCCCAAAGGCTTATCACAGCACGTAACTGACCACCCTCTGTGGGGTCTCGCACTGCAGGGCTCCCCAACCCGAGCACCCTGCAACTGCTGAGGTGAGGCATCGGAGGACTGTTGTCTGTTATAGGCTGGTCCTGTCTTCCAGGGCTCTTTTTCGTTTCCTTAATTGGCTCTGATACGTAGCTCAGGGTGAAGCATCTCAACCAGGGGAAAGTTAGTTCGTTGTAATTACGAGAGAAATAAACCATCTGAGGGCTTTGTTTTTTTGCTTTTGCTCTCCCTCGCACCAATCTCTGCCGCAAGTGAGGGTGAGTGACAGTGCGGCTGGGAGGAGACGCAGCAATGCTGGGAACTTGCAGCTTTCACCTTCTCGTGCTTTCATTTTATTTCATTTTGTTTTTTAAAAGCATGAAGCAAGTGAAGCGACGAGAGGAATCCATTATGCAAATCAGGTCACATTTGCATAATGTCTCATGACTGGAATATGCAAATGAGTTGTATAATTTATGAGTGCCAGTGTCTGTCTAAAAGTGTTTCCCAGAATTCATAAAAAGTGAGATGCGGGGAGGGCAGCTGGGCTGGCTGCCCTGCCAGGAGGGCTCTGCGATTTCTTTTCAAAGTCTTTCTTGAGATCAGCAGCTCAAACGCTCATTAAGGAGAAACAAGTCCCCCCTTCCACCCTGTCCCCCTCAGTTTATTTTCCGCTTCTCCCTCTGCCAAGCCCCCACCTGCTCCCTTCGAACTTCTCCAGGAGGCATTTGGCTGGTGCAGGGGGGCCGGGACTGCGATGGCCGGGCAGTCCCGTGCAGGCTGGCTCAGCCTGGGTCTCACTCTGGATGTCTCTGGGGTCTTACCAGCAGCCGAGACCCTGCTTTTCAGGCAAGTGAGCTCCATGGGTGCAGTGTGCACCAAGGAGCTGCGTTGAGACGCCTGCCTCCGTCAGGCGTGGTGGGATTATGCTTGTTTGCGATGCGCCACGTCTAACTTGTGCTCTGAGCCAGAGACCCGGGCTGACCTTTGGAAGAGCTGCAAGGTCAGTGCAGGGGTGGCAATGCCAGCGGAAGGAGACCTTGAGTTTCCTGCCCAGAGCCAGCAGTGTTCAGCTTCAGCACTGAAAAGGTCTCTGAAATATCTGGAAACGCTGGACAGATATCAAGGCTCTTTTTCTTTTCCCTTTGGTGTTTTTTTCTTTCCTCTTCTCTGCATGTTTGGAGATCCCGGGAGCATCAGGAGAATGCAGGTAGGCTATTTCACACGGGGACACCACTGCTCTGAGCTGTCTGCACAGGGAGAGAGTAAATGATAACAGACACCGGCACGTGGAAAGCTGTGGTGTTGCTGTGACTGCAGCGTGGCTCTGCTGCGTGGATCACAGCCTGCCCACTCCAGGCAGTGTCCAGTGAGAAGCAGCAGGGTGGGTGAGCCCAGGGGTCGGGGCAGCTCAGCGTCAGCCTTCCTCATCTCTGGGAGGTTCCTGAAAGGGCTTTTGGGCAAGAAAGTGTGATTTGCTTTTCTTGAGAATATGCATTTCAATTGTAAAAAACATATGTGTTTATCTCTCTGGTTTCAAAACAAGTTTTTTCGTGTTAGTTACTGTCTAAACAGATGAATCTCTCACTTGCAATCAGTCTCAAAATAATGTGAGTCTTTGTATGGTTTATTTAGTAGATGCAGGTCTTGACTCTGACGGTGTACATCATACTGAACACCTCTAGTACAAAGTAGTGAATTCATAAACTGTGCTTTTACCTGTGACTGTAGGATACCTGGTGTGGGAATAGAAAAGGGCCTTCTGCATTAGGTGTAAGGAAGGCAAAATTGGCACGTCTTCTATCTTGACAAGTGAGAGGCAGCAGCACATACGGACTCCAAAGCATCTTTTGCTTGTGACTGCTCAGCTTTGGTGCCTTCCTCCTGCACTGAGGGGTGACTGTCCCCCGTGCTGGCCCTCACCAGTGCAGTAGCAGAGAAGTAGCTGAGTCTGACCTGGAGCCTGTGCAGGGAAAAGGACTGGATCAGGGCCACTGGGAATAACTGGTGTGTCCGCTGAGGGCAGTGGGAGGCAGGGTGTTTTGTGGGGTGCAGTGGAGCTGCAGCAGCAGGGGAGGCCAAGGGCCGTGGGTCAGAGCGGTGTGGTAGCCCCAGGAACCGTCATGCAGCTCTGGGACTGCAACGTCAGGAGTCAGGGCCGTTTTTAACCCTGAGGCAAACCATCCTGCTTCGCTCATCACAAAAGCTCTTGCAAGCTGGAAAGGAGAGAAGAACATGTGTTTACTTGTTAGGGGGTTGGTGTAGCATCAGCAGCTCCTGCAGCAGGACCTGAGCGGGTTCTCTGGACAGTGCCTGTGACGGGCAGTCTTTCAGGCGCAGCTGGCACCGAGGCCTGGGGTCCTCGGGTGGGAGGAGGACCTCTGTGGCTGTGAAGCAATTCGCAGGCATCGGAGGGAATTCAGTCTCCATCTGAGGAGAACCCACAGCTCTGTCTGGGCTCCCCCCTCCGAGCTCTGGTCTGCACAGGGTGCTGGTCCTGGCGCTCTGTCCCTGCCACTGCTTCTAACTCACGTGGCACGAGGAGAATATCAACAAATGTGGGGACAGGAGAAGCAACAGAAGCAACTCTCCTCCTCCTCAGGGTACCGTGCACAGTTCAGGTCTCCCTGCTACCTCACCTTCTCTCTCCACGGCACAGGGCTCCCTGGGAGCCCTGCCATGCCACCCTCCTCTGCCCTGATGTCCCCAGGGAGAGCTGCCTGCTGGAGGACACCCTCCTTTCCAGTGGGCAGGGCCTTCTATCCAAGTGTGGCTTTTTGGTATTTTTATAAAACCACCAAAACTCATGAACGTTCTCTTTTGTTTTCGATGTTGCACTGAGGACTGGTGAATGTCCTGAGCTTTGTATTTAGGGATGAAACAGCTTCTTTGAGGTAGGAGAATGAAAGCTGCTCTGGCATATGCACTAAAACTTCCCTATCTACCAGACGAGATTTTCTGGTCTTTGTAGGTCAAGTAACAAGGGACAGTAGCATGGGGAATCCCTCACACAGTATCACTCATTTATTGTCTGTGTTTCTCTTGAGGTGGTGGTTTTTGCCAGCTGAACAGAGTGCACCTGACAGACCCTTGTTGCTTTCTCCCGGTGTCCTCCTGTGCTTGGCCTCTGGGGTTCCCCACCTGCGGAAGGATTCTCTGCAGGTCCCTCCTTGAGACTTCCCCGGCCCTTCCTCTGCAGTTTTTGCTTTCTGTACCTTGATGGAGGTAAGCCATCTGAAACACTAATCCAGCAGACTCGTGAGCTGAGGTTTCTCTGCATGTGGGCCCCTCCCCACGAGAGCATAGTTTAGCCATGTGCCTACTAACATTATCTGTTGTTGTAATTTCCACCAGGAAGAGTTCCCACATCCAATGTAGAGTCCTTGTTTTAAAGAACCGCGTCACTTCTGCCACCTTCCATTCCTCAAGTACCAACGCTGGTTTAAGCAATGGGATACAGTAATAGGTAACCAGCGGGACCTCCAGTTCCCTCCTCACCTCTCCTGGGTAAGGCATGCAACATCAGGCAATGCTAGCCCGGGTTGGATGGACACCTCTGATTTTCCACTCCTACCGATGTTGAGCTCTGTAGTGTGAACTGTTGATGCCAATGTCATGACCCACATTCTGAGCTGCCAGCTGTGTGCCACCCTTTCTCAGTTTTGCACAAGAAGGGCAAGGTGCAGGCAGAGGTCTGAGCTTTCTGAGCAGGTCCATGGAGGTACCAGTCTGCCAGCAACAGGCATCAGCCATCAGCATTGCGTTACCAGCCTTGGCACACCTGATGGATGTGCCTGACATTAGGAACAGCTTGTCTGCATGCGGTTTATTGCTTGATGGTTGTAGATAACAACAGTTGTAAGCAAAGTGTGTAAAATCTTTAAATCTTTAACAAATCTCTCATTAATCCCAGCTAAGTAGATTAAAGCTGACTGCAGGCTTTAAAAGGAAGCAAGCTGATCACTTGTAGGACAGAGAAAATATATACAATGAAAAACAGTCAGACAGATAGGCTGTAATGTGAAGTTCCATTGTTCTTGGTCTAGATAAAACTAGGATGGCAGTCAGACCACTGGACCTGGGTTCAATGGAGCCAAAGATTCAGTGAGACGAGACTGTACAGCATGATTCTGTATAGCATGATTCAAAAATATCAATGATGCTACAGGCAGATATTGTCTATGCGCCGCAGACTCAGTAAACGGAACAGTTCTGTATGAATGGCATCTTCAGAAACACAAGACAGGATGCTGAAGTCCCAAATGAAAATCAGAATCCTTCTCAAGGTTCAGCCTGATGTTACGGTCCTGAACATCAGAAAGGCCTGTTCATGGCCTCTGGTCCTCTTTCTACAGTGGTCACTGGAACTGATCTGTATTTGTAGACATAACACTGATTGGCAATGAAATGGTTAAATATCTTAGCGCAATGAAATTCAGCCAGATATTTACATTTTGCTTCAGTAACTGAAGGAATGGATTTTGTAGGGTTAGACTCTTAGCTGGAGTGATTTGGGATTTCTCTTCCTTAGAACCATGTGTTCCTTTTCTAAACATACATTCCGAGGTGTAAAGTATATAAACATTGCTAGCTGTAGATGTCGCAGGTACAGGTGAAAGCTCTTCAGCAAAGGCCAGACATATCTTTATAACCCATCCCTGTTGTAATTCAGTGACTTGCTCTCAGCTGGTGCTCCCCCCTTTGCTCACCCGTCTGCCCGTCCTATTTACCTGCTCATGCAGCTGTCCATAGCTCCTGCTCACCCAGGGCCATATACTGTCTGTCACTCTTTCCCGTGTTTTGTCTGTCCCAGTCCCTTATTACAGTGGTGCCCACTTTCTTTGCCAGTTCAGTGATTCTGTTTTCTCTGTCTTTGCCTTTGACTCTCGTCACAGCGCTGTCCCCAGACCAACAAGGACTAGGACTTTCTGCTCTAGCATCTATATATGTGTGTTTCAAAGGTGGCACCATGATCACTGGCGCTAAAAATTGGAGCAGTACCTCCTGCTCCTGTGGTCATATGTCCGAATGGAAACACTGATGATAGTTCTTGAAAATTCAGAATGACAATCAGGTCAATGGCAGGTTTTCTGGGTTTGGTGGTGAGCAAGGGAAAACAAAAGATGCAGGATAAATCTCTGAAGGGACAAATGCTGCTTGACCAGCAAAGCCTGAGTGAGCCTGGGTCCACAGGAAGGGACCTCTTGGCGGTTTCCCCACATTGGCAGGAGGTGTTTTGCTCTTTTGAGAGCAGCTGAAATTTGAGGGTGCTTTGTGAGCAGGGCAGGTGATATGTCCCTCTTCTCTACCTCATCTGGCGAGATGGGCAGAACAACAGACTTGATACGGGTGATTCAGCCTGGGACTTCACTGTGCAGTTGGATCTTTAGTGGTAGAAGGAAGAAGCTGGCTGAAGGTTTCAAAGCTGCCATAGCAATTGGTCTCCTAAAACTGTGACACTTCTGTTTTAATAAACTTTGGCTGTGCCTAATCATGTGAGGAGATGGCTGAAAAACAAGGACAGAAAGGTGCCCTGCTTCTCCCTCAACTCTACCAAAATGATGAGAAATTCCTGTTGTAATTCTCAGGTGATCATAGGATATTGTACTTAAATGCTCGATCTGCTCAGCTTGCTCCCCAAATAGTCAGCTTCCTCACCCTGCAAACTGCCCAAGGGCGCAATAAGTAGGTTAATGCTTGCTTTGGGGTTAGCCTGAGGGTGAGAGTTCCCCATAGGAACAGCAGAGTTGTGTGTGCGCCTGAGTTCACACGCAGGGAAGGCTTCAAGGTGAACGAATACCTACTGCTCCCATTTCATTGTTGTGTGCCCCTTCCTCCTCATTTCTGCCTCAGCAGTGGAAACCTTCAGAGCCTTGTGGCTGATTACCAAGTGGTCACTTTGCGTAACAGGTGGGATTATTGTGTTAATTCTGTGTTCACTGGTGCCCTGAGTTGTTCTTTACAGTTTTGATTCCCTTGTTTGGGAGCAAGTGCAAGGAGCAAGGGACAAGGACAAAGAAATAGATGAAATGCAAAAGGTGGAGATTACATCTCTGGGTATGATTTGCATGCTGCAAACACTAATATATTACAGCCTGCAGAAACAGCTATTGCTGTGTCTCCTATTTCCAAGACACAGCCCATGTGCTGGGTTCCCTTACGCTTCACCACACTCAGAATCTGCAGCGCAAGTCACAGGCAGCTGAACATCTTCTCAAAGAGGGTCAAGACAGCCCAACACATCTCTTTGGGGCTTTGAAGCCAGGTAGCTCAGGTCAAAGCAGGCAGCACTAACGTAGCTCCCAGAAAACTGATTTCAGCTCCTTTGTGTCATCCTCCACCTCCCAGCCAGGGAATCCCTCTGCAGTGCTCTCCAGGGCTGAGGAGTTGCCCTTCTGCCCTGTGTGCACTGCAGCGAGTGCAGCTGCCGGGAAGAGCTACGGGAGAGGCAAACTCAACTGCACCTCTCAGAGGCTGCTGGCTTGGTTGCTTCTTGCCTCGTGCTTGGAGAGGAGGGCTGCCAGCTGCACAAGGCAGGAGCCCCACAGGCCAGACACTGAGATTCAGAAACAAGATCTTCTTCATGCTCTGTGTTTGCTCACCACTAGCATCATGCCCTCCTATTTAGACAGGCTGCCTGGAGTAGCCAAGTACCCAGTTCTTCCATGGTATCTGGTGGTGTTTCATAAACTCTCTCCTGAAAGAGTGAGATGGGCCTGACTGGTGCTGCTTTGAGCCCTTGACCTCTGTGTTCTCCACGGAGCCCTCTTGCATCAGGGCAGACTTGTGTAAGGAGGAGCAGGTTGTTAGATCTTTCTCCTCCACTTGTTTCTTATCAATTTGAATGATGCTCATTTTTAATTTCTGTAAGGACTGTGGCCCTCATGCTGGTGCCTCAGCAGGATGTGTGGATATCTCCCTGGACCAGGACTTGCAGCCTGGATTCCGCTCTCTGCCAGACCAGGCATGGTGAGGCAGACAGGATAAGATTTTCCTTGAGATGGTGATGTATTGAATATTTCAAACAGGTTTGGTCAAGAGGGACTCGTGTGGCCAGGAGCAGGCTGTTTGCTGAAGATCAGAGACTGTTCTGCTGCAGAAAAGGAACGGGACCAGAGATTTAACTCTGTGTTTTGTCACGTGAGTCTTCTGCATAACCTAGCATACACAGAGCTGATGCCTTGTTGCAGAACCTAGCGCTCACACACTTTCTGCCTAGCTGCCCAAGCCCTGACTCAGCCACCAAGGCCACATCTCAGGTTTCCATTGTACTTCTCCAGTAGCGGTTTGGTTTCTTTTTTGCTTTAGCCTCACTTTACCAGGGCAAACGATGGAGCAACAAGAACTGAGGTTTCAGGTGGTTTTTATAACGCAACTTATTTGTTGGTCAGATATTCAACTCAGGTAAGCAAATCACAGACAGAAAAAGGCAAAAGAAGAGGTACATTCTGCCTGCTTTCAGGTACCAAGTCTCTGCTCCAAGTGAGCTTGAGCTTAGGCAGTCAGCTTCAGAGCAGCATAACTGTTCCCATGCTCAGCTGCTTGATCTGTGTATTGAAAGCCCAGTCCTGGAAGAAAGCCTGTGTGATGACACAGGGCATACACTGCCACCTCAGCAGTGGCATGTCTGAAGTGGCGGTGTTAGAGCTGGAGATGAGATTCCCTGATAGGCATCTAGCTGGAGGTCGTCCTAGAGGGAACAAGAAGGTCACGGTGGAGCAGCAGGAGCTCTTGGGGAGTGAGAGAGCTTGGGACCAGGGAGAGGAAGCAGAGAGTGCTGTGCTGTTACAAGTGGGAATGGAGTACTCTTGTTCAAAGCCATCTGAGTAATTCATACTGTAGCAGAAGCCAACAGAAGCACTTCTGTCCCGCAAGACTGGATTGGTTCTTTTCTGACGTTATGCTGGTCTGCACAGGCCGTCACATTGGATTGTTTCATTCTGTATTAGCCACTTGCACCCTCAAATCAGATCCTTTCATTGTGAAGTTGTGGAAGCGACCAGTGAATACACTGATGGATGTTTTAAATGCAGTACGTGATCAGGAAAGGTGCTAGCAGAATTCAGACAGGAGCAGCGTGGATTCCAGCGGCAGTGTGCAGAGCCCACCACGGCTTCCAGGTGCTCAGAAACTGCTCTAGCATTAACTGGCCAGCTCCACCTGCACAGACAAAGACCTAGCCAAGCAGAGCAGCAAAAACTAGACCAAGGCTTCAGGATGTTCTCTCACGAAATGCTGAAATACCTAGCGAATTGTCCTACACTGGAATATTTTAAGACTTTTTAAAATAAAGCAAAGAATGACTCCAAGCCTACTAAGTAAACACCAAAGCACAGGATGTGCATGTCCGCTCCTGCTCCTCAGACATGCACGCAAACACCCAGAAAGTGCCAATATCAACACGTTCTGTAGGTGCAGGGATCTAGGTTGCAGAAATAGGGGCTGCTCAGACCTCCCTCCCTGCAGAGCAGTAGTTCTGCCCCTTCAGAAAAGATTCAAAGAAATCCTGTGGATTTTTCAGTGGTTTAGCCTTAGATTTTCTGTTTATACTTGTATAACTGAGAATATTCTATTTGCTCTGTGATTTGTTCTTCTTCTTTGATGCTTCTCTGAAGCATCATCCATATTAAAACTTGAATTGTCTTTAAAAATTAATTATTTAACTGGTGTGAAATCCCGTCTAAACATTCTTATCTTCATTTAAAGGCAGGCATTGATTAATTACCAAATTAAGCTACTCTGAAACCAAATTAAGAGTTTGCACTAGATTTTGCAAGAGTTGCATTAAATCTTTTTAAACTGATTTTTAAGTGATGCTGTTTTACATTAGACAAGGCTTTGATTTCGGTTCTGCCATGCTTATATGCTTTTCCTTGCATTGTTTTCTCATTTCTCATTCATTCTTCCAGTTCCCTGCCTCCCAGCCCTCTGTTCTCACCCTCCAGTGCTGTGGATTTTTTTTCTTCCTAGCTTCTCCCTTTCTCTGCAGTGTCACTGGCAACTTGCTCCTGTTCTGCTCTCCACTTTCCTGGCTATCAGTAGCATGTACCTGCAGGTCCTCTCCCCTCTCCTCCTTCCTTGAAATCTGTGGAGTCTCTTTTTCTCCCCTGTGGAGTGCACAGAGGTTATTAAAGAAATGACAGGCTTACCTGTGTCTCTCAACAATGCACGACAAGGAAGGTTCTAAGTGGGAGTGACTGCAAAATGCAGGAGCTAATGCTGGGCATCTTTTCCAGCAGCACCCATCACTGACAGGCGTGTGTGCCGCTGCCTTTGAGGCGCGGGAGCAGAAAGCTGGGCGCCCGCAGGCCACCCTGAGCTCCTGCACCCGCAAGCCAGGGCAGGGAGCACCGGGCAAGGATGGGCATGCAGCAGAGCTCATTTGGGTGACTCTGGTCATGCCTCGCACATCAGGTTGCTCTGTTTTCTCTTACTGCCAGACTAATTCCAAAAAAGGAAAACAAACCAAAATATGTCAGTGATTTTACATTGCAAATCTGGGTGTTCAAAAGCCATGAAATGAGAAATTTAAGGTGTTTATTGCAACATGAATCCACCCACGTTGGACATGAGTAGCATTTCCTATTTCTGCTCAGAGTCCTAAATACATATCTCAGTTAAAACAGATGTCTGAGCAGCTGTGGCTGGCGAAAACAATGCTAGGGAGGAAAACAAGGAGGGGTTTGGTATGTTCATTATTACAGACTTGGACTGTGGCAAGGTAGGGTTAAAAGTGTGCCTAGAACTAGCTATTCAAAGTTAATTTACTACTTAAATTTTAATGTTTGAAGTTCCTGTGTTTAATTTCCATGTAAATTTTAACTTGTATGTCACATAAAGGTAGTATTGACATTTTCCATTAAAAGATTCTCTTTTTGGTTGCTTGCCACTTCTTTACCCACTTTAAACCTGAAATTTTCTACATTCATTTTTGTCTTGGCATGATTTTTCTTTAATATTTCTGGAAAAAAACAGCTTTGCCAAAAATTATTTTAACAGAAAAAAATACATGACTTGTTCAAGATTTGGGGCGGAACCTTACAGATGTTTCCTGGAAAAATGCAAAAGCCTCTGTGCTTCAATGTAAAGATTTCAGTATTCTTGCCAGAAATATTTTAGCAATGTGCTGCACCTTGCCTTTAGAATTAGCCTTAACTTTGACATTTCTCACCCTCCAGCCCTGCTGGGAGTGCCTGAGATTCTCTTCCACCCCATTCCCCACGTGCTTTGTCCTTGTGTGAGCACCCTAGTCCCACACCCTGGCTGCAAAATTCCATTCCCAAACTGCAAAACTTGGCATGACGGTGCAACCTGAGTTCAGCCTCTCTGTGCGTATGCCTTACAGCTCTGTTCGTTGATGACGTGCTGCGTGCGTGGTTACTGCTCCCTGAATGGATCAACGTGTGGCAAAGATGGTTGCTGTTCGTGGGATTTCTCACCCAGCTGTTATGGAAACCTGGAAGTGTGGAATGAATGAGAGGCAGTGGCTTGGGAGTTGTCTCAGTGGGGAATTGCTTTTAGTGACAGGTACAGCCATGGGTTTGTTATGTTGCTGGAGACAGTGGACAAGCCAGGACCCTCGTAGACAGCTCTAGTTGTCCTTATCTTCAAAGTTTTCAGCTTGGAACATGAAGGTGTTTCTTTGTAGAATTGCTGAGCACTCACAGTTTTGCTTGAAACATATGAAATGCTATAAAGTTGTTAAGTGCTTCACAAATGAGAACTAGACACCTCGAATCAAGCACCTAAAATTAGAGGACACATTTACTGCTTGAATCTCTCTCTGCCTCTATTCTGCGTTTGTAAAGTGCAGATAATAAAACTTTTTCCTCACAGGGGTGCTGAGATTAGGTAATGCTCCTGGAGAATTTAGATAATGCTGAATGTCATAGAAATTCCCGGAAGGAGATTAATAACAATGTTCTGTGTGAGGTCTGAAAAGTGTGTACTAAATGCAAATTGGAGCCACACGCTAAGTTGTGAGACAGAAAAGGAAATACTGACTGATTACCTTTTCTGTGCACATTATCCACCTTGTGAATAAGTCCAGGAGAGTATAGAATCATTTATCAGAGACCATATCATATGCTTATACAGAAGGGCCCAAATTATGCTGGCAACCTTAATTCTGTCATATCCAGCGTTCTAATAGTGTCTTGTAATTGTAGTATTTTTCTAAAACAGGTCTACTGTAGGCACTTTTTTAAAATTAAGAAATCACATCTGTTCTCATGCATATTTCTGTACTTAGTCCAGCTAATGAAAACTCAAGGGTTAGGCATTCTTTGAAAGCATTTCTCAATAGTAAATGTTAACGGAGACACCAGAGCATTCTCCTGGCTATTAATCTGCAGATAATAGAAGGTCCATTTCTTAAGTACACACAGAAAAGGAGAAGAAGAAATACTGGCTATGACACAAAATGAATTGTCTTCCTCCATGCCCTTGTAACCTAGGGCATGTAGTGCAGGCTGCCAGCCATTGCGTTACAGATTTAAAAGTGCTGGAATCTCTCAGTTCTTTAGCAGGTTGCCTGATGGATTGGTGAGTAATGTACTTGAAGAGTGCATTACTAAGCCCCAGACTAATGGCTAGCTCTTGCCCATGGCTTTTGCTATAGATCATTCATTGTGCTATTCATAAGCTCTCTGCCAGTCTGTGTCTGGCACTTGTGCTGCTGCTGCTGCTAACACCATTTGCCTGACAAATTCTGCACGAACATCCCCCATGTTTTCAGAAGGCGAGTGGTAAACAAGAAGAAAAAAGTGAGTTGCAGTTCTCCAGCAGTTCTCCTCATGCTCTTTTGGAGGACATGGTAAAGGATAAGGTGATGGACATGATACTCGCTCACCCAGTATTACTAGCACAGCAGCCTGTAAAAAACATCTGGGGTTTCTGCACACCACAGGGCACCTTCCTATCACTTTCTGAGGAATTTGTGCCTGGGAACTTTGTTTTCCTAGGAAGACTGATGTTACAGGCCATGGTCAGATAGAAAGGGGAAGGATAGGTGACTGGGTTGCTGAGTATGGCTCTTCAAAAAGGGACCTAGTTAGTTTCTCTGGTGTGCTAGAAATAGATGCCTACATGTAGTTATCAAGATTTGGCTGTTGTGCGAGTTAAACGAGGTAGAACCAAGCTTCACAGCAAAGACCATCTCCAGGGTTGACTTCTGGGCTGGCTTTGGTGGACAGGGCAGATGTGTGCAGAGTTGCCCTGCTTCCAGTCCCCACCTGGCTTTGGAGGTTTTCCTCTTTCTTTGATATTAACAGGACTCCAGGGTAACTGTCCAGGAGTTGTGGCTCCCTGGTGTGGTTGAGACTAGCTGGACCCCTCTCTGCTCCTTTCACTTGGACCACTGCACAGCCATGAGAAAAGAGCAATCCAGTCAACTATCGATTTAAACTGGTGACCCATGCCACCTCCAGTTGAGTCATCCAGGACCCTTTCTGATTCCCAAGTCCAGTCTGGTAGCTTTGCTGATGGAGAAGGTTTAAGCCTTGCTCTGCTATTCTGTGCTCTTTGGCTTTGTATTTTTGCAAGAAGTAAATTAAAAATAAACTTCTGCAGTTCATTATTAACATATTCCCTATGAGCTTATGGAAAGGATGAAGCCTTCATCCTAAGGAATTTCCTCTACAGGAGTCATAGTAAAGATTGCTGCTAAAACTAGATAGCAGAACCAAAATTGTAAAAACAATGCAGATGAGGAAAGTTCTTCAGTTCCAGTAGTTCTATGGAACTAGAAATAGCCCAAACTGAGCAACAATCACTTTTAAACCTTCTAATTTACTCCATGTGTTAGGAACGCTGTATCTTTTGAGGGGCTAGTAGTAATGACATCAGTGTACTTGGGATGCTAGATATTGTATTCTTTTAGAAAAAGACCTCTTTTTACCAGGGCTATTTTTCTTTATGCACTTCAAATACAGCTTGGGCACCTTTTTATTGCCCCAAGCAGGAAGCAAATTCTGGTTCTTTGTATTATTCACATTAATTCGACAACCAAAAGTCTGAGGGTATTCTGCCTATAGAAACAGCTGGAGGATGTGGAGGGTTGCAGACAAAGACAATGCTGCTAAAAAGGAGTGTGCCATAAAACCAGAAATTCCCAGTGAGTATTGTCAATCTGTTTATTTGCATGCTCTTTTGGAAGATCTTTCTGGTAATAAAGCATCATCAGTCTATTATTTCTTTTCACCAATCTTTCTCTTTCTCAGCCTGCCTATATAAAACCTTATAATGGCCTATATTGAACTGGGAGTATCCTCTGCTTGTTTCCTACCTTCTAGCTTGAGTTTTCTTTCTTTAACAAGCACAACAGCATGCTGCTCTATCTTCAAAGAGGAAATTAATTCCATCCGCAAAAGGGTCAAGTGCTAGAAAGTGCATAGCAATGCAGTTTGCATGGCAGGATCCAGGAGATATGATGCTAATAAGATTCTAAGATGAGAACAGCAGACTGGCTCTGGGGATTCAGATGAAGGGTTCTGTAAATTTTAAAAGAAATGGTCTCCAAAAACTAATGATGTCTGCTTTCCAATTCATTAATAATGTGGAACAGGGAAATGGGAGTGAGAAGCAGGCCATGCTTTGAAATATCAAAATGTAACAAGGAAAAAAACAGTGAGAGCTCATCTCATCGGGGTCATAAAGCTGGGAGAAACAGGCAGGCTGCAGGGGAACATAGTGTCAGTGCCTAGAGGGAAGGAAATTGCACTGTATGTTCTGCTATGTATAATTTATGCACAGACTCTTTGCCAATGTTGATGTAAAATTTCTATGCTGAAAAAGATGTTGCTGTATTGACAGCTTTTTCAATGTTATTGTTTAAGGTGACTCACTACACAGCACATCTGATGGATTTTAAAAACATATCTGAGTTGTCTTAGCATATTTACAAATGACTCGTGGTAAACCTTCCCCTTCACCTTTTTGCATTGCATGCACGAAACTGAGTAACAAGAATCTGAACCTTGTTTGTAGTTAACAGCGGAAGAAAACCCCTCAGGCAAAGCCTAATGAACCAAGAGAATTCTGAGCTTTCCTCTGTAATATCTGGAGAGACTGTGCCTTTCCAAGGGCTGCCTGGACACATCGTGTGACCTTGCTGCTTTACATCATGAAAATTTCTCTTTACTGGTATAGTGTTTGCATGTAGGTGCTGTTGTGCAGATATTACGCTAGAGTCTCTCCCTTATGTGTGCAGAGTTTGCAGCTAATAGAAAATGCCTGTGCTTGAGCAGTTTCCGGAGTGGGAAGGCGTGCAGCAGGAGGATTTAGCTCTGACTTTTATTTTGACAAAGCTATTATGATTCGCAGAGTGAGGTTAAGGTTTTGCTCCTATCTTCTCCTTTTATCTGTGTGATATTTTCTCATCTCGCCTCTGAACCTCCCGTCAGCGATGACCGGTGAGGTTCTGGGGAGCAGCCGGTGCCGCAGAGCCTCACCGCCACCCGAGGCTCTTCGGAGCCTGCCCGCAGGCTGCTGGTGGGCAGCGCTCGGCCGCAGAGAGCCCGGCCCGGGGCGCAGGGCAAGGGCTGCGCTGCCGGCCCCGAGCCTGTGGGGCTGCCGCTGCTGGGAGCTGCTCCCCTGCCTCGGCTCCGGCTGTGCCTGCACGCTCCGGGTGCGGCGAGGGGCACCTGCCGCCGCCGCTGCGCTGGCCCCCTCGCCCCGGGCACTCTGCTTGGCCCGGGTGTCTGACAGCGTTTTCTAACCCCAGTAAGACTGGTGTCTTGTCTTTGCTGCATTGTGCTGCCCTGAAGCTTTTTTCTTGTGGTCTGCTTTCACAGTCTGCAGGTCCCATCTGTTTTCTTCAGCTTGAGTCACATTATCTCGCCAGCGAGTCACACTCAAGACAAGTAATTTCTCTTGGGTACAGGAGTAGGAGTTCAAAGGACTGTTTAGTAAGTGGTAGCATGTGCTTGGGATACCCTGTCTGCTCAGAAGAGTTGTTTTCATCAGGGCTTCTGCTGACTTGCAGCATCAGGTGACTCAGCTGAATGTCTGAGATGTGGTGGGCGATTTTTGGGAGACAGCTCATAGAGTCTGGCCACAGCCTTCGCCTGTGTTTTTTTCTGCGTGTTCGTGGTCTCCAGTGAATCAGCCCGACTTTACAGGCATTCCCATGAATTGCAGGGATGATATAGCCATGTGTATCAAATCTTCCACTTGCCTCATATTTGCGTCTCAAATGTTTCCTTGGAGAAGAGCTGAGGAATTTGTTTCCTCGGGAAATCTCAAGATAGATTGATAAGAATTTTCCTGAAGGTTTTCCAGTGAAGTGCCTGCTTGTTATTCAGTTTCTGAGCACAAGGTAGCAGAATGACTTGCCTGCAGTCACATAGTCGGTCAGTGGAGCAGACAAGAGTTCACAACTGCTTCAGTGGAGATACAGTTGTGTGCATCGGGACTGTCTTATGGCATAGGTAAAGATATGAAAAAAGCTGGTGTATGGAGGCCTTTTTCGTTGATGTTCTTCACCTAGCCACTTAGCAACTGAGTTATTTTTGTGTCAATGATCTTCCAGCAGAAATCATTCTGGCTTGGGGCTTGGCAGTAACATTACTGTAGCCACCAGGACCTTGGCATGAGCAGTTACACTTTTAAGGTCTTTGCTTATGGTGAAAGGGAAATGAGCCAGCATTCCAATGTAAAATATAAAGATTTCATAAACCCAAATTTCCTGAGTTCTGTGCCCCAGGTAGACTGATGAGTGATGACCACCTCAAAACAGTTATGCATTCCTTTCTGATTTGTATCAGTTTGCTGCTGACTGCTTTTTCCAAACTTTTATCTAAAAGATGAAAAAAACCTTAGGTTTTGCTGGAGGAGAAAAAAAAAGGCCAAGAAGTTTTCTCTGTTCAAAACCTAGAACTTCTGCTCTAATTTGGGAGCCTACTGCTGGACACATTCCCCAGTCTTCCTGAGTGACAAACATCTCCTGTCCCCATCAAGCTGCAAAAGCCTGCAGATGAAGAACTACAAAATGAGACATGTAAATTTCTGCAAATCTGCGAATGAGATGTCTTCTATAATCATCCAGGCTTGAAAAGCCTGTGGAATCCTTTTGAAATACAGTAGGAAACGCCAGAAGCCAATGAGCAATCTGATATTCTGGATGTTGTACTTGCTCTCCAAGTGAGAAGCCCAGATCATAGAATCATAGAATCATAGAATCATTAAGGTTGGAAAAGACCTCTAAGGTCATCGAGTCCAACCGTCAACCCAACACCCCCTATGCCTACTAAACCATGTCCTTGAGCACCTCATCTACACGTCTTTTAAATACCTCCAGGGATGGTGATTCCACCACTGCCCTGGGCAGCCTGTTCCAAGGCCTGACCACTCTTTCAGGAAAGAATTTTTTCCTAACGTCCAGCCTAAACCTCCCTTGGCACAACTTGAGGCCATTTCCTCTCGTCCTATCGCTGGTTACTTGGGAGAAGAGACGAACCCCCACCTCACTACAACCTCCCTTCAGATAGTTGTAGAGCGCGATGAGGTCTCCCCTCAGCCTCCTCTTCTCCAGACTAAACAATCCCAGCTCCCTCAGCCGCTCCTCATAAGGCTTGTTCTCCAGGCCCTTCACCAGCTTTGTTGCCCTTCTCTGGACACGCTCCAGCACCTCAATGTCCTTCTTGTAGTGAGGGGCCCAAAACTGAACAC